>LR750063.1:578883-588989 GCA_902729485.2 Mus minutoides
TTTAGGAAAGTCCTAAACTTAATATTATCTGGCCACTATTTGGAAGCCTTCCTTATGCCCTGAAGATTGTTAAGCACAGATAAGCACATAGCTAGAAATTCTCCTTGGGGCATCTGCCCCTAAGCAAACTCAAACAGTATAATTGGTGCAGGGTAAACAGAGACAACTGACAAACGCTGACTGGCCAGGAGGTTATAGATTCAAGTTTCTCTTTATTATATGCTTAGAATACTCTGAAAATGTAGTTTAAAGACAAGGATCAACAGGGTATAGCCCTGGAGGAATAGAACTCAGGAAATAAGATGGATTGACTAAAATAACTTCTCCTACTTTACAGCATAGATGATGAGACAATATAATAAAGGAGTTTGGTGTTAGTGTTTGTTATTCATAAAAGGACAGTTCAGATATTTTCTGTTTGTCTGGAGTACTTTAAAACTACCAACACTACCAGCCTAAAAACAGGCTGTCATATAGTAAATGTGTTTGCTTTGAAGGACACATTCTTTGGAGTCTTTAAATTGGAGTTTTAGGGCTGATAATAAAAATAAAATCTGCCCTATTTGTACTTTCTGTGACTGACCTTGTAACCCTAGACATGTAATAAAAAAAAATCAAATACATAATCTGTACTTGGATATTCATTCTTTGTTCTGTAAAATCTGTATAAAGAAGCAATCTGATTGCTGGTCAGTCAGAGCTGCAAGATTGACCACCCTGACTGACTGACTCCTCCCTCCTCTCACCATCTCCTTATCTCCTCTGTGAGCCAAAGGTTGGGGAAGGTCCCTGGTCCCTGGCCCCTGACCCTAGCAACCTGACCACAAAAGCTTTTAACTGTCACCTGTACACCTTTGAAAACCAAAAGGCCCCAGGCTAACTGCCATGCATGCGGCTGCTTGCTGGGCTGCTGGCCCCACCTCAAGGTTACATAGTATATATTGAGAACACAAAGTGGACTTTTAGGAGCCTTTTAGGAGCTGTCCTGGCTTGGGTCTACCAGTCATCTCCTCTCTTCCACTCTCAATGGTGTCAGATGCTCATTCTAGAGATTCTAGAACAGTTTTAGTTCCCCAGCACCAGAGAAAAAGAGGAGAGGGGATCAGAGCTAGTAGAACATATGGATGGACGACTGGGTGATGGTGGAAGCAACAGGGGAAGGTACCACTAGAGCGGTAACTCCCAGTCCAAACAGCAGAGGAGGTGGAACAGAGTGCACAAGGGTGGTGGCAGCAGCCACCATTTGTGCTCCTATCATTGGCCAGGCTTGGAACTTACAGTTTGCTTATGAATGAATTTATTCCATCTACATCACAACAGCACTTAAAAGTATCCCCATTTTAGGGGTGAGAAAACTGGCTCAAGAGTGGTAACCTGTTAAGAGGTCATGGGACAGAAATCTGAGCCAAAATTTCTCTAATCTCTGCTGTGGCAGAGCCTTGCTGAGGTACTTGGTTCATTAAGCAGCATACATAGCAGAAGCCGTCTCATCACTGCAATAGCAATCAGACTCATGGGAAACACGGGCCCCAAGGCCATGGGATTTCTACCCCATGTGGTGGCTCTGCCATCATCCAGTCCTAGCCAGGCTCTCACCTGACAGTGCCACTGAACAGCACTGGCTCCTGAGGAATGATGGCCAGTTTGCTTCGGAGGTCGGCCAGGCCGATGTCACTGATTCTTATTCCATCAATCTTGATGCAGCCTCCAGATAGCTCCACCAGACGGAAGAGGGCCATCCCCAGAGAGGACTTCCCTGGGGAGTAAGAGGAGGCAGAAGAGTAGCTCTGTGAGTAACTTATAGAAAGAGAAAACTGGCTTATTGTGATGGCTAACATCGATGTGACTGCATAGGAATCAACTAGGCAGTTAAGCACCTAGGTGAGGGGTTTTCTTGATTGGATCCTTGGAGGTGCAAAGATGCACCTAAATCTGGGCAACACCTCTTGATGGCAGCCCACATAAACAACCATGGAAGAAGGAAGCTTTTGCTTTTTGCGTGCTTGCCTTCCCTCTCCATGGCAAGTTCACCTATCCTGCTATTAAGCTATTCCTTTCCTGTATTAGAACCTACTTCCTAGGGAATTCCATGTAGACTGACAGCCTTTTGAGACATACAGCCTTGTGGACGGAATAACTACCAGATTCTTGGCCTTTCTGTCATCTCGGCCATTGGTTGGCTAGACCACGGCTTATACTACTCTTAATAAATTCTGTACACACAGATATCCATTCTATCAACTCTGTTCCATTAGAGAACCCTGACTACTACAGATTTGGTACCAGGAATGGTTCCAGAGAAATAGAATTATAAGAATAAAAATTTTAAAGTACCTGCTGGAATAGGCTTTACAATCTGCCAATACTTACAGTTGCTGACGGGTCTCATAGAGGCATGCAGCATGCCAGAAATCCACAGTGTGAACTGTTTAAATAACCTATTGAGTTTGTGCCACCTCTACCTCCCCACTCCATACCCAGACGTCCTATAGACTCTTCCAGGACCACCTCAGCCACACCTTTTCTGTAGCCCAGCAGATCTAGCCTGGGTCCTAACTAGGGCAGTGGCCTAGTCTGGGGTCAGGATCCTCCTTAACTGTCCCCCAAACCACAGGACTCTCCCAAATCATATTCAGCCTTTCTGAACAGACCTCTCCAGCCCCATACGCCTGGCTGGGAACAGGAAACTCAGCCTTTGAAACAGGCCAGTCTCCTCTGCCCACCCCATTTCATTTCATTCAAGCAATTTCCAACCTCTAGACTGAACCCACCCCAATATCTTCTCTTCTCCCTGACCCTGTCCATCTGTACCAAACTCAGAACAAAATAACAAAGGAAGTCTACATGGCCAGATCTCATCACAATATGAATACCAACGATAGGAACAATCAAGTCAGTATCCTCCCCACAAAGCCTACCAGCCCTGTAGCAATGCTCGCCAGTGAGAATTATCCAGATGAACTGCGGGACACAGAACTTAAAGAGCAATCAAAAACCTCGTCAATGAATGAGATCAAGGAGAACAAACGCCCGCACGAAGCCAGAAAAAGCACAGACAGAAGGCTGATGGAGACGATCCAGAACTTGAGAATGGAATTCAATCTGGAGACAGGAATAGTGAAGAGGACTCAGGCTGAAATGAAGATGGAACTGAAAAACCCCAAAGCCAAACTAGGAAATGCAACAGAAAGCCTTACAAGTAGAACAAGTCAGACAGAAGGCAGAGAATCAGTTCTCCAGATAAAACTGCATCAAATGGATCTGTTCACCTGCAGAAACAAAATCCATCTATCTGCAGCCCACAAGAAACACAACTTAGCTTTAAACATCACTGCCTCAGAGTAAAAGGATGACAGAAGAACCTTAAGTAAACAGGACTAGGGTGCAATAGGACATCACGAGCTTAATTCTGACAAAATAGACCTTCATCCTAATCAAGGGGACAGCTAACCAAGATGACATCACTATCCTAAACATGCACACCAAACACCGGACACCTGATTTCATTTAAAAAAAAAAATCCATTACTGGAGCTAAAGACACAGATAAACATCAATCCATTAATAGTAGGTGATTTCAGAACTTAAAAAGAAGTTATGGAAGAAATAAATTTCCTGAAATTAAATGAAAATTAAAATACAACATAGCAACCTCTGGGATACACTGAACAGTCCTACAAGGGAAATTTTTATTTCAAAATGCCTATATTAAAAGATTAGAAAGTACACAAATGGCTTAATGATGCAACTCAAAAAGTTAGAAAAACAAGAACAAACCAAACCCAAATTTAGCTACCTCACTGGCATAACACACTTCAAGGATGACTGCTGTCATCATGCAGCTCATTTATTAGCTTTATTGGGCTCCTTGGATCAAGCTTCCTCTGAGGCACACTAACTGTGACCCTTCTACAGTGCCCCTTCTACAGTGCCCCTTCTACAGTGCCCCTTCTACAGTGCCCCTTCTACAGTGCCCCTTCTACAGTGCCCCTTCTACAGTGCCCCTTCTACAGTGCCCCTTCTACAGTGCCCCTTCTACAGTGCCCCTTCTACAGTGCCCCTTCTACAGTGACCCTTCTACAGTGCCCCTTCTACAGTGCCCCTTCTACAGTGACCCTTCTACAGTGACCCTTCTACAGTGACCCTTCTACAGTGACCCTTCTGCCCCTTCTACAGTGACCCTTCTGCCCCTTCTACAGTGACCCTTCTACAGTGACCCTTCTACAGTGACCCTTCTGCCCCTTCTACAGTGACCCTTCTGCCCCTTCTACAGTGACCCTTCTGCCAACCACAAAACAGTTAAGAATGGCCTCAACCTCCAAACCCTTAACAGCAGTTTGGGTGACTTCTGAAAGGAGACTGATGCGCCATCCAACTCACCCCTCTTGTTACTCTGGACATTTCTCTGGGACTGTGATGGCTAATCTTGGTTGTCAACATGATTACAATTGGAGATAAAAACAGCAAAATGAAGGGCTCACCAGTGAGGGATTTTTGCTTAAAGGAGGAAGATCCACTTCTAATCCAAATCTTTGAGGTAGGAACCACAAGATCTTTAATCCAGGTTTGAGGTGGATTAAACACACTTTCAAAACAGATCTAATCTAGGCCATTCCTTGTGCTGGCAACCTATATATTATAGAGTATGTAAGGACATGGAAGAAGGAAGTGCTCTCTTTTGCTTGCTTGCCATTGCCCTGTTAGCAAGTCCATTCCTTCACTAGCATTAGAGCCTACTTCTTCAGGATTCCAGCATACACTGAAGACCAGCAGAGACATCCAGCCTCACCGACAGAACAACTACTGAATTTTGCACTTTCTGTTCACAACCAGCCATTGTTGGATTAGCTGGACTGAAGCTTGCAAGTCATTTTAATAAATCTCCTTTCTACACAGACCCTTTATTATGAATTCATTCTTTAAGTCTTGAAATTCTAGAGAACCCTGACTAGTTCAGGAACTCAGAACTAAAACTGCTGAGTAAGAGCTCCTTTGCATCAATTAACTTTCTGTCTCATTAGCTCTTTAAAAACAAATTAGAGGGGGCTGGAGAGATGGCTCAGCAGATGGCACCGACTGCTCTTCCAGAGGTCCTGAGTTCAAATCCCAGCAACCATATGGTGGTTCACAACCATCTGTAATGATATCTGATGCCCTCTTCTGGTGTGTCTGAAGACAGCAACAGTGTATTTACATATAAAAATAAATAAATCTTAAAAAAAAAAACAAATTAGAGAAATTTCAGATCCACTTAACATCCTTCAGGATCAACAAGATTCTTTGGATGCTGTGGTACTCCAAAAGTAAAGAGAAGTAGATCTGAGGACTCTCAGGATGGGATCCCATGCCCTCATCCAGAAACAAGGATGCTTCACAGAACATTCTACCCTGTGTTTTAAACTTTTTAGTTAAGTTCCTTCTGGAGCAAATAACTGTTATTATCATTCCACATTAGGACAACGGCTACCCTAGCTAAGTTCCCTGCAGGGGAGGGAGCCCAAGGTCTGGTCTTATCTTACTCTTTTAGCCCTTTGTCTAATTGACTGTTTTCAAAAGTTTCTCCAGGAAGTCATGAGGACAACCACTAAGTCACCACAGCCAACAAGTTGAAACTCTCTTCCTGCTACATGGAGGCAACACAACCTTCTCGCATTCCCATATCCTGAACACAGACCCCCACAACCCAACTTCGTCTCTGCCTGGCAGGAAACAGCCAGATGAACACAACATTCATTCCTCTTTCTTTTGATGCCCAATGGGCCTGGCTAATAACCCAGAAACCTCAGAGCAGAAATAACATCTACAGGCAGTTCAGAATACAGGAAGTTTCCAGTGAGCAGATCAAATACCTCCATTGGTATTTAAAGCACTGAGACTGCAGAGAAACAAACCTGCAGATGGTATCTGCCACCCCCAAACTCCCCTTTACAGACTACAGAACACCAAGTCCTCTGCATCTACGCATGTGATCTCCACTCCTGCCAAGACACAAGAGACCACCGCCCTTCATTGTTCTGACCAAATGACAAAATGCTTCTGTAAAGGTCAGACTCTCTCTTTTATTTCCTGGTCTCCTCAATCAATCAATCAATCAATCAATCACTCTAACCACCAGGACATGGAAAGGCCTTCATCATTTTCCTTTCCTTGTGGCAGACTTTAGGGTTGGAATGCGGCTACTGAACTGGATGAATTCAATTCCATGGGTTTAACTGAGCCCCTGAATGCAGGGGCCAGGTAATACCACTGACTGTCAGAGACACAGTGAGTGTAGTTATCATGAAAGGCAGCCAAGCAAAGCCATGTCCACAAGGTCAGGCAACGTGATTCTGATGGCAGTATGAACCCTATGGACCTATGGTACTAGCTAACCAATCATGGTATTCCCAAGTATGATAGAGATAAGAAGCCTGCTGCATTTTTCTTTGGTCTGTATAAGCAGAAACCTCTTAAATGGAAGAAAGCCTACACTGGATCATAGCAATAAGGAACCGTGGCCTGTGAACCAATATCTAGATTTGAGCCACTTTGCAGACCCCAAACCCGTTGAATGAGAGATGGACAAGTCCCCTGAGGAAAGATCTTGAAGTTTACCGTTACCTTTCTTCCATCCTTTCCCAGAGGGACCTATGTATGGCCTTTTACAAGGATAACTGTACACTGTGGGAAAATAAACTATCAAACTTTCTGGGGTCTATTGGATACTGGTTCAAACTGGCATCTGGAAGGCACCAAGAAACATTTTGTCCCTCTAGTTAAAGTAGGAGTTTATGGCAGTGTACTGGCTGGTTTTGTATGTCAACTTGCCACAAGCTGGAGTTATCACAGAGAAAGGAGCCTCCCTTGAGGAAATGCCTCCATGAGATCCAGCTGTAAGGAATTTTCTCAATTAGTGATCAAGGGTGGGAGGGCCCGTTGTGGGTGGTGCCATCCCTGGGCTGGTAATTCTGGGTTCTACAAATAAGCAAGCTGAGCAAAGCAGGGGAATCAAGCCAGTAAGCAGCACTCCTCCATGGCTTCTGCATCCACTCCTGCCTCCAAGTTCCTACCGTATGTGAGTTCCTGTCCTGACTTCCTTTGGTGGTGAACAGCAGTGTGGAAGTATAGGCTGAATAAACCCTTTCCTCCCCAACTTGCTTCTTGGTCATGATGTTTTGTGTAGGAATAGATATCCTAACTACCCTAAGCCAGGCAGTGAAGTGATTAGCAGAATTTTGGCTCAAGACTGACTTGTAGTAGTATGTCCAGGGAGTCCATAAACTTATCTTGTAGCTATTTCTCAGTCTCAGAAAATCTAATTGAAATAAATATACTTAGAAGTTTGGAAAAGCCCCACATTGGTTCCATGACATGTAAATTGAGGACTATTATGCTTATATAGGCTAAATGGAAGCTACTGGAGTTACCTTTACTAGGGAAAACAGTACACCAAAGCCAATATCCACTCACTGGAAGAATGAGAACAAACAATTAGAAGGATGAAGTGGATGTGGCCACCACGTATCTCCCTCTAGTGTTCTGATCAGCCTGTGAAGAAGACAGATAGATCCCAGAGGATGAACACTGACAATTTTAATCAAGCAATGATCCCAACTGCAGATGCTGCACCAGATGCTGTGTCCTAACTTGACTACACCATCATCTCCTGCTACTTGGTATGCAACTATTGATTCAGCAAATGCCCTTTTCTCTGTACCTGTCCATAAGGACTACCAGAATCATTTGCTTTTAGTTGGCAAAGCCAACAATATACCTTCACACTTTTAACTTAAGGATATATTAACTCTCCAGCCCTGTTCTGTAACTTAGTTTGAAGGGATATTAATTATCTGTCTCTTCTACAAATACCACATTGGCCCACTATACTGATGATATTATACTGATTGTACCAAGTGAGCAGGAGGGAGAAAACACCTTGAATTTGTTGGTAACACAAATGCAGAGATATTCTCCCCTAGATGAAGGATAAGTTATTACACTTGGCTCCTCCTACCACCATGAAAGAAAGACAATCCTTAGTGGGTGTGGTGTTCTGAATGAGAATGCCTCCCACCCCAGGTTCACATGTTTGAATACTTGGTTCCCGGTTGGTGGAACTATCCGGGAAGAATCAGAAAGTGTGGACTTGTTGGAGGTGGTATGTCACTGGAGCCAGGTTCTGGGGTTTCAAAAGCCTATAACATTCCAGGTTAGCTCTCTCTGTCTTGCGTTTTTAGATCAGGACATAGAGCTCTCAGTTCTTGTTCTACCACCATGCCTGCCCACTTGGGTTGTACTCTTGCCATGATGGTCATGGAAACTTGTAAGGCCCAGTAAACTGCTTCCTCTATAAGTTGCCTTGGTCATGGTGTCTCTTCATAGCAACAGAAAAGCAACAGTGGGCCTATTTGGACTCTGGAGACAGCACATTCCTCACTTGGGTGTGTTACTCAGGCCCATATAACAAGTGACTCAGGAAGCTACTACCTGAGTGGGGCCTGAGACAGGAGAAGACTCTTCAGCAGGCCCAGGCTGCCATGCAGGCTGCTCTACCACTGGGACCATATGAGCCAGCAGACTTGATAGTACTTGAGGTGTCAGTGGCAGACAGAGATGCTCTACCACTGCACATGAATCACAAAGGAGCCTCTTGGTATTTTGGAGCAAGGCTCTGCCATCATCTATAGACAATTGTTCTCTCTTGGAAACAGTTCTTGGCCTGAGCAGAAAATTAACTGTCAGGAACCATCTAAGATAGACTAAGGCTGGCAAGAAGCCTTCCTGAAAGGTGGCCCATTTTTTTCATGTCTGTGATGGGTCAATTGATGGCAGGGTCCCAAAGAGACTTCAGCTCAGGATTGCTTTTTACAGCTGATATGCCTTTCCTGTCATTATTAATCTAATAATCCCTGGACATTAGCCCACCCTATTGATCAGATTTTCCACAAATCAACATAAAGGTTAACTTTCATGAATTAAAGCTATTTAGATGAATTAATGACTCTTTAGAATTCCTGATTTGATTCAAATTATTTTAGAAAGAAAGTTTTAAGTGATGGCCTTAGTTGCTTTGCTAGAAAAATGTAATAAAGTTAGAATCAAGACTATAATGTGCCCATTCCTAATACAGTAAGTAAAGGCTGCATAATAAGAAATACAATGAGCTTTCAGAATTACACTGAAAAGAGAAATAGACTGGGAACAATTTGTGTTCAAGGAAAAACATTTAGGCCCAAGAATAAAATCCACAGGTGTGCACTATAAGGCAAGGTCATGTAAAGACTATTACTTTAAACTTATAATGAGCATATTAGAATGAAACACTGCTTTGAACTTAATATCAACATCCTTCTGTAATTCCCATTTTATGTAACACTTTATCTCTGGGTGATTTTCTAAGAAACTTTTTGTCTAAGAAAGTATAAAAAGGTCAGAGAAAAGAAATAAAGTTTTTGGATGGATGTTTTGGCTTGGGGAGCTCTGCCCCATCCATCCATCCACCATCCATCCATCCAAACGTATAAGTCCGTCTTCACATACCCGTGTAGGTATATGTGCATGTATGTAAGCATGCATGATACTTGTGGAGTTGATTGAGACAGACAGTCAGGCCCAACCAGAGTGTGGGTGTATGAATGTATATGTGTCTGTGCATATTTGCCTGTATAAAGCTTCTTAATTATTTTCCTTTCCTTCCTCTTGGATTCACAAAGAGTCAACCAGGCCAGCCAGAGAGGCTTCTGGCTTCCCGGATGGACAGGGAAGGGAGCAATAGCAATAAATTTTTTTACTTAATTCCTTGCTGCTATGCAACAACTGTTAATCGCCCAAGCCAGTGGTTTTTAACCACAGAATAGGCAAGAAAGTTTTTAGGATTTTTATATATATATATATATATACAATCAGCTTCAGCATATAGCACAGACAGAGTTTAAAGGCCAGAGATTATCAATCTACATACAACTCTGGGTCCTACTTCAGCCCATTCCAGGCTGGGCAGGCTCCTGGCAATGAACATTTGACAATGGGCCACCAGGTAGTACCACTCAACTGAGCTGTTGATCATGAGTGGGGCATTATCTGACCCAATGAGCTATGAAATAGGATGTGCACAGCAGCAATCTATTA
>LR750063.1:732450-822014 GCA_902729485.2 Mus minutoides
GGCATTCTGTGTGTGGCCAGGATAGGGTTTAATTGGTTGCTCCCGGGGGAATAGTTCCAGAAGAGAGGGTTAAATGAATTTTACCATTTTACGCTTAAGCTGTAACTGCATACATAATACTGAGTAAACTACCTTAAGTCAAGGAACCCGGTTTGGTCTGTGTCTTTTCCTGCGGGACGGGACGGGGCGCGGATCAAAGACATATATCAAAATACTTTTCAAATACATTGTTGTTGTTTACATTGGCTAAGTGGGTTATAGAAAAGTGGGAAACATCTGCTATAGGTCTCAGATGCTGTCTGACAACAGTCTTGACTTTTGGGTTGGTGGAGATTAGGAGTTTGTGCACAAGTTCCAAAGGATTTACCTAATAATCACAAGATGTGAGGCCACACAGGGAGGTGATACATTGCTATCAAGGGGCCAGAAACACATTACAACCTGTCTACCATCATAGACGTTCTAACCAGTCAATCAGACTTTATAAATCCAGTGTCACTGTGCATGCCTTCAATCCTAGTACTTGGGACACAGAGGCAGGCAGATCTCTGTCAAGCTTCAAGCCAGCCTGATCTACACAGCAGATACCAGGATAGCTGGGGCTACATAGAGAGACCCTGAATCAAAAAAAAAAAAAGCAAAAATGAACAAAATCAAACAATAACCTTTGTACAGCACAGAGGGGGAAAAAAAAAGAAAGGAAAGGAAAGGAAAGGAAAGGAAAGGAAAGGAAAGGAAAGGAAAGGAAAGGAACTGGAACTGGAACTGGGTGGTGGTGGCATGTGCCTTTGTCCCAGCACTCAAGAGACCGAAGCAGATGACTCTCTGTAAATTCAAGGCCAGCCTGCTGAACAGAGTGAATTCCAGGATATCCAACCAAGGCTAATCAAAAAAGAAAGAAAGGAAATACAAGAGGCATGGAGAAATATTTATTGGCTCAGTTTGAGGGTACAATCAGTACGGGTAGAAGTCAGGGTTTTGAGGCAAGTGGTCCACTGAATCTGCAGTCAGAAACATGAGAGAGTGTGGGTGATAGCAGGATGGGTCTCAACGGAGACAAAAGGAGAAAGTGTCGCCATTGTTTCTGTTTCCTTACTGAGTATCTCCTCACACTCCAGCCGCCATGGCTTCTCCATGGTCAGAGATTATGTCCTGTGACTGTGAAGGGAAACCAACCCTTCTTTCCTTAAATTGCATGAATCTGGGTGTTATTACAGCAACAGGAAACTAATGCATGTTAATTTAGGTGGGTGGCCTGCTTTTAATGTGAATGGGCTGGCATCCTAGACTGAAAGAAAGGAAAAGATGAGCTGCTATCCTCACGTCTCTTTTTGTTCTTAAGTTGCATCCTAAAAGAAGGGTTTCCAGCCAGACGGTGGTGCATGCCTTTAATCCCAGCACTTGGGAGGCAGAGGCAGGTGGATTTCTGAATTCGAGGCCAGCCTGGTCTACAAAGTGAGTTTCAGGATGCACATGTTAAGGCAAGGCATGTGCTGAGGTAAAACCAGTGGGAGACCCGTGATATTTGGACTGACAGAGACAGAGCTTGGCTTTCTGGTGCAGCTGGCTGGGCAACGCTTGTGGATCTTGCATCTTTGCTGATCTTTGCTGAGAAAGGCACAGCCGAGAACTTTTCCTGGAGTTCCTATCGGTCCTGGTCCTTCCTGATGACTTGAGCTGAGGCTGAGGCCTGGCTGATTCTGCTGTTAGCATTCTGTCTAAGCTCCGCCCCACAGTTCCCTGGCAACAGCCAGGTATGCCTGACTCAGTATAAAAGGAGCAGTTTGCCCCCTCCTCACTTACTCCTGCCTCTCTCCCTTGCCTCTTGCCATCTTGCTCCCCCTCTCTCCCCATTCCCTTACCCCTTCTCTCCACGGGGCCATGGCCGGCCTCTACTCCTTTACTTCTCTACTCTCTTCTCTCTGCCTTTCTCTGCCTCTTCTCCACTCTCAACTCCCCTCCCCATGCCCTGAATAAACTATATTCTATCTTATACCCGTCATGTGTCTGGTCCCTCAGGGGGAAGGGATGCCTCAGCATAGGCCCTCCGAGGCATCCCTTTCCCCATACCTGACTACACCTCCATAGAACATATCCCCCCTCTCCTTATCTTTTTTATAAACACATCATCAGCTAGGTTGTGTCACTGCTGTTGCTAACCCAACTCTACCGAACTGGACTGCTGTTGGTGTATCCGTGAAGTGTTTGTGAGTGGATCAAGCTGCCACTGCCTGCTTACTGAACTGGAGATATTCAGACAACACAGACAGGAGTTGCTCCAAAGAACCTTTCTAAACAGGTCCACTTCCCTCATATCCTTTCTTTCCCATTACCTCTGGTGGGCGGTGAGCTAAAAGGGAGGTTAAAGCATTTAAGAGCCATCATTAAAAACAAGGTTTGAAAAAAATTAAAGTTACAGGAAATGGCGGCAAAGGTCTTTGAAACTTCAAAGCCCACCCCCAGTGACACACTTCCTCTAACAAGCCTATACCTCCTATTCCTTCCCAAACAGTACTCCCAACTGCGAACCAAGCATTCAAACAGTGGTAACCCTGTGGGGTCACTCTCATTCACACCATAGCTAATTCCTATACTTTTATTGGTTTTTATGGTTCGTTTTATTATTGTTTGTGCTTTGCTTTCTCATCAGTATGAGGGATTTAATGGTTACTGTGTTGGAAACAATGGATTCTTCCCTTGTTCTTCATCCATTCCTCTTATCAAATTTCTGCTTTCCTGTTCTCTCTAATCCTTGAGACTGCCTTTCTTAGTCCTATGACTATAGTGCTCTTTAAATATCTTCTATAAAGCCGGGCAATGGGCCTTAGCCTGTACTTGTCTCGAAATATCCTTATTTCTCTGTAAAATTTGAAAGGTAGCTTTGATAGACCACTTTTAGTTGGCATTTAGCTGCTTTGGGGGCTGGAAATAAAGCATTCCATGCTGTCCTGGCTTTCAGGGTTCTGACAAATGACTTTACTCTGACACTTCTGCTTTTTTCAGTTGGCATCTTCCCTTGTAACTTTTAAGTATTGTTTCTTAGCATTGTGTTCCTGACTTGAGTATGGTATGTTGTGTTCTCTGGTTGGGGTTCTGTAGCAAAATTTTTCCAGATTTAAATATTAATACAACAAGAAGACTGTGATTGGACAGGGCAAAAGGAGGTGGAGCTAAGAGTTAAGAGGATGAGGAGGAAGCTGGGTGTGGTGGCACACACGCCTTTAATCCCAGCACTCAGGAGGCAGAGGCAGGCAGATTTCTGAGTTCGAGGCTAGCCTGGTCTATAAAGTGAGTTCCAGGACATCCAGGGCTATACAGAGAAACCCTGTCTCGAAAAAAGAAAAAAAAAAAAAAAGAGGATGAGGAAGAGAAGGAAGGAAGATGGAGGAAGAGGAAAGATGATCCAGATTCTGCGTGGCTTTAAATAACCACAGGTAGCTATGAATATCTTATAAGGGATGGATAATTATAGGACAATTTGTCCCATCTAGGTGGGCAATTTATATCAATATCTATTGGCTCAGAGTTCATTGTGTGGGCATTTTGTGGGGTGAGAATTTACTGATATAAATCTGACTTATATATTACAGGCCTCCAGAGTTTTGATTTTGCCAGGTTACTGGGACTTGGGACTGCTGACCAAGCAGGTGGATGGCTGGGAATATGAGTGGCATCTGCGTCAAGAGAACCTTGAGATGGGCAGTCTCTCCTTGGTGCTAGTCATGGAGGCAGCAAGTCACCTCCTGACTCGACTAGGGGTCCGAGAGTAGCTAGCTGGTGATAGCTTGGGAAGATGCCATTTTTTAAAAAATATTTCCTGCAACAGGGTTCTAATGCCTCTTGTGTTTGAATGTCTAGGTATTTTTCTACACTTGAAAACTTTTCTGCTACAGTTTCATGGGATAGGTTTTTTTCCCCCAATGGTGGTAAAAGATCCTGAGAGAGAAGAGTTAAAAATTATGTAAGCCCCTAGACTTGTGTCCAAAATAGACCCCACTAATGGCAGGGAGTGAAAGTTTAACTTGCTCCATTGTTCCAGGTTGTACTAACCACAAAGTAGAAGTTTAACTTGCTCCATTGTTTTAAGAAATGTTCATACAGAATATTCCAACCGTTCCTTGAACCCGTTGTGCTTGCCAAATGCTATAGCCCATGCCAGGTGTTTGCAGTTTCTGCCTTTATAAGCCCCTTACCCTTTGAGCTGGGGGTCAACTCCTCTACTCCTGCGAGGGCTATGAGTGCACTGGCCTTTCCCGATTAAACCTCTTGCTGTTTGCATCAAGTCCGGTCTCTCGTGAGTTCTTGGGCTTTGCATCATCCCAGGGCGGGGGACTTTCATCTTGGGGGCTTGTCCGGGATTTTCGACCACCCTCGAGCTCTGAAGACCCCTTGGAGGTGTGATTTTGTCTGTTTCTGTCCCCTGGTTTGTCTCTGTTAGTTTAATACCTGCACTGGGCGCCACTCAGAATTGGTTTTGGTATTTTTCTGGTCTGGTTTATTTTCTGGTTCGGGGGACGCCCTGACACTGGAGGGACCATTGTCCTGTCTGAAGGTCAAGAGTAACGTGGTGGCCCTCCTCCTGAAGAGAGATTACCCGCTTCTGTGACCATCTGGAAACTTTCTCTGGTTCTGGTCGTGCAAGTGGAAGCAGATGGTTGTTAGTTTGTGTTTTGTTTTGTTTTGTTTTGTTTTTTTGTTTTGGAGACAGGGTTTCTCTGTGTAGCCCTGGCTGTCCTGAAACTCACTCTGTAGACCAGGCTGGCCTTGAACTCAGAAATACACCTGTCTCTGCCTCCCAAGTGCTGGGATCAAAGGCGTGCGCCACCACGGCCCGGCTGTGTTTTATTCTAATCTGTGTGTCCTTTGTGTCTCTTGTGACTTAGATTATTGGACAGACTGTAACTGACTCCCCTTAGTCTGACTTTGGACAACTGGACTGAAGTTAGGGCCAGGGCTCATAATCTCTCTGTTGAAATAAAAAAGAAACCTTGACAGACTTTTTGTGCTGCAGAATGGCCAGCATTTGGTGTTGGCTGGCCTCCAGAAGGCACTTTTGACTTGACCATCATTCTTGAAATCAAAGCAATTCTCTTTCAGAAAAAGCCAGGGTCACATCCCGATTAACAACTGTACATCATTGTATGGCAAGACCTGGTCCAGGACCCTCCACCTTGGGTCAAACCTTGGGTGCAAAAACAGAAGCCGGACTCCTGAGTTCTGGCGCTCAAAAATTCCGCCGGTAACCAACCAAAAGCAAAGACACAGAAACAGAGCCAAAACAGAGCCTTCCCAGCCCACTGTTCCTCCTAAGATCTATCCCGAAATAGAGGAGCCCCCTGAATGGCACATCCCATTCCCTCTACCCTATCCCCAACCCCAGTACCCTCCTCCTACCAGCCCGGATCAAGATGGGGAGGGGGCGGGCCCAGCAGCAAGGACTAGGAGCCACCACCGCAGCCGCCTGATTCTACTGTCAGTCTCCCTCTTAGGATGTATGGGCCCCCTGTGAGTCCACCCAATCTTCAGCCCCTCCAGTATTGGCCCTCTTCTTCAGCTGATCTATATAATTGGAAGACTAACCACCCTCCTTTTTCAGAGAATCCCGCCAGTCTAACTGGATTGGTAGACTTGCTCATGTTTTCACATCAGCCCACCTGGGATGATTGTCAGCAACTTTTACAAGTCCTCTTCACTACTGAGGAAAAAGAGAGGATTCTCCATGAAGCCAGGAAAAAATTTCCTGGCCTCAATGGGTTTCCCACGACCCTCCCAAATTAAATAGATGCTGGTTTCCCTTTAGACCGTCCTAACTGGGACTTCAACACAGCGACTGGCCATCTATCGCCGGACTTTGGTGGCAGGCCTCTGAGGGGCAGCAAGACACCCCACTAATTTAGCTAAGGTAAGAGAGATACTTCAGGGCCCTGTAAAACCCCCGTCCATGTTTTTAGAATGACTCATGGAAGCCTATTGAAGATATACTCCTTTTGACCCCAGCTCAGAGGGGCAGCAGGCAGCAGTGGCCATGGCCTTCATAGGACAGTCAGCATCAGACATTAAGAAAAAGTTGCAGAGATTAGAAGGGTTGCAGGACCTTGCTTTATCTGATTTAGTAAAAGAAGCAGAGAAAGTGTATCATAAGAGAGAGACAGAAGAAGAAAAGAGAGAAAGGGAAAAAAGGGAAGCTGCAGAAAGAGAAGAAAGCTGGGATCACAGGCAGGAAAGAAATCTGACTAAAATCCTGGCTGCAGTTGCAGGAGAAAAAAATAGAACAGGAAGGCAACCAGGGTACCAGGGCAACAAGCGGTTCCCTGAAGGAGGCTCCGGCACCGAAACCATGGACCTGCACAGCCCTTGGATAAGGATCAATGTGCTTATTGCAAGGAAAAAGGGCATTGGGCTAGAGAATGCCCCAAGAAGAAAAACAAGGACCCCAAACCAAAAGTGCTGACTTTGGGAGAAGATAGTGATTAAGGGGGACGGGCTCAGACCCCCTCCCTGAGCCTAGAATAACCCTAAAAGTGGAGGGGGCCCCAGTGGAATTTCTGGTGGATATGGGAGCTGACTACTCGGTCTTAAAACAACCTTTAGGGAAACTAAAAAAATGAGAGAATTATTGTAATTGGGGCTACGGGTCAAAAGCCTTTCCTGTGGATGACTTCTAGAACTGTTGATTTGGGAAAAAAGCAAGTGGCCCATTTTTTTTTTGTGATACCTGAGTGTCCTGCCCCACTACTGGGAAGAGATCTATTGACTAAATTAAAGGCTCAAATCAGGTTTATGTCTGGTGGACCAGAAGTCTCCTGGGGAATACCCCCAACTTCCATTATTTTAACTATAGGGACGGAAGAAGAATATTGCTTACATGAAGCCCCAACACAAACCAGCCTTGACATTAAAAGCTGGCTGATGGCTTTTCCTCAAGCATGGGCAGAAACAGGGGGGATGGGGATGGCAAAGCAAGTACCTCTAGTAGTGGTGGGACTAAAAGCAGATGCCACTCCGATTGGGGTTCTGACAGTACCCAATGAGTCAAGAGGCACGAGAAAGAATCAGACCCCATATTCTGAGACATCTTAGTCCCATGCCAGTCCCCATGGAATACCCCCCTCCTTCCTGTCAAAAAGCTGGGAACTAGAGATAATAGACCAGTACAAGACCTCAGGGAGGTCAACAAGAGGATTCAGGATATACATCCCACTNCCTTTTACCCCAGGAAGAAGACTATGAGGAGATAGGCTGGGAGCTGATTGAAAAATAGACTTTACTGAAGTCAAACCTACCCGATACAGGTGAAAGTATCTGTTAGTGTTTATAGATACTTTTTTTCAGGATGGATTGAAGCCTTCCCTACCAAAAATGAAACTGCCAACGTTGTGGCCCAGAAGATCCTTGAAGAAATTTTCCCTAGATTTGGGATCCCCAAGATAATCAGGTCAGACAACGAGCCCACCTTTGTTGCCCAGGTAAGTCAGGGACTGGCCAGGATATTAGAGATAACTTAGAAATTGCATTGTGCATACAGACCCCAAGGTTCAGGTCAGGTAGAGAGAATGAATAGAACATTAAAGGAGACCATGACTAAATTAGCCTTTAGAGACCAGCGAAAATGATTGGACAGTCCTCCTTCCATTTGTTACGGGTAAGAAACTCCCTCGGAAAGTATAAATTAACCCTTTATGAACTCCTGTGTGGTGGCCTTCCTCCCCTCACTGAGTCCGGAGGAGTCCATGATCCTGATGCTTCATTGTCTAAACCTTTGTTTGCTCTCTTAAAGGCTCTGGAAACGGTGAGAAAGGAGGCCTGGGATTTGACTCAGGAAGCCTACAAACCCGGAGACCTAGCCGTACCCCACTCATTCCAAGTTAGAGACGTTGTCTACATCCGAAGACACAGTACTGGAAACTTGGAACCGCGGTGGAAGGGACCCTATTTGGTACTGTTGACTACCCCCACTGCTGTGAAAGTAGAGGGGATTTCTGCTTCGATTCATGCTTCACACCTCAAGAAAATACCACCCCCCTAAAGATGAATGAGACCTGAAAACTACGGATTACCTTCTTAAGCTGCGTCTTCGTCGCAGAAGGAACAAGACTGATGAACAAGGCTAACTATAATCCCCATGCCCCCCAGAAGTTGACTTGGCAAGTGCTATCTCAAACAGGAGGTTTTGCCATTTCAAGGGTGGCACCCCCAGGGACATGGTGGCCGCCCCTATACTTTTGTTTCTGCCAAATTAATTCTGCAGCCACAAGTACCCCCACCCCAACCAGGTCCGAAGCTATGGGTTCTACAGCTGCCCTGAGTTTAAGAAGGGTCCCCAGTGTGGAGGGCCCCATGAATTCTTTTGCAGAGAGTGGAGTTGCGTTACTTCAAATGATGGAGACTGAAAGTGGGCCACCTCGTCCACCAGGGACAAACTAGTTTTTTCCTTTGTTAATCCAGGACCAGGCCTACATGCAGTATTGGGTTGTACAAGGATAAGTCATGCAAACCTACAGATTTAGATAATATAAGACTGTAGTTCACTAAAGAAGGGCAGATGTACAATCTTACCCAGTGGCTGGGGGGCATGACTTGGGGCATTGTGATTTACAAATATGGGGGAGGACAGGGATCTTGACTTCAGGTCCACCTAGATCCCCCGACTCAGCTGGTGGGACCTAACCAGGTACTGGCTGACCAAGCCGCCCCACCACCACCACCCCCCCATCTCCAAGCCACCACTACCAGGACCACGACATTCCCCGACTTTGCCCACCTCTCCCCATTCATCACTTACCCCTTTTAGCAACCTTTCCATTGCCCCAGCCAAGACAGGACAGAGATTAGCCCAGCTTCAGGACCTCCTTATTATGAAGGAATTACAGTGTCTGGAACGTTCAATACCACCTCCAGCCATGAGGCTTGTGTTTGGGGAATCAGCCACAGATTAACCCTTCCTGAAGTTACAGGTACAGGTACCTGCCTGAGAAACCCACCAGCTGCTTATAGACACCTATGTAACACCACCCTGGAGAGCCCTAGCACTTCTGATGTGGAGTATCTGTTCCCTGGTCTAGACAAACGAACTCCTTGTGTATCTATTTTAGTGTTTGATAATACCAAAGACTAGTGTGTACTCATACAGTTAGAGTCCCTTACTACCCTACCAACTCTTTTGTAGACGAATTTGATAGGTGTCTAACCTGCTATCGAAGAGAGCCTGTCACATTGACCTTGGCAGTCATCCTGGGCATCGGAGTCGCTGCAGGAGTAGGGACAGGCACTACTGCTCTCGACAGCCCCATTATTTCCAAAAACTGAGATCGGCTATGAGTGAGTATTTGAGAGCATTAGAGCAATCCATAACTAAACTTAAAGAAACTTTAACTTCACTTTCAGAAGTGGTCTTACAAAATAGGAGAGGCCTAGACTTGCTGTTTTTAAAAGAAGGAGGGCTGTGTGCTGCACTTAAAGAAGAGTGTTGCTTTTATATAGATCATTCTGGAGTAATCAAAGATTCTATGAAGAAACAGAGAATGACTAGACAAAAGGCAGAGAGAAAGAGATGCCAGCCAGTCAGGGATGGTTTGAAGGATGGTTTAATAATACCCCTTGGCTGACCACTCTGATTTCCACCCTTATGGGACCCTTGCTTATCTTGTTGCTACTTCTTATAATAGGACCATGCATTTTAAATTGGCTAGTAGCCTTTACTAGAGAGAGAGTTAGTGCAGTACAGCTTTTAGTCTTGAAACAACAATACCATACCTTAAAAATCCAGGAGCTTCAAGAAGATAGTGTCTAGTTCTAAGATTAGAACTATTTACTAGAAAGAGTGAGCTGCTAGCCGGGCGTGGTGGCGCACGCCTTTAATCCCAGCACTCGGGAGGTGGAGACAGGCGGATTTCTGAGTTCAAGGCCAGCCTGGTTTACAAAGTGAGTTCCAAGACAGCCAGGGCTATACAGAGAAACTCTGTCTCGAAAAACCAAAAAAAAAAAAAAAAAAAAAAAAAGAGTGAGCTGGGCATGGTGGCGCACGCCTTTAATCCCAGCACTTGGGAGGCAGAGGCAGGTGGATTTCTGAGTTGGAGGCCAGCCTGGTCTACAAAGTGAGTTCCAGGACAGCCAGGGCTATACAGAGAAATCCTGTCTCAAAAAACAGAAGAAGAAGAAGAAGAAGAAGAAGAAGAAGAAGAAGAAGAAGAAGAAGAAGAAGAAGAAGAAGAAGAAGAAGAAGAAGAAGAAGAAGAAGAAGAAGAAATGTTCATACAGAATACTCCAACCGTTCCTTGAACTCATTGTGCTTGCCAAATGCTATAGCCCATGCTGGGTGTTTGCAGTTTCTGCCTTTATAAGCCCCTTACTCTTTGAGCTGGGGGTCGATTCCTCTACCCCTGCGAGGGATATGAGACGTCCCCAGTGCACTGGCCTTTCCTGATTAAACCTCTTGCTGTTTGCATCAAGACCAAGACCGGTCTCTCGTGAGTTCTTGAGCGTTGTGTCATCCCCGCCGTCATCCCAGGGCTTGAGTGAGGGTCCCTCCTGGTTTGGGGGACTTTCAGCGGTTACCTCAGCCCCTTTCTCCAACCTATGTAACTCCTTTTCCCAACCTATATAACTCTGACTGGCCTGGAACTCACTATGCAAACCAAGATGGCCTCATGGCCATGTTTTCATGATTCATAATTCACCTATGTTTGCTTTTGGACCCTGGGGCAAGGGCCTGAGGTGCATATTTTACATAACATGCATACCTGGTTCTCTAGGTTCTCCCAGCATCCCTCAGTCCCCTCCTGGCACGTCCCACCCCCAACCCTGAAATTTCCAGCCCAGGCTCTGGGCTGCCCTTCCCCCAGAAGCTTTTTCCTATAAATTCAGACATTTATAGTCTCCTGCTCTCTCTTCTTCTTTTCTTTTTCTTCGAGTATACCCTTTCTATCTTCTTCCCCTACCCCCATGGCAATTCCCCAGGCCTCAATCCTAGGGACCAGTGAACTCACCCAAGAGCAGCTTCCCAATAACCCTGCCTTTAATATAATCTAATCTGGTTTGGTTCATTTCACTGGCAGAGAAATAACCTATCAACCGTCCCATGGTATCTTCTCTCCCCACCTTCTCCTGCTTCTCCCTCATGGTCCTGCCTCAGACCCCAAGACCTCCACCAAAACTCTGCCTACCCCTCTTCTGCCCAGCTGTAGGCATCATTATTCAACCAATAGTTTAAGTTAAGGAGCAAGGTCACATAACACCACTTTTTTCACTTGAGGATTTCCTCATCCCTGGGGGCAACTAGACCTTGAGGGCCAGTATTTAGCATCACAATACATAGCAACAGACCAAACTTCAACAACTTATTTATTCATTTATTTATCTATTGAGTGTATGTGTGCACTACTGAAGGTCAGAGGACAGCTCTAGGAGTCAGTTCTCTCCTTCCTCCACGTTGGTCCAGCGATTAATCTCAGGTCATTAGGTCTTGTTGGCACTTTTACCTGCAAGAATGGACTCAAACAGAAGCTCAAGGACAATTTAATTAGAGTTTAAAAGAAAAACCCCAGGGCAGGCAGGCTGTAAACCCCATTAACTGCTTGCTGGCGAGAGGTGGAGGTCAGGAGAAAAGCCATTAGAGCCTGCATACAATTCAGGGCCACAGTGAACAGACAGCCAAATGGGTGGGTGCGAGGGAGAGAGAGAGAGAGAGAGAGAGAGAGAAAGAGAGAGAGAGAGGAGGAGGAGGAAGAAGAGGAGGAGGAGGAGGAGGAGGAGAAGGAGGAGAAGAAGAAGAAGAAGAAGAAGAAGAAGAAGAAGAAGAAGAAGAAGAAGAAGAAGAAGAAGAAGAAGAAGAAGAAGAAGAAGAAACAGCAGCAGCCCAGAGTACCAAAGAAAGTATCCTTAGTTGGTTTTGGCCAGTATCTGAAAAAGACAGAAAATAAAAAGGGCTCTCTTTCTTCTCTCTCCCCTCTCCCCCCTCTGTCTCTCTTTTTCTCCTCTTCTCTGCCCTCCTTCATCGCTCCCCTTACCTGCTCAATAAACCTCTTCCAAGTGGAAAAAAAAAAAAAGAAAAGAAAAAGGACCTTCCTGAGTCCTAACTCAGACCCAACGAACTTCATGGCTGTTTACTTGTATGGACTGAATTGGGGCCAAGAATCGGGGGAAGAAAAAGCACAGCATCCATCAAGGGGAAATTATTTTCTCTATCTCCTTAGTGGGCATAACGAGAGCCCAGACTTCCTAGGGGTGGTGCCTTGGCCAGGTTACTGAACTGGAATGTGAGGTCTCCACCCAGGATAGAGATTCTGTCCTCTTGACCTAAAGGAGCTTTTACTTCTTAGATCTGTGTTGTCAGTGTACCCTGCTGGCTTCCATGGTGGCTTTAGTGAGGACAATCTGAGTTTTGTTCCCTTTAGGTAACATACTTTCTCTCTGGCTATATTAAGGTTTTTTTTTTCTTCTGTCACCAACATTCCCCAGTAAGCATTACTGTGTTGCTTTCCTGTGACCCACATATTGTGCAGGCATTGGGAAGGGCTGGCCATTTCTACTAATTATGTGTGTAGGAAGGAGTTCCCACACCAAATTACCGATGCCTAGTGGCTACCTATACAGAGACCAAAACACTTCAATGTACCAGGGACTCAGGATTTCCTCAGTCCAGGACTCAGGATGTTCAAAGATAAAACTGGGACAGTACTGAACAAGCAAGGGCAGTCTACATCCTTTCCTTTCCTTCGAAGAACACACATTCCTTGGGGCAGTTGGGTAACCAGCAAGCCAGGCACAACTTCACACTATACCAGTAACTTCTGACCACTGTGGGCTGGAGACCTTGGGCTGGATCACTGGATCATCATTTCTTTTTTGTTTTTGTTTTTTCTTTTTCCCTTGTTCCGGTCAACCCCGCTCGCTCTGCTCGACCCAGCTCGCTCCGGCCAGCCCGACTTACTCCTGGCCGCCCCCGTACAGCCCCCACTTGTTCCAGCCAGCCCCGCTCGCTCTGATCGGCTCCGCTTGCTCCGGTTGGCCCCGCTCATTCTGGCCATCCCCGTTCGGCCTCACTCGCTCCGGCCCCGCTAGCTTCGGCTGTCCTGGCTTGCTCTGGCCATCCCCGTTCAGCTCTGCTCGCTCCGGACAGCCTTGCTCGCTCTGGACAGCCTTGCTCGCTCTGGTTGGTCTCTCCGGTCCAAGGATTCATTTCTTATTATTCTTCATAAGTACGCTGTAGCTGACTTCAGACGCACCAGAGGAGGGCGTCTGATCTTGTTACGGGTGGTTGTAAGCCACCATGTGGATGCTGGGATTTGAACTCATCACCTTCAGAAGAGCAGTCGGGTGCTCTAACCCGCTGAGCCATCTCACCAGCCCTGGATCATCATTTCTTTCTCTGGGCAATGCTGTCTCAGAAACCTTGTCTCTATGTGTTCTAATCTCGTCAAGAAACTCAACTTGTCTTTGAGTCTGAATCTCACAATAGGAAAAAAGTCTCCTGTACTACAGGGCCTCTGACCTCCATATGTACCATAGATGTGGATGGTTCCTACCCCACAGTCCAGAAAACCTCTACGGGGCGAGGGGGGGGGGGACTTTAATGGCTGGGCATGGTGACCCACGTCTTTAGTCCCAGCACTCGAGAGGCAGAGTCGGGTGGATCTCCACGAGTCAGAGGCCAGCCTAGAATATACAGTGAGTAGTACCAGGGCAGGCAGGGATATGTAATGAGACCTTATCGCAAAAAGAAAAAAAAAAGACTTCATTTGTCATAAAGTCTATGACACAGACTCTGGGAATTGGTGAAGGCGCACTGCATCACACTGATCTCTAGGGGGCAGTGTTACCCAATTTCACAAGCCACTAAACTCCACATCCAGCATTTCAGGGATCCCTGTTTGAGCAAGAGTCTGTGTGCATGAGAAGTTCCCACAAGTGCACTTTTTTTTTTCTTCATGTAGATTTGTAGCGCAACCAAACAGTCCCCCAGAAGGTACATTTATACTTTATTTTATTTTGGTCGTGTTTGGCTACTTGTTTGATCAGTTGTCACGAGTCCTTGCTACAGATCTCACTTGAGATCCCCCTGTCTCAATCGGTGCTACCTGTCCTACTTTGATTTAATTGAATATGTTTACTAAGCTTTCCCCTCTCTGTACTAACGTTTTCAAAAGCAAATGTTGTCTTCATAGAGCCCTCATTAACTGGGCGAAGGAAGACAGGTTTCTGGGTTCCACAAGGAATCTAAAGAGTAGCGACACACTAGAAACACAGGCTAACCACTCCGCGGGAGAACATCTGCGGGAGGTGGGTGGGAGCAACAGAGGGAGTGGCCGAAACTTGCGGACTGTGGGATTAGCGGAGGTTCTGGTGCTGAATGGGCAGATTACTTACTGGAATTTTTGGCTTGACAGAATTACGCCCAGCCTGCGTGCCATTGCTTCCTCCGCCTTAAACTTGATTTATAAACTGCGGCCACAGCTTCTTTTACCAAAACCTGCTGCTCCGCTTCAGTCCAGCCTGAAAAGCTTGCTACTACGCCCCAGTCCTACCCAGTTTACTCCTGCTCCTAGATCCAGCCTCATTTGCAATAACGCTTGTGGAACTATGGAGTCAGATGAGCTCCAGCACCAGTTTTTCCACTCACTAGTTGGACGTGCTCCCTTAGTCCGATTTAAGTGTTTAAGAAATGCCTGTTAGCCTTTAATCCCAGCACTTGGGAGGCAGAGGCAGGGGGATTTCTGAGTTCGAGGCCAGCCTGGTCTACAAAGTGAGTCCAGGACAGCCAGGGTTATACAGAGAAACCCTGTTTCAAAAAACAAACAAACAAACAAAAAAACCAAAAAAGAAAAAAAAAAAAAGCCTGTTGTTCTAGGTCGTATTTTCGGCGGGGGCGGGGGGCACCCATAATCGGTGCGTGTTCAGTTAAAATTTACCACTTGCCTCCACGTTCAGTATTTGTGCAGACCGTGGTTCCCTCCCAAAGATGCCAGATCCCCTTAGATTACTAGACTGCAAGTGGAGAGCTACATTTTATTTTTAGGTTTATGTGGATGATTGTTTTGCCAGCTTGTATGTATTCCACAGGCATTCAGTGCCGGGTCGAAAGTGTGTCTGACACTCTGGAATTGCAATTGGAATTGGATAGTTGATTGCTACCACGTGAGCGCCGGGCGCAGAACGTGGATCCCCTGCAAGAGCAATAAGTGTTCTTAACTGATGAGCGATCTCTCTAATCCCCGAAAACTACAAATTTTGCTATGCTCTGGGCAGAGAAGCTGCAGGCTCCTGCCCGGCGATCACAAGCTTCCCCAGCTAGCTGCCGTCTTAGCTTGTCCAACCCAACAGCACTCACTGACTAAATAGACAACGGTGGGATCTCACCCCTCTGGGGTGCATGTGCCCTCCAGTAACACCACTTCTAACGAAGCGGTCAGCCACGCCCAAGCCTTGCACGGGGTGGGGGGTGGGGCCTGCTGGTACACACATGCGCACTCCTTCCTCTTTCCTCACCCTGTAACCACACCTTCGCGTTTTGCCTGTGAGTCCTTTTTGTCCCCTACTGCGTGCCGTGTGGCTTCCCGGCGGACGTACTGGCTGCGAAGCAAAATGGCAGCCACTACGGCGGTGCCTGGCTCTGCGGCCGGCCGAGCGAGCAAACGCGGCGGCGGCCCGGGCGGCGGGGGGACCCAAGGTGCGGAGGAGGAGCCACCGCCGCCCCTCCAGGCAGTTCTAGTGGCCGATAGCTTCAACCGCCGCTTCTTCCCCATCTCCAAGGACCAGCCTCGGGTGAGCACCCGGCACGCGAGCAGTCTGCGGGCCTGGAGGGTAGCGGGGCTGCAGGTTGCCACTGCAACTGGTTAATGAAGCGTGCTCTGGAAGTTACCCTAAAGTTGAGTTTATCTGGACAGGAAAAGGTGAAGAGACTGACTAACCTCGGTGACTGTCCGACTAGCAAACATGGATTCTCGCAGGGCTGTCTACCCAGCCTTGGGAAGGATGGAGAGGGCTGTGTGTAGAATCAATGCTTGAAAGAAGGCTTCCCCGGGGGATTTAGTAGCACAAGAGAGGCCTCCACTGTCTTTAACCTTGCAGGACATGGGCAATTTAAAGAATTGCTTCAGAAAAGGCAATGGTAATATATTCCTAAAGGAAAAAAGGCTAGCTCTCAGCAGGCTGTTTTCCTCCCATCTGCTGAAAGGGGACCCCAGTGGGTTGACATCAGCCTCGGAATTACCTAGACATAGGAAATTGGTATTGCGCTTGCAGACTACTGGGTCGCTCAGCAATCCACTCAAATAGGGATTTGCCTTTGACTTAAGAATTCCTAAGGCTAACGACTGTTCATTTCTGACAAGTGTTTGAATGATTTCTGTGACTCTTAGTGACAATAGAAGGAAATTCTATGAAGAAGACTTCTTGCTTAGAGTTCTAGAGCTATGACTTAGGGCCAACATTTGTCCTTAATGCCAGCACTGGGCTCCTAGAACATGTCTGTGTCTGATACCATGCCTACTAGGCTTAAATCCCAGTGCCTTAGACTGAACCTTAGAGCCTGTTTGCTTTAGAATAAAAGGATAAAGCCGACTATAGCGTCTGCAAGCTCTGATGAAAGAAACGTTGTTGCATTGGGGTACCAAAGTATAATCATGACTTGAAGATCTCAGACTTTTTCATTCCTGTCCTATAGGTCCTCTTGCCCCTGGCCAATGTTGCCCTAATTGACTATACTCTGGAATTCCTGACTGCCACGGGTGTACAGGAAACATTTGTCTTTTGCTGCTGGAAAGCTGCTCAGATCAAAGAACACTTACAGTAAGGCTTCAGAATTTTTCCTTTCCATGTTTCACCATCCTTTTCCAGTTCTTCCAGGGTAGATTTGACATAAGGGGGGAAAACCGGAATCTGTTCTGAGCTCCTGTAAGGTTTAGTGTTTTCTTCACACGTCCTGAGGTCAGCTGCTGAAGCTTCCTTTGCCTTGAGGTTCCAGTGGCCAAAATTAAAGGCCTGCCTGTGGTTTTTCTGAGTCTTTCAAAGTTCGTTCCCGTGAGTTTTGCTTTGTGTTTGATGGCTCCAGAGTGTATGTTATTGGAAGGCCATCTTTATTTTCCCACCGAATTTCCAAATACTGTCTGTTCCTACCCCCAATGATAAGAACAAGCTCTTCCCCCTTGTGTCCTCCGCCCACCTTAGTTTCAAACCCACAGTAAGTTCTTAAGAGATGCTTGTTAAAATTTGGAAGAGTTAGTCTGGGAATTTATGAGTTTGGGAAATAAAGACTAAAATACCCAACGTGTTTTCCATGTTGTGGTGTTTAAAAAGTTGATATAGACTCAGAACAAGAAAGATGACATGAAAAAATATGTTCCCAGAATACTTTCATACCCTAGATCTCATAAGATTTTGAATTCAAATTCACATTTGAAGACAGGAGTCAAGGTATAGAAAGGAAATGGCCGTATTTCTCAAACACATAAAACTAATGACACTGGATGCTGAAACCATTCATTATGGTTCATATGTCTCTTTGAAGCCAGGGACGCTGGCAGGAGCCCAGGAAAGTCACAGAGGAGTATAAACGCTGGATGGAGGTTGGAGGTCAGGTCTGTGATCGTCTGTTTAATTTACTGTTCCTCTCATCACTTTCCTACAGGAAATCCAAGTGGTGCCATCCTACGTCCCCCAACGTTGTTCGAATAATCACATCAGAGCTATACCGATCACTAGGAGACGTCCTCCGTGACGTTGATGCCAAGGCCTTGGTGCGCTCTGACTTTCTCCTGATATATGGAGATGTCATCTCAAATATCAATATTTGCAGAGCCCTGGAGGAACACAGGTCAGGCTGGGGAAGACGGCAGGGCAAGACTTAGGAACCAGCAGAGTCCTAAGACTGACTCTGCCCCTGGTTCTCAGAGTCCTAAGACTGACTCCACCCCTGGTTCTTAATAGGTTAAGAAGGAAGCTAGAAAAAAATGTCTCTGTGATGACAATGGTCTTCAAAGAGTCCTCACCCAGCCACCCTACACGCTGCCATGAGGACAATGTGGTGATGGCTGTGGACAGCACCACAAACAGGGTTCTTCACTTCCAAAAGACCCAAGGCCTCCGGCGCTTTTCCTTTCCATTGGTAATTGGGTGTCTGGGGAACTCGGGTAGGAGAAGAAGGAGCTTCGAGAAGAGAGGTGAGTTCAAGCCTCTGCCTGTGACTTCTCCCCTCAGAGCCTGTTCCAGGGCAGTGGAGATGGAGTGGAGATTCGATATGATTTGTTGGACTGTCACATCAGCATCTGCTCTCCTCAGGTGAACTCTCCAAAACAAGGCTGTGTAGCCAAAGAGTAGAACTCTCGGGGGTCTATAATTACAATTACTCCCTTTCAAGGCCAGGGTATGCATCTTTTCCCTCTTTTTCTTACTTGTTGTATAGTAGAGAGGTACTATTACCTCATTCCCAGTATACTGGGAACCAAATCTAGGGTTTTGTCCCACAGCCAGTTATGGGTTTAATATTTCTCTGGTCTTGTTACTGGTAAAGTACTTAACCTTAGCATGCTCTGTTTTCCTTACAGGTAGCTCAACTCTTCACAGACAATTTTGACTACCAAACTCGAGATGATTTTGTACGAGGCATATTAATGAATGAGGAGGTGAGAAGAGCTTCCAAAACCTCTAGTGGAAAGGGTTTATCTTACTCTGGTAACCTTTGGTTCCCTTTTGTGTTTCATTAGCCTGGGAAAGAAACCTCAGGTCATTTGACTGTGTCAGTGAGAGGCAGAGAGGCACTGAAAAGGCTTAGAAAGGTGATATACTTGGGGCTTGTCTCCCTGCCTTGCTTGATTGGGTAACCACCCCTTCTCATTTAGGTCCTAGGAAACCAGATTCACTTGCATGTGACAACGAGGGAGTATGGTGCCCGGGTCTCCAACCTACACATGTACTCAGCTGTCTGTGCTGACGTCATCCGCCGATGGGTCTACCCTCTCACCCCAGAAGTAAACTTCACTGACAGCACCACCCAGAGCTACACTCATTCCCGACACAACATCTACCGAGGGCCTGAAGTCAGCCTGGGCCATGGCAGCGTCCTGGAGGAAAATGTGCTTCTGGGAGCTGGCACTGTCATTGGCAGCAACTGCTCCATCACCAACAGTGTCATTGGCCCTAACTGCCACATTGGTGAGCACAGGTGGGGAACCCAGCAGCAGTCCTATAGACACTGGGCTGCAGTGTGTCTCCAGAAGCTAGAGAGGATGCCAAGGGATAATCCTTAGGAATAGGAAACTAGAGTGGCTATCACAGGAAGGAGCAGAGGGACGGAGAGGTGGTTCAGCGTGTGCTGCTCTTACAGAGGACTCAGATTCTGTTCCCAGTATTCATATGGTAGCTCACAACTCAAGTGCAGGAGGATCCAGTGACCTCTTCTGACCTACTCGGGCACCAAACGTGTGCATTGTGTGTATACATAATTCGAGCAAAACACTCACACACATAACGTTAAATTGACTAAATCTTGGGCCAAAGGAATAAGAAGAAAAAGAAAGAAGAGTCCGGGGCTGGAGAGATGGCTCAGCTGTTAAGAGCACTGATTGCTCTTCCAGAGGTCCTGAGTTCAATTCCCAGCAACCACATGGTGGCTCACAACCATCTGTAATGGGATCTGATGCTCTCTACTGGTGTGTCTGAAGAGAGCAACACTGGATTCACATACATAAATTAAATTAATAAATCAAGAAATCAAGAAAGAAATCAAGAAAGAAAGAAAGAAAGAAAGAAAGAAGAGTCCTCATGCTTGCTGGTGCACACAGACCAAGTGCTAGGATTAAAGCATGAGCCACCACACCACCCAGAGTTGCCCACACTTGCAGTCCCAACACCTGGGAGATGGAGTTAGGAGAATTGAGACCATCCTGGAACTGTATATCAAAATTTGTCTTAAACAAAAAAGGCAGGAAGCAGGACAAAGGAAGTCAGTTGGCTACAGTTGTGTATGATCCCATCTACTCTGGAGCATAGATTGAGTCAGGGCTTTATGGCCAACTTGGTTTTTTTGAGACAGGGTTTCTCTATATAGTCCTAGCTATTTTTTTTTTTTTTTTTTTGGTTTTTTCAAGACAGAGTTTCTCTGTATAGCCTTGGCTGTCCTGAAACTCACTCTGTAGACCAGGCTGGCCTCGAACTCAGAAATCCGCCTGCCTCTGCCTCCCGAGTGCTGGGATTAACGGCGTGCGCCACCATGCCCAGCTAGTCCTAGCTATCTTGAAACTCTGTAGACCAGGCTGGCCTTGAACTAACAGATCTGCCTGAGTACTGGGATTAAAAGTGAGCACCCGCCGGGCGTGGTGGCACACGCCTTTAATCCCAGCACTCAGGAGGCAGAGGCAGGCGGATTTCTGAGTTCGAGGCCAGCCTGGTCTACAAAGTGAGTTCCAGGACAGCCAGAGCTACACAGAGAAACCCTGTCTCAAAAGTGAGCACCACCACAGCTCTGCCTAGTCTGTGTGTGACTCTTACATTCTGAAATGTCCTGTGTTCCCATTTGGAGGCAAGTGGAGAGCTAGTGTGTACTAATAACCTTTGTTCCGACATTACAGCTTACAGAAGGCTCTGTGTGTGTTCTCCTGCCCCAGTAACAGCTAATGTAAGGCAATGCTGGGACCTAAATGCTAGTTGTGGGCTCTCTTTGTTCTTTTTATTTTATGTATGTGAGTATACCATTGCTCTCTTCAGGCACACCATAAGAGGGCATCAGATCCCATTACAGATGGTTGTGAGCCACCATGTGGTTACTGGGAATTGAACTCAGGACCTCTGGAAGAACAGTCTGTGCTCTTAACCACTGAGCCATCTCTCCAGCCCCCCCTTTTTTTTTCTCTTAATTAGTGTATTTATTATTGTTTTATGTGTGTGGGTGTTCTGCCTGCATGTCTGTGTGGGGCTGTTGGATCCCCTGGAACTGAACCTACAGACTGCTGTGAGCTGCCATGTGGGTACTGGGAATTGAACCCTCATCCTTTGGAAGGGCAGCCAGTGTTCTTACCCGCTAAGCTATCTTTCCAGCTCTCTCCATGCTCTTTTGGCTCTCCTATAACCGTGGTATTAACTCTTGATATCTCACTTTGGTTGAAGAATATGAGATTACTAATAGTAGTAGACCTTAAAAGGACAACAGTGGGATTCATATTCCGTAATACACAGAGAGGTGGGGTCATTGGGTTCTCCTTGTGGGTGTGAACATGATTGTAATAAGGTTTATGGTTCATTCTGAGAATCCTGAGCCATACATATAGTGTAAAATTACTGTAAATTTAGTAGAGGATAGTCACTTTGCTCTTGGGGCTAACCTTGGAAGGGACTGGATGTTTCTAATGTTGGCAGGTAGACTATCAGCTAGATGGGAGCTGGGCTGGGGCTGGGGTCAATCAGCTTTGCCCTCCTCATTCTGAGCCAGGTGATAATGTGGTACTGGACCAGGCCTACCTGTGGCAGGGAGTTCGAGTGGCTGCTGGAGCACAAATACACCAGTCTCTGCTCTGTGACGGAGCTGAGGTCAAGGAGCGAGTCAAACTGAAGCCATACTGTGTCCTCACTTCCCAGGTAAGGCTTGTCCAGACTGTTCACAGCCCCTGAATTGAGTAGTGATTGTGCCAAGTCAAAAGGGACCATGTTTCTCCCCGTAAATAAGACTGCTGTGAGCACCCAAGTGTCTTTGACCTTCTGCTTAGCTTAGCATAGAGCCAGAGCAAAACAAAAAGCATTGTTCTGATCGTCAGACACAGTTCTCCTCAGTGTGCTGCTAAGTCTGTGCTACTTGATTCTTTTTTTCCTCTAAGGTGGTAGTGGGCCCAGACATCACGCTGCCGGAGGGCTCGGTGATCTCTTTGCACCCTCCAGATGCAGAGGAAGAGGAAGATGATGGCCAGTTTAGTGATGATTCTGGAGCTGACCAAGAAAAGGAGAAAGTGAAGCTGAAAGGTGTGAGGCTCCGCAGGTGTGGGGCATCTGTGCGTCTGTCTATCTGTCTGTCTGTCCCATAGACAAGGGCATCTATGTGTCTGTCCCACAGACAAGGATGTTTCCTCTAGAGAGAGATGCTGCTGCTGGGCCTTGTCAAAGTCAGTGCCTTTTCCAGGTTACAATCCAGCAGAAGTTGGCTTTGAAGGCCAGGGATACCTCTGGAAAGCTGAGGGTGTGAACTCGAAGGAAGATGAGGAGCTACGGCAGAGTCTCTGGGGTGAGCTTGACCTTGCACCTGCCTGCCTTCTACTTACCCCCAAATAGTCTTAAGAACTTTGAATGCCTTGGAATCCAGTTATTATTGGACCTTCAATTCATACTGACAGGACATATTGCTCGGTGTCCGTATCTTAAAAAAAAAAAATGTGTGTGTGTGTGTGTGTGTATTCAGGAAGTAGAGGTAAGAGGGTAACTTGCTGGAGTGGGTGCTCTCCTTCCACCATGTGGGTCCCAAAGCAAGTGCCTTTACAGCTGAACTACCTCGTCAATCCCATCCCCATTCCCCTTTTAAACGATAGGCTCTCAAGTAGCCCACCCTAACCTTGAGCTTGCCTCATAGCTGAGAATGACTTCCAGCTTCCTGATCGTCTTGTGTCCATTTCCTTGGTGTGTATAGTGCACAGCACACCTGATTTTGTATGGTGGTGAAGATCAAAGCCCTGCCTTTGTACGTGCCAGTCATGTATACATGCCAGTCACACACTCTACCCACGGAGTGGGATCATTAGCTCCTCCTTTCTGTGTTTTTAGGACTCATGATCAAGATGGAGGAGGAAAGTGAGACTGAAAGTGAGGGAAGTGTGGATCCTGAGGAGCTGGACAGCCGAGCAGGCTCCCCTCAGCTGGATGACATCAGAGGTGTGAACACAGTGGGGAAGTCTGTTCTCTGCTTTTAGCAGCTAGCCACCAGCTCAGTTCCTCCCAGAAAGGCTTTGGGGTAAAGTGAGAGCTAGAGCCTTAGAGCAAAGCATCCCGGAAACCTGAGTTTGCTTTTTCTTTTCAGTTTTCCAGAACGAGGTCCTGGGAACGCTGCAGCGGGGCAGAGAGGAGAACATCTCCTGTGAGAATCTAGTCCTGGAGATCAACTCTCTCAAGTAAGACCAACCCTTCCTGCTTCCTCCTGCTCTCCCCTGCATTGCTACAGGAGCAGACCTTCCCTCCCAAGCATTGCTTCCCTAGAAGGAGCCTGGGTAGAAGGCCAGGAGTGTTTGGAGAACATTAGCACCCAGCCTCAGCGTAGATTTCTGTCACAGTCTTTCTGGTCTTAGAGCAGTGAACCCCTGGAGCGGTGCTGTATCCTCTACTTCTGCTGTAGCAAAATGGCCAAATCAGCAACTTAAGGAAGAAGTGGTTGATCTTGCCTCCCAGTATGAGGATACAGTTCATGGTGGCAGGAGTTAGATGCAGCTGTCACATGGCATCTGCAGTGACTCCTGGTGCTCAGCTCCTCATGGGTTGTTTGTTTTGTTTTGTTTTCAGCCTGAGACCTCAGTCTAGACAACAGTGACGCCCATACTTAGAATGGGTCTTCCCACCTCAACCCAATTTGGAAACTTCATACATGTGTCCAGAGATTTGTCTACTAGGGTGATTTTTTTTTTTAGATCCTGTCAAATGGACCATCAATAGTAACCATAATTCACATTCATCTCCCCACAGGCATGCCTACAACATCAGCCTGAAGGAAGTGATGCAGGTCCTGAGCCATGTGGTCCTGGAGTTCCCCCTGCAACAAGTGGATGGCCCGCTTGACCCAAACCGCTACTGTGCCCTGCTGCTTCCTGTAAGCAAAGACTGAGGCTGCGTGTGAAGGATTGAGTGGAGACAGCTGAGCATCTTTGTGCTGGTTGTCTCAAGAGGAGACAGAAGGAGGAAGGCTTGCTCTTGGGCATATGCTGCTTCTGGGTCTTCTCTCCTTGTCTTTAAAAGGTGGTTGGCTTCTAGAGGAGCATTAAGTTGTCCAGAGTCCAGTAATATTTAATACTGAATGTTCTTTGAGACTCCTGATTGAGAGCATTCCAGGCCCCCCAAAAGGACATTTAGACATAGTACTAGGGTTGGCTGTTAGGGAATATATCTGTAGTCTGACTCTTCCAGGAGGTTGAGACAGAAGAGTTACTGGAACTCAGGACTTAGAGACCAGCCAGGATGACATAGCAAAATTCTGTCTCAAAGACCAAATAGTCTAAAACAAGATGAAGGACAGACCTGGTGTTAAAAAGGCTACAGTGATTAGACCCAGAGCAAGCCGGGCTGAGGTGGTACAAGACTAACCTCTAGGTTGGGGATAGGAATTTTGTGGCAGTCATCAGCATTTATCTGACCCCCTTTTCCCTGAGAAATGTCATCTTTTCCCCATCCTTGCGTGGGAACAGTTCCCAAATGATCCATGCTGCCCGCCTCACTCCCTCTTGTCATCCATGCCATCACTGTTGTCTGCCTTTGTTGTTCAGCTGTGGGGCATGCTAAGGAGTATGACATTGCCACCATCACCACCCCTCTTTGTCCATAGCTGCTCAAAGCCTGGAGCCCTGTTTTTAGGAACTACATAAAGCGTGCAGCTGACCATTTGGAAGCATTGGCAGCCATTGAGGACTTCTTCTTGGAACACGAAACTCTCGTTACTTCCATGGCCAAGGTGAATTCCATCTCGAGCTTTGTATCCCGTGCTTGCCCTGAAACAGGTCTTCATGTCCCCCACAGACACAAAACTGAGGTTAACTTGAGCCTAGCATAGAGTGTGTTCACTGCACCACCTGTCCTTACGTTATGCTGACTGCTGGAGTAATGCAGTGCAGAGCAGGCTGATGCTAGTGAGGCCGCCGTGAGGCAGGAGGTGGCCTGAGGATGCACTAAGCAGGCACTCAGCAGGTCCATGAGCCGTGCGTTCCTGGGACCGCAGAGAGTGGTCCACTCCTTTCTTTGTTTTGGGTGGACAGTGATGATATGGCTTTTGGTATATGTTTGGTTTTTGTTTTTTCCCAAATTGGCCTTAAACTTGTTAGGTAGTTCAATTTGGATTCCTGACCCTCCTGCCTCCACCTCCTAAGTGCAGGAATTATAAGCACGTACCACTATGCCCACTCTCTTCTCTCTTTTGAAGAGGCTTCTTAATATGTGGTAGGAAGATGATTAGGTCTTCTCTTACATTATCCATTATACTATTATATCCTTGCTTAGATAGAGAGACCCTGAGACTCCCCTTTGCTGGCTCTGTAGGTCCTGATGGCTTTCTACCAGCTGGAGATCTTGGCTGAGGAAACAATCTTGAGCTGGTTCAGCCAAAGAGACATAACTGACGAAGGCCAGCAGCTACGGAAGAATCAACAGGTATGCTATCCTCTGCTTCCTGGGTCCCTAGTCCTCCACTCGAAACTCTAGGACTCTGTGGCCAGAACTGTTTATCTGCTAATAGGAACAGTGGGAATGCATGGTTCTCCCCTAGCAGCTGTCCCACCTCTGCTTCCTTGCAGCTGCAGAGGTTCATCCAGTGGCTGAAAGAGGCAGAAGAGGAGTCATCCGATGATGACTGATGGTAACTGCCAGATCTGTGCATCTCATTGGCTGTCCTCCTGACAGAGCTGACAGAAAGCTAGCTACAGAAGCAGGAGTGGCCACGGCAGACTGAGAACTACTGGAACGGAAGTTGCAACTACAGTATTCTTCCTACTGCTGGCAGCCATGTGCTGCTCGTCCTGACCCAACTTAGGATGAGGGAAGTTAGACTGAATTGGGGAAATCTAGACAGACCCTGCAGTTGGGGGTGGGCCAGAGGAAGTACTTTGTGTTCCAGCTTTCCCTGGGGAACAGTAAAGAGCGGCTGGTCCTCTCTGTTGTTTGTACATGTCAATATTACAAAGAGGAGTGCATTGGGATTCTCTAACTCCTCCTCAACCAGGTAAGAAAGTACATGCACTCATTTAGCTGCTTTTAGCCAACACCTAGAGGAGAGGGAGAAGGGTTGAGGTGGCCACAAGGTGGTGCCATGCTACATAATTGATTCCATTCCCCCGGCTCATGGGACATGAATGGCTGAGCTGACTTCCCATGCTCAATAGGCCCATCTGTGACCTGTGACCCTGCGGTAGTAGGCCAGAGCCTATTTCCGTAGCTTTTCCTGGCCTGAACATTCTTCTACCCGAGGGTGATGGTACCAAGCTACTCCTCTTTCCTTTTCCAGTTGATCCACTTCTGGTTCTGTCAGACACTGGGCCACATTCATCTTAAAGGATAAGGAGATCCACCCAGTGTGGTAGTACACACCTTTAATCTCAGTACCCTGGAGGCAGAGGTAGGCAGATCTATGTGAGTTCAAGACCAGCCCAGTTTATAAGAGAGCTATATAGAGAAACCCTCTGTGTATGCGTGGGAGACAGAGGAGAGGTGGAGAAAGAAATGCTCCTGGGCTGGGCGTGGTGGCACACGCCTTTAATTTCAGCACTTGGGAGGCAGAGGCAGGCGGATTTCTGAGTTGGAGGCCAGCCTGGTCTACAAAGTGAGTTCCAGGACAGCCAGGGCTGTACAGAGAAACCCTGTCTCGAAAGGAAAAAAAATAAAAAAGGTTCCTGAGATGTTATGAATCTTGCAGGGTGTAACTAAGAACTTGAACCTTATAGAATTCTGTGAGCTTCGATCCTGTTAATGAGTGAAGGAGCACTGCTCCAGGAGCAAATACCAGGAATGGACATGCTGGTAACACAGAAGTCCCTGTGCAGTGGGCTCTCACCTTGGCGCCCAACCCTGAGTCAGTCATAGAGGCAGAATTTGCTACTGACCTGACAACTTGAGTTTGTCACTGTGCTAGACAGCTCCCATAACTCAGCTCTCTCCTTTGTCGAGTCTTTGTTGCCCTCACATAGAGTAAGTCAGTAAGTTTTTCTTTTGACACTTAAACTATAGTACATGTCAAGGGAGTTACAAAGGCCATCACACACATGGCACCAATAAGTTGTGGGGGTACCGAACTTGAGGTACTGGTGAATTTTTGAAAAGGAAAAACAGTGCCAGGCGTGGTGGCACACACCTTTAATCCCAGCACTCAGGAGGCAGAGGCAGAGGCAGGCAGATTTCTGAGTTCCAGGACAGCCGGGGCTGTACAGAGAAACCCTGTCTCGAAAAACCAAAAAAAAAAAAAAAAAGAAGTCCAGACTGGCCAAGACACAGAATCTAATACCTGAAGAACATACAGTGATGATTGCCTGGACCTAATGGGACAATTAAAAAGCTTACAAGCCATCTCTGATCCATTCCAGATAGTGACACTGATCAGAAATGACAGAATTTTTTTTTTGGTTTTTCGAGACAGGGTTTCTCTGTATAGCCCTGGCTGTACTGGAACTCAGTAGACCAGGCTGGCCTCTAACTGAGAAATCTACCTGCCTCTGCCTCCCGAGTGCTGGGATTAAAGGCGTGCACCACCACTGCCCGGCCATGACAAAACTTTTTAAGGACCCTTCTAGTAAGGGTAATAGAGAAGGCTTCACTGAATTGTGAAGCTAAATTGGCTTGAAGAGGAAAAAAAGGTTATGAGAGCACATTAAAACAGAGATGGCCAGTTCTACATGGAGGAGTGCCTGTGAAGGGATCATAGAAAAGTGTGTCTGGCCGAGCGTGGTGGCACACGTCTTTAATCCCAGCACTCTGGAGACAGAGGCAGAGGCAGGCAGATTTCTGAGTTCGAGGGCAGCCTGGTCTACAAAGTGAGTTTCAGGACAGCCATGGCTATACAGAGAAACTCTGTCTGGGGGAGGGGGGGAAGTGTGTGTAAGGAAACAGGAGGTAAGCGTCAATATTTTGAAAAATTAAAAATGGAATAGTAAGGGCTCAGCAGTTAACAGCACTTGTTCTTATTTTTTTTTTCCCCCTTGTTCCAGTCAACCCTGCTCGCTCCGGTCTGCCCCGCTCGCTCAGGTCGGCCCAGCTCGCTCAACAGCACTTGTTCTTACAGAGGACCTAGGTTCAACTCTCAGCACTTGCTGAGCATAACTCGAGTTCCAGGAAGCACGTGATACACAAACATGCATGTGAGCAAAACAATCATTCACATGAAATCTGAAGAAAAATTAATAGAATAGTAAAAGGTGACTTAGGTGATTCTTGTTGCTGGTATAGAGTGTTATTAATAAGACATAGTCAGTATGGGGGCTGGAGAGATGGCTCAGTGGTTAAGAGCACTGACTGCTCTAACAGAGGTCCTGAGTTCAATTCCCAGCAACCACATGGTGGCTCACAACCACCTGTAATGGGATCTGATGCCCTCTTCTGGCGTGTCTGAAGACAGCTACAGTGTACTTATATATAATAAATGAATAAATCTTAGAAAAAAAGAAAAAAAAGATGTAGCCGGTATAAGGTCTTTGGCTTCAGAAGGTAAAGGCTGGAGATACAGAGACCACACAGAAATACACTTATGAACAAGTTCCTGCATACACATGCCATTGCCCCTGGCGAAGCCAGCCAGGTGATTAGCCTCTTCTCTGCAGTTGAGTCCTTGATTAATAGTAGGGAGGACAGCCAGGGCTATACAGAGAAATCCTGTCTCGAAAAACCAAAAAAAAAAAAAAAAAAATAGTAGGGAGGAAATCACCAAGGAACATGTTCAATAAGGTCATGAGAAGCCAGGCATGGAGCATGTCTGTAATCCAGAGATCTGTGTATAATGTCTACTAATGTCACCATGGTAACGAAGCACTTAAGCCAGGTCATGGACTTCCTTAGTTATACAGCCAGTTTAAGATCAGTCAAGGGTATGTGACACCTTGCCTCAAAAAAAGTCACAAGTTTCCAAGCTGACAGAGCCTGTGGATTCCTGGCGTGATGAGAGTCCCAGGAGATTTCCACATGACCAAGCCTCTGGAGTCAATAGATATGAGAGGATGGGATATTAACTTGAATGTAAAGAATTAAGGAAAATGCTTGTTTTGGAACACCACAGCTACACAGTTGCTAGACCCTAGTCCAAAATAACTTGGGAAAAAAAGATATCCTTTGAATATTGACATTTTTCCTTTTCATGAGCCTCCCACAGGAAGACTTTGCCCTCCCCCTTTTTTTTTAAGATTTATTTATTTATTATATGTAAGTACACTGTAGCTGTCCTCAGACACTCCAGAAGAGGGCGCCAGATCTCGTTACAGATGGTTGTGAGCCACCATGTGGATGCTGGGATTTGAACTTATCACCTTTGGAAGAGCAGTCAGGTGCTCTTACCCGCTGAGCCGTCTCACCAGCCCCGACTTTGCCCCTTTTACCACCCTATAGTGAAACTTACTAGTAACTATTGTACATAAACTTCCAACCTGCATTTTAGTGCCTTAAATGCAGCAGAAGCACAGATTCAAACATTAGAAGAATCCTCCAATATAAAAAGCCAAGACCAAAATACACAAAATCAAGGAATCTCTGGTAAAGTAGGATAGAATTATGCAAACTCAAAAGAGAAAACACTGTCCATAAAGAAAATGTCATAGAGGGGAAGAGTTGGAGTCTAAAGAGTTCCCCAGCCTGGTATTCTTGTTTTTAGTCTCTCTGAGCATGCATAAATAACAATATATTAGATAGGTAAAATCTGGTATACTGGATAAGTAAGTAGCTAGAAAGGTTGTAATAATAGGAAATCAAGGGACAGGCAAGGTAAACCCTTTGCCATGAGAAACACCCTGGGATGGGCTGAGGGTGGGGGCTCCCATAGATCCCAATATCAAATTTGATTGAGTCATTCCCTGTCAGCTTCAGAGAAACTCATCCACAGAGCANGATAGGTAAAATCTGGTATACTGGATAAGTAAGTAGCTAGAAAGGTTGTAATAATAGGAAATCAAGGGACAGGCAAGGTAAACCCTTTGCCATGAGAAACACCCTGGGATGGGCTGAGGGTGGGGGCTCCCATAGATCCCAATATCAAATTTGATTGAGTCATTCCCTGTCAGCTTCAGAGAAACTCATCCACAGAGCAATTAAAAGATTTAATGACTGTTGTTAAAAAGAACACTGCTCTGGATGAAATCAAGGACAAGACAGCTTCGGTAGATAAAATAAGAAATTCAGGTAGCCAAACCAAAAACCAAGTATTTCTATAAACTGCTATAAATGATCAGATACCAAATCTAAACGTACAAATAAATGGCATTGAAATTGAAGGTTTAATTGACACAGGAACAGATGTAACAATAATTTCACCAAAAGCTTGGCATCCACATTGGCCTCTTCAGTAGCTAAGTATGAACACTTACGTGTAAGTGTTTATCTCAGGTAAAACCAAGTTCAAGGTGGGTTAAGAGTGTAGGGCCAGGGCTGGAGAAATGGCTCAGCACTGACTACTTTTCCAGAGTTCAATTCCCAGCAACCACATGGTGGCTCACAACCATCTGTAATGGGATCTGATGCCCTCTTCTGGTGTGTCTGAAGACAGCTACAGTGTACTAACATACATAAAATAAATAAATCTTAAAAAAAAAAAAGAAAGAAAGAGTATAGGGCCAGAGGACAGATAGAAAAATTAAAGCCGTATGTGGCCAAAATAGCCATGAATTTATAGGAATGTGATTTGTCACAGCATGGAAAACACAGATTAACATCCCCCCAATCTCAGAAACAAACCATGAAAATAATGCTTCTAAAAATATATTAAGGGCTGGTGAGATGGCTCAGCGGGTAAGAGCACCCGACTGCTCTTCTGAAGGTGATAAATTCAAATCCCAGCATCCACATGGTGGCTCACAACCATCCATAACGAGATCTGGCGCCCTCTTCTGGAGTGTCTGAAGACAGCTACAGTGTACTTACATATAATAAATAAAATAAATCTTAAAATATATATATATATATATATATTTTAAAAGCCGGGCGTGGTGGCACATGCCATATATATATATATAAAGGTATTATCAAGAACAATCACAGATCATTTAGGTTGTCCATAAGCAGGACACAATAGCTGTTGGTCTTTCAAAGGGACCAACTGCCCTACCTTTAAAATGATTAACTGAAAAACCTGTGTGGGTGGAACAATGGCCTCTGATGTCAGAAAAAGAGGGAGAGTGGAGTATTTTCTCTAGGCATACATAAGTAACAATAAATTGGATAGGTAAAATCTGAAATATTGGATAAGAAAGTGGCTAGAAAGGTTGTAATATAGAAAATCTTGTAATGAAATGAAATTGTCAAAAATTTAAATTAATAGCAGCGAAAAGGATACAAAGTCAATCCAGAGGAAGTGAACATAGGATTATCACGGAGAGGCACACAGGCACACAGGAAGTAGAAGGTGAGGGACATTCAGTTTAAAGGTTTGAGACTTTGAGAGAGGGGCATTACTTTTAGGATGCTGGCTGAGGAGGAAGGTCAGCTGGATGCTTTCTCTGCCTCTCTGAGCTAGCAGGCTTTCACCTCAGTATCTGGTTCCCAAGTCTTCACTGGTAAAAATGGAATGCTTGAGATTTTGTTTAAAAAACAACAAATACCTTCAAATTTCTGAAGGAAAATTATTTTCAACTCAATTGTATTTTTTTCTAAGTGTGTGTAGGTGTGTAGGTGTTTTTTTTTCTAAGTGTGTGTGTGTGTAGGTGTGTAGGTGTTGGGGAGTACAGGAGTGCCAGCATGCCTGTGGAAGTCTCCTACCATGTGGATCCTGGGGATCAAACTGGACTGCCAGACCTGGCCTTGCACCAACCTCAACCTCAATCATATTCTAGACATACAGCTCAAAGAATCTGGGCCTTAGCCGGGCGTGGTGGCGCACTCACGCCTTTAATCCCAGCACTCGGGAGGCAGAGGCAGGCGGATTTCTGAGTTCGAGGCCAGCCTGGTCTACAGAGTGAGTTCCAGGACAGCCAGGGCTATACAGAGAAACCCTGTCTCGAAAAAACAAAAAAAAAAAAAAAAAAAAAAAAAAAAAAAAAAAAAAAAAAAAAAAAAAAAAAAAAAAAAAAAAAAAAAAAAAAAAAAAAAAAGAATCTGGGCCTTAGTGGTGTAAATCATGCCTATATCCACAAGACTCAATAAACAAACAAATCCCTTTCTTTATAGGTATGGTGGAACAAACCTGTGATCCTTAGCAGGACTTCCAGTTTTAAGACCAGCCTGAGCTACATGCAGTCTCAGTTACAGAAATACCAAGACCAAAATTACATTTTTCATGCTTTCAAAGAGACTTGTCAAAGGATGCAGTAAGCCTCACTAAAATAGGAATAAAGTGTTCAAGAAAACAGATCCAACTTGGAGGAGAAGTGAAGGGGATCCTGGGGATGCAGAGAAGTCCCAGATGACAGCTGGATAGAGACAGCAGGCAGTGTTCACCAGAGAGGGGCAAATAAAGCTATCCAGACATCTAATAGATTGGGTGAACAAAATGTGTCCTGAAAAACTACTGCATTGTATGCAAACAATTATTGGTTTTTAAAAAATAAAGCCAGGCAGTGGTGGCGTACACCTTTAATCCCAGCACTTGGGAGGCAAAGGCAGGCAGATTTCTGAGTTCAAGGCCAACCTGATCTACAGAGTGAGTTCCAGGACAGCCAGGGCTACACAGAGAAACCCTATCTTGAAAAACCAAAAATAAATAAATACAAACAAACTAAAAGAAGCAAAAAAAAAAAATTGCAAAAGAAGTAATATACTGGGCTGGTGAGATGGCTCAGCTGGTAAGAGCACCCGACTGCTCTGCGGAAGTTGATAAGTTCAAATCCCAGCATCCACATGGTGGCTCACAACCATCCGTAACGAGATCTGGCGCCCTCTTCTGGAGTGTCTGAAGACAGCTACAGTGTACTTACATATAATAAAATAAATCTTAAAAAAAAAAAAAAAGAAGTAATATACCAAGCTTAGCAGTATACATTGAGAGTTAAAGTACTGTCAATATTAAGTACTCTCTATTTAACAAGCATGGTTTCAATATTTTAAGAAAGTAAAAGTGCGAAGTCTAAGGGCATTGTCTAGAATGTGTAAATCAAGTAATAAGACAGGCATCACATGCCTGTAACCCCAGCCACTCCAGGAGTGTACAGGCAGGAGTAGAAAATTCAGGGTCATCCTGGACTCTGTTTTCAATACTAGGGCTGGAGAAACAGCTCAATAGTTAAGAGGGCTTGCCGTTCTTACAGAATTTGGTTTCCAGCATCTCAGCAGGTGGATCCCAGCTTCCTGTGACTCTATTTAAAAAAAAAAAAAAAAAGATATCTATGAGTACACTGTCACTGTCTTCAGACACACCAGAAGAGGGCATCAGATCACATTATAGATGGTTGTTAGCCACAATATGGTTGCTGGGAATTGAACTCAGGACTTCTGGAAGAGCTGCTCTTTTTTTTTTCCTCGGTCAGGTCAATCCTTCTCACTCTGGTCTGCCCCGCTCGCTCTGGCCTGCCCCGCTCAGTCCCTGCTCTCTCAGGTCCAAGGATTCATTTGGTTGTAAGCCACCATGTGGTTGTAGGGACTTGAACTCATCACCTTCAGAAGAGCAGTAGGGTGCTCTTACCCGCTGAGCCATCTCACCAGCCCAAAGTCACTGCTCTTAACTGGAGTTATCTCTCCAGCCCCTGTGACTCTAATTCCAAGGGACTGACACCCTCTTCTGGTCATCTCAGATACCTATAATCTGTGCTGGGGTAAAAATAAACCTTGAAAAGTTTTAATTCATTTTATTTATGCACAGACATTATTTGGAGAAAAAATTAAATGACGGATATAAACTGAAAACATGTAACTGCTACTAAATGCTTTCTGCTTATAATAAAATATTTGGTAATGATGTAGTGAGAAAAAGTCTAGAGAGGTATATAGATGTCAGATTGTGGAGGGCCTTGTGTGTCATGTTGAGGGTATATGAAAGGCATATTGGGTAATGTGAAGAGGTTTCTGAGCAGAAGAGGTGACTGAAATGCAGGCATGTAATCCCAGATCTCAGAAGCCTGAGGCAGGAGGATTGTCAGGAGTTGCAAAGCCACCACTAATATACATTATTATAGCTGAGAAGCTGAACCACCAACTGAATGACTATACGTAGTTTTGACATCTACTGTCCCAATCATCAATCATACATGTTTGCACCCTCTTTTTTTTCCCCCAATACTTGGGGGTGGGGTTCGGGATGGGGTTTCTTTGTGTAGCCCAGGCTGTTCTGGAACCTGCTCTGTAGACTGGCCTCCAACTCTTAGATCTGCCTGCCAACCCAGTGTTTGGACTAAAGTAATGTTCCTCCACACCTGGCTGCTTGCATTCTTTCTTTCTTTCTTTCTTTCTTTTTTTTTTTTTTAAAGATTTATTTATTTATTATATGTAAGTACCCTGTAGCTGTCTTCAGACACTCCAGAAGAGGGCATCAGATTTCGTTACGGATGGTTGTGTGCCACCATGTGGTTGCTGGGATTTGAACTCGGGACCTTCGGAAGAGCAGTCGGCGCTCTTAACCACTGAGCCATCTCACCAGCCCGCTTGCATTCTTTCTTAACTCAAAATTTTCTTTTCTCTTTCTTTTTGTCCTTTTTTCTTTTTCCTCTTCTTTTCCTTTTTTCTTTCTTTTTCTTTCTTTCGTTTCTCTCTGTCTCTTCTCTGTCTCTCTCTCTGTTTCTCTGTCTCTCTCTCAGTTTCTCTCTGTGTGTCTGTCTGTCTCTCTCTCTCTCTTTTTGAGAGAGGAGTTCCCTCCATGGTTCTGCTGTCCTGAAGCTCTCTGTAGGCCAGGCTGGCTTACACTCACAGACACCTGCCTCTCTCTCCTGAGTGCTGGAATTAAAGGTAAGCGCTACCACACCCACTCAATCCATTTCTCAAACTACTTGTTCATAGAGACGCTGAGATTATAGGGATAAAAACTTGAACTTGCTCAGCCCTCAAGGAACTCAGTTTAGTACGGTCCAGTGACAGCAGCTGTGCTGTCAGCAGAATCCAAAGATCCGAGTCGAAGCCACCCCCCTCCAGGGATCCAGTTAGGTCTTCAAACCCATTCTCTTCTGCAGTAGGTGACACTTCTCTTCCATCCCTCCCCTCCTGCCCGGGAGCCTTCACATCGTTCCCCAGGCCCACCCGATTGAGACTTCCACGTCCAGCTGCCTGAACCCGGAGCGCAGGGAACCAAGCGCCGCCCTGCGGGTGGGCGGGCAGTCGGCTGCAAGCAGCCAGCGAGGCTCGGCGACGGGGCGGGGCCGCACTGGGCTCGGCCCAGAGCCGGGAGGGCCGAGGCCACCGGAAGAGTCGCGGTCGCCAGCCGAGCGCCGGGAGTGGGGAGCGGAAGCGGTGGCGGCGGCGCTGGGACCCGGGAGCGGCCGGAGAACAAGGGAGCTGGCGCCCGGGCCGGCGGCTGAGTGGGGCTGAGCAGCGGGCCGCGCCGAGCGCCGAGCTCTGCGGGAGAGGCCCGGCCCCGCTGCCCAAGCAGGCCGCGCGCCGCGGGGCCGAGGCCGGAGCCATGGGCGAGACCAAGATCATCTACCACCTGGACGGCCAGGAGACGCCGTACCTGGTGAAGCTGCCCCTGCCCGCCGAGCGCGTCACCTTGGCGGACTTTAAGGGCGTTCTGCAGCGGCCCAGCTATAAGTTCTTCTTCAAGTCTATGGACGACGATTTTGGGTGAGGATGGCCCCCGCCCCGCCCCGCCTCCCGGGAGCCCGGGTCGCTCCGCTGCTAGGGGCCAACGCAGCCAGTTCAGACTCCCCTGGCTGCACTGGTTTCTAGCCCCGCTTCCAGCAAGGGAGCGATTCGGTGACTTGGGACCCACTTGACTTCAATTGAGGGACTCCCAGTCACCTCTTGGAGGCCTTGCCCCCCTGGTCCAGCGAGACGTCCCTCCCTAAGCAATCGGTTCCTACCATTCAAGCCCCCTCACCTCCCCACGGTCCAGCGGCCCCCCAGAGACATACATCCTTTCCACTCCAGTCCAAAGCCAGAGTTCTCAGTCCTTCCAGGTGCCACCATTTAAGCTTAAAGTTGGAGTATATTGACACCCGGCCTGCCTTCCTGGTCTTCAAAGCTCTGCAACTCAGAGCCTTATTTGGAGTGTGCTGTATCTAGGGCTGTAGCTGGTGGGACTTTAAACTGGGGGAGGAGTTGGGGGGCTGTTCTACCAGGATGGATGTTTGTCAAGCAGATTCACCTCTTCCCTGGGCCGATGGGGTGTTGCCTGACTCGGAGGAGTTCTCACTAACCAGGTGCTGGGGCCTTTTCTTTCCTGATGGTGGTCCCAGGAGAGATGTTGCAATAGGACTTCAGAGCCTGGCTGGGAAGACTAGGAAGGGCCTATTGGTGGTCTCTCCTGTCTTCCCCTCCCTACCCAGCTGCAGGGCTTTTGATGGGCAGTTTGGAAACTGGGACTGCCCCTTTAAGAGAGGTTGGAATGTTGGAGCCTGAGGGTTTTGTAGCAGCTGGCCTGAGAGGGGGGTGGAAGGGGAAGACACACATACACACACACACACACACACACACACACCCCTCTCCAAGGGGACTGAGGCTTGCCTACATTAACTGGACGGTGGGCCTAGAGGCTGTGGAGAACACACACACATACACACACACACCCTACCCCTCCCTGGGCCCTTCAAGGCCTGAAGGTCCCTCTGATGCACTTGCCTGAGGCCCGCACTGTGCTTGCAGCTGAGGCCCCAGAGCTGGGTGAGGGGAGATATCCCACCCCCCCACCCCCGCCCCCTGTGTACATTAGTCTGGCTTCTCTCCCAAGGCCTGCCCTCCCAGCCCCAGGAGGCAAGCACCTTCTGTCTCCTGCATGGCTTATTTGTCATTTTCTACCCCAGAACTCAGCATTCGATGAATTCTTAAAAGTAAATGTGTGTGTTTTGGAGAGTGGAGAATAGATGTGACTATTACTGATTCTGTTCTTGCCCTGGGATGAGACTCTTGTGTGGTAATGATTGTCTGGCTTTAGTCTAGAATAGGTAAACCTGGTGGAAAGACCCTGAAAATGATATATCTGGAGGAACTGAGGATAGGAGGTGGGTGTCTCAACCTGGCATGAGAGGAATAAGAACAGGGTCTTTCTTATTATCCGAAGGACCTGGGATAATATTTCAGGGTATGTATGCTAGGCCAGATGTCTTGAGGGATTGGAATAGTTTTGTATCTCTACCCCTACATGCCTCTGCAGACCACTGTGAGCTGCTTCCTACTCTCCTAAAGTTGTCGTGGAAGCAGGCCTAACTACAGTTGCATCTGCTCACTGCTCAGGAATATCTTCCTTTAAATCAACTATTGAACTAAGTAACATTTATCATGTGCCACTTTAAGCCGTATCTACCCGTGGTCCTGGAAGCAACCTTTGCAAAATATCCGTTGGCTGCTCTACCAGGATTGAGAACAATGCTAAGAACCAAGTGGATGTGATTATTTGGCGTGTTCCCCCCAATCTATGAGAATAAGTGAGCAAAAGACCCAGTAAGGCTATCCTTTTCAGAGTTAGGATGCTGTTGACAGCTTGTTTCATTCTCTATTTTACAAGCTTATGGTACTTACAGTCTGCCCGACAGTAATGTCATTACTCATATACCTTGCGTCTTTGAGTCCTCACACCAGTCTATGAAACGGGCACTAGTGAAAATCAGGAGACTAAAATGAAAAAGGCCTAAATAAAGCTGACCCTAGGCCATACAGCCGGTAGATGACAGAATTTATTTGGATATGGGGGACTCTAACTCCAAAATCTAAAGTCTGGATCACACCATTATAGAGGTGTGTGTGTGTGTGTGTGTGTGTGTGTGTGTGTATGTGCATGCATGTATAGGTGTCAGAGGGAGAGAGAGAAGAGAGAGAGAATGAGAGAGAGCACACGTAACACCGGTGAGGAATACTATGGAAATGACCATTCTATAGATTTCTCCTCTCCAGAAGGATAGTAAGGCTTGGCAAACTGGGAATGTCGGATGACACTTGAGGCGGCCTAGGCCAGTAACCCCGCTGACAAAGCATGTCAAAGGAGGAGCCTGCTGGCCTCCACCCTGACAGGTTCAGCATGTGGGACCTAAGGACCAACTCCCACCTGCTCTCCAAAACTATTTGTGAAGCATGGGGTAGCTTTAGCGCCATTAAGTTCCTTGGGAGAGTCAGGGAAAGGGCTCAGTGCATAAAGGCCATTGCCACCAAGCCTGATGACCTGAGGTCTATCCTCAGGACTCATAGAGTGGAAGGGAAAAGTTGTCCTCTGACACACACACACACACACACACACACACACAAAATGTAGTAAAGTTTTTGTTTGTTTGTTTGGTTGGTTGGTTGGTTTTGATTTTTCGAGACAGGGTTTCTCTGTGTAGCCCTGGCTGTTCTGGAACTCACTTTGTAGACTAGGCTGGCCTCGAACTCAGAAATCCGCCTGCCTCTGCCTCCCGAGTGCTGGGATTAAAGGCGTGTGCCACCACGCCCGGCTCATAAAGTTTTTTAAAAGAAAAGGAGAGTTGGTTGAGCCTGTGCTTACCTGACTCAGTCTGAGTGAAAAGGAGAAGACAGGTCTGGTGAGATGGCTGTGGAGCCCAGATGGCCAAGCTCTACCGCGGCAGGTTATAGTTGAGGTTCCTCCAAAGCTGCTGGCGACCATTGAGAGTCAGCAGAGGCTTGTAGAGCATTGGCAACCCTCTAGAAAGAGAAGAAACCACTGCAGTATGGGAGTGTGTGTGTTTGTGTGTGTGTGTGTGGTGGGGGGTCTGCTAAGGGAGATATGGATCACTTTCCTATCACAAAGACATGTATCAAAGCAAGACATAGAGTCCTGTGTGTTACATGTACCCTCTTTTCTCTTGAGGCCAGGTTGGCTGGTAGGTCTGGGTTGTGTTCTTAAGGTCCTTGTGGCATTAGAAGTGGTTGGGAGGGAGATGGAGCTGGGAGGGAGGACCGTAGGCTTGGCTTGCCAGCTTCTTTGTGAGTTAAAGAATGTGACTATCACAAGGAGCCAGACCCTTCACCCCTCTAAGGAGGGAGGGAGGACCAAGCCTCACAGCTTCTGTTCATCCTTAGCATGTATCCCCCTAGCCGATGACCACATTTGTCTAGCTCAGTGTTCCTGGAGTGAGTGATAGCGTACCTCTCCACAGTTTCCATTCCCGTCTCTGGTTCTAAACCATAGCCGGTATCCAACTTCTGGCCCCTATCACATACCCAAAGCCAAACTGCATGCCATGACCACATTAATGGCCCACCCCAGTCTGTCATCAAAGGGGGAAAAGTGTGGCATGGAGGGAAAGAGAATTGAAATCAGAATAGCCTGGGGTTCAGACCCAGCTCTGCCACCTCTCAGTATGATAACCATGATGAGTAACCAAATGTCGGTTTCTTTGTTCCTGAAATGAGAATTATATTGTCTACCTAGTGAGGCTGGAGTAGCCTTGGCTGTCCTGGAACTCTTTCTGCAGACCAGGATGGCTTCAAACTCAGCCTGCCTCTGCCTTCCAAATGCTGAGATTAAAGGCATGTGCCACCACTGTTTTTCTATTTTGTATTTAATTATATGTTCTAACTATAGGAATAGAAGATGTAACAGATAAGAATGCAGAGTCATGAGCCGGGTGTGGTGGCGCACGCCTTTAATCCCAGCACTCGGGAGGCAGAGGCAGGTGGATTTCTGAGTTCAAGGCCAGCCTGGTCTACAAAGTGAGTTCCAGGACAGCTAAGGGCTATACAGAGAAACCCTGTCTCGAAAAACCAAAAAAAAAAAAAAAAAAAAAAAAAAGAATGCAGAGTCACACAGGCTAGGATTCAAACACCAGCTTGTGAGTGGTGTGAGTGTCGATAGATTACTGAACCTGAGTTTAGTTTCCCACCTACATGCTACAAGTGCTTAGCAGAATGCTAGGCCCATAAGGCATACTCAGTAAACATAAACAATTGTCACTGTTAGTTTCTTCCCTTTTGTGAGGGTGGGTGAGAGTCCTCATGTATCCCAGGCCAGCCTCAAGCTCCCTCTGAAGCTAAGGACAACCTTACACTGATCCTTCTGCCTCCTCCTCTGCAGTGCAGCAATTACAGGCATATGGAACCATGCCCAACATATGTAGTGTGGGTCAGATGGCTTTGTGTATGCTGGGCAAGCATGCTGCCGTCTGAGCTGCATTGCCAGCCTCTTTTCTTCTTACTTTTTGTAACAGAACTGCATTATATAGCCCAGGATCGTCTCATAATCCTCCTGCTTCAGCCTCCCAAGTGCTGCCTGGGATTACAAATATGTTCTGTGTGGATGGTTACAGAATGCCTTCTCTTTCCTAGCTCCTCTAAGCTACTTTCCACGGCTCTCAGAACAAAGTATTCCTAGTAGAGAAGAGAAGAATAGTAAGAATTGTACCTTTTCCTTTGAAGGTCAGAGGGAAAGGAAAGCCATGCTGGCCATTGGTCAAGCACCCTGGAGGTTCTGAGTGTGCTCTGTGACCATTATAATTTCCAGTCACCTGATGGCTGAGCCGGTGCTCCAGCAAGGCAGTTGGCCCAGATACGGACCTGCCAGAGGGATGGCCCAGAATACTGTGTGTTTCCTACTTCCAGCTTCTCCCCACAGCTCCTGCCTCTTTGTCCTACTTCCTGGAGGTGCTAAGGGGCTGTCCCTAGTCCCTCCTCACAGCTGAGCAGTCTCGTGTGGATGGCTTGATCTCACACTCAGGGTGGAGAACAGTTCCAATCATGGGGGAGCCTCGGTTTTCCTACATCAGAAGTGCTCTCTGACATCACCCTTTCCTTGCAGGGTGGTGAAGGAAGAGATCTCGGACGACAATGCCAAGCTACCCTGCTTCAATGGCCGGGTGGTGTCCTGGGTAAGAAGCCCTCAGCTCTACCTCCAGCTGCATCCTGGTGTTAGCTAGAGGGAAGAAAGGCATAGCTGGGGTTGCAGCTAGTGATTTTATGCCTTCGTACACAAATCTGCCTTTAGTTTTCTAATCATTTCTTACCTTAGATTCTTCAGGCTTTAATGACATGTGAGAGAACAGTGGCAGGAGGAGAGGGAGAGAGATTCAAAGATCTCCTGTGTCCATCGAGACACCTGCCTGCCACTTGGCATCCTCTGACCTCTGTGCTCTGCCCCAGCTCTGCCTCAGAAACCCGTGCCTGCCAGCCCCTCACCTTACACACCTGCTCAGCTGCCCTCACGTGGCCCTTTCTTCTCTGTTCCTCTCTGTCCAGTCTTTCATACATACCCTTCTGGAAGCAACATCTTGCTTTTTTTCCTTGGCACCGCTGTGACCACTCATTTTCTTTCTGGCAGCTGGTATCTGCCGAGGGATCGCACCCAGAGCCGGCCCCTTTCTGTGCTGACAACCCGTCAGAGCTGCCACCTTCGATGGAACGCACAGGAGGCATTGGGGACTCTCGACCCCCCTCCTTCCAGTAAGTGTGTCTTGAAGGTGGTAATGGCCCATGAGGAAGGGGCAGCTCAGTGCAACCCAGGGCTGGGGAAGGGAGCCCCCAAGCCTCTCTTCTCCACCAAGTCCTCTCTACCCTTTAGCCCTCATGCTAGTGGGGGCAGCCAGGAAAATCTGGACAATGACACGGAGACCGACTCCTTGGTATCTGCCCAACGAGAGCGGCCCCGACGGAGGGACGGCCCTGAGCACGGTGTGTATTCCCACTTCCAGCTCCTCTCGGCAGATTCCAGCCAGCTCCCTGCCTCTTTACCCTGCTTCCTGAGTTATGGCTATGCCCCTGGCTTCTTGCCTCATATCCCTTGGTCCCTGCATTGAGCCTTGTATGGTCCCAGCTGCCTATCTCCCTTGCAGCGGCCCGACTCAATGGAACCGCAAAGGGTGAGCGGCGTCGGGAGCCAGGCGGCTATGACAGTTCATCTACCCTCATGAGCAGCGAACTGGAGACTACCAGTTTCTTTGATTCTGATGAGGATGACTCCACCAGCAGGTGGGGCTTGATTTTCATAGGGATGGGGGGGGGTGACCAATGAGGAAGCTGGTTCTTGACCTCTGGAGGGATGTGGCCTTTGTGATAGGACCAGGGCTCTACTGTGCCTCTTATGAGGCAAGGATGGGCCAGCCTGGTGGGGAACAACTTTGGGCCCCACAGGTTCAGCAGCTCCACAGAACAGAGCAGTGCCTCACGCCTCATGAGAAGACACAAGCGGCGGCGGCGGAAGCAGAAGGTCTCCCGGATTGAGCGGGTATGGGCTCTTGGATGTTCAGGGACTGAGCAGAAGGTTAGACTGTGAGTCCTTCCTAGGCAGGACCACAGCTCTTTCTTCTCCAGAGCCCTTCTGCTTGGTTCAGTGTTTGTGGGACCCCCTCCTCCCTACCCCCTGCACCCCCTGGGGCTCACAGCCACTATCTCTTCCAGTCCTCATCATTCAGCAGCATCACAGACTCCACTATGTCTCTCAATATCATCACCGTCACTCTCAACATGGGTGAGTCTGGGGGACACTTCCAAATGCATATGCTGGGAAAGACCGAGGGGTTCTGGGAAATACAGCATACGTGTTCTGGGGTTTGGAGTGGGATCTCAGCAGTATAGCACAAGGCTCTGGGCCCCATATGCAATACAGGGAGAAAAAGATATGTATTCCGTTCTGCAGTTATGCTCTGTAAATACTGACTGAGATATCATATAACCATTTCAGTATTTCAGAGTCAGAGCTGTAATAGGTAAACAGAACTGTGAGAGCAGAGCACGGCGCCCTGGGAGGCTCCCTGGGGGAGGAGTCCCTGCTCACCTTGCCATTACATACATCTGTACTCTCTGACTTCTGACTCTTTAAAACACAGCTAGTGCCTGGTAAGATGGCGCAGCAGGTGGGCCTGCCACCCAGCCTGATGACTGGAGTTCAGCCCCTAGGACCTTCATGGTAAAAGGAGAGGTTGACTCCTAATAGTTGCCCCCTAACCTACACACACACTCACACACACATACACACACACACATGAAGAACACACAAGTGCCTTCCACAACAAAACAAATAGATACAAATGTGATTTTAAAAAATGTAAAGGCAGCTAAAAATAACTGGAAGAACTTTAACTTGGAACTTAAATCTGAGTTTACTTCCTGCTGCTTGCTGTCTTAGAAAGGTCACTTAGGTCTTTCCTGTCTGTAAAGTGTGTTCAGAGTCTCTGCCTCACAACCAGTAGGGAAATTGAAAGTGTGTCAACGTGTACACTGTACAGTAATGTTTATGTGGTTAGTGATATCAGTCAGTTATTTCCCCTTTCTGCCCTGTACTAACAAGGGGCTGGGAATTTGGGTAGGAACCCCGCCCTTCTCAAGGTGTTAAATTATTCCCTGCAGAAAAGTATAACTTCTTGGGCATCTCCATTGTGGGCCAGAGCAATGAGCGAGGTGATGGGGGCATCTACATTGGCTCCATCATGAAGGGTGGGGCTGTTGCAGCTGATGGACGCATTGAGCCAGGAGATATGCTACTGCAGGTATCGTCGACTACCCTGGGTGGGAGGAGAGTAAGGAGTCCCTGTAGTCTCGAGGAAAACCCTCAACCCCAGCTCCCCTGTCCATCTCCTGAGCACTCCGTTTTCTCACTCCTAGCCCTCTTTCTCAGGTAAATGAGATCAACTTCGAGAACATGAGCAACGATGACGCAGTCCGAGTCCTTCGGGAGATTGTGCACAAGCCAGGGTATGAGTGGATGGGGTTCTAAGGCAGATGGGCCAAGGCGTCTCTGGCCGGAAACTTGGTCTGGCCTTCATATATCCTGCCTTTATGAGGACAACCTTGTTTTCAGGCCCATCACTCTGACTGTAGCCAAGTGCTGGGACCCAAGTCCTCGAGGCTGCTTCACATTACCCCGGAGTAAGTAAACAAGGGCTCACCCCCTAAAGTCGGTGTTGGCTATGTAAGCTGTACTCCTCCTCCTCTCTTCTCCTTACCTGGATGGGCGGCCTGTGACTCCTCATCCTCCCTGCAGGCGAGCCTATCCGTCCCATTGACCCTGCAGCCTGGGTCTCTCACACGGCAGCCATGACAGGCACCTTCCCCGCCTATGGCATGAGCCCCTCCTTAAGCACCATCACCTCTACCAGCTCCTCCATCACCAGCTCCATCCCTGATACAGAGCGTGAGTATCCAAGCCTGTCCCTCGGAACTGGCAGACAAGCCAGGTGGGAGGATTGATGAGGACCCACTTGTGCGTCAGGGAGAGCCTTTGAGGGGGCTCTGCTCATTCCAGAGACTTCACTCCGCAGCCCTTCCCTAGAGGGCACTCAGCCTCCCTGAATATGGTTTGCTTCTTAACATACGGTGAGTGCCCACAGTGCCTCAGTTTCCTCTCATACAATGGGGCTACCAGTATATACTTCACCAGACTTCTCTGGGGCTTGATAAGAGGTTCTAACTCATTGGTACTGTGTGGCATGAAGGAACCAATTGGTTTTCCTGTCATAGCGTGTGCTTAGGTACCTGCATGAAATCATTGAGTTATTCTCATATGTCCTTGTGAAGGCACTAATCTATTCACTTTTACAGGAGGGAAAACTGTCCAAGGAGCTGATGTTGGGCTTGCCATTGTTGAGTGGGAGAACTAGGATGCCACTCCTTTTTTCCCAACTCCTCAGTGCCTCTTTGTCTCACTACTCTGCCCCTTCCCCCAGGCCTAGATGATTTCCACCTCTCCATCCACAGTGACATGGCGGCCATCGTAAAAGCCATGGCCTCCCCTGAGTCAGGGTTGGAGGTCCGAGACCGCATGTGGCTCAAGATTACCATTCCCAACGCTTTCATCGGTGAGAGAGCCTTACTACAAGATGAAGGACAGGTTGTGGAGACATGGAACAGGGCGGGGTGGGGGGACCCAAGATCTTCCCTGGGCTACTCCTGTGGGTTGTTAATCGCCCTAGCCCCATAGCTTCTGTGAGGCCAGAGGAACCCAAATCAACTGTCAGCCTTGTCCCCAGGCTCGGATGTGGTGGACTGGCTGTACCACAACGTGGAAGGGTTCACCGACCGTAGGGAGGCCCGCAAGTATGCTAGCAACCTGCTGAAAGCTGGTTTCATCCGCCATACCGTCAACAAGATCACGTTCTCCGAGCAGTGCTACTACATCTTTGGTGACCTCTGTGGCAGTATGTGTCTTCCCACCACCTTCCCGCAACCCCCCATGCTGACCTTTGAACTTACAGCAATCCTTCAGCCTCAGCCTCCTGAGTGATGGGATTATAATTGTATGCCTCCACCACACCCAGAATCCCTACCTTCTTGTCTCCTGGGAGTAAGGAGGTGCTCTGTGATATGACAGCTTATTCCAGGAATCCTAACTCCACTCTTTTCTGGGGTCTGGCTCAAAGCTTGAAGGCTCTACAGCACAGAGTAGCCTAGTCTAGCCTCTTCACCATCTCCCTGTGGAGCCTGCCTCTCTCTAACTGCCTGTTCTGTGCTTGGCATGGTGTCATGGTTTCTGAGGTGTCTTCTGGTCATCCCACTCAGCCTTTACCTTTTAGTGGGGGGAGGGGTAGATTATCAAATGAAGACATGGATTTATTGTTGTAAAATAGTCTATGCTAGGCCTCACAGTTAGAAACCATCACCTCTACCAGCTCCTCCATCACCAGCTCCATCCCTGATACAGAGCGTGAGTATCCAAGCCTGTCCCTCGGAACTGGCAGACAAGCCAGGTGGGAGGATTGATGACTCTAGCTCCCACTGTTCTGAGTTGCTCCAAGAAGCATGGTTTCAGCAGGACCAAACACCACCTGCCCTTAGTTCACAAACCAACAAGTACTACCGGGTCAGGAGATGGGTTGCCATCCTGGTCTTTCCAAGAGCCCTGGGAGTAAACTGTGCCATGGTGTGAAGCTGGAGAAACTGTCAGTCAGGGTCGGGTTGCAGAGGACTCTACAAGCTCCGCACTGAGGAGGTTAGACTTCGTCGTGAGAGAGTGCAAAGCCATTGAGCATAATCCCTACGGAGATCCTTCCTTCTTTGTAGCCTACAGAGGACCTCACACAGGCATTGCTCTTCCGGCCAGCAGCTGAGTCCTAGCCCCAGCAGCTGCCTATGCCCAAAAGAGCTTTTACACCTGCAGTGCTGGCTGACATCCCAGAGCTAAATCAGAGTGCTTCTGGGACTCAGTGGCTGCTACTACAGAACACCATCTTTTGCTAGAATTGGGGTTCCTGGTGCTTGGCAGCTCTTGTAGAGCTTGATAGGATTTTTCGACTCTGACAGTTCTGAGTTCAAATTTTACTGTTACTGTGATCACAGTAGGTGCTTTAGCTTCTAAGTCCAAGGTAGAAGTAAGATAGAACTCATCCCATAGATATATCTTAAGCATAACATAATGTATGTAAACCCACTTGGGTAGTGTGTGACCCACAAGAAGTGCTCCATAAAGTTGCCTACTGTCCACATATTTAACTGATTATAAGATGCATAGTCCATTATCTGAAATTGGGTCCAACTTCCATTAATAGTTTAGTATACTCATAGAAATGGATTCTTATTGTCATTGTTAGCAGACATCAGCCAAGGGCCCCAGACATCTTGGGACATACAAAGCTTCCAAGATAGCTTTGGCAGTTTTGCTCAAAAAAATGTTTATTTCCTGGGCCCAGGTGGATCTTCCACGTAGGCCACCCAAGAGTTGGCTCAGGGTATGCTGACAGAAATGCTTTTTTCTTCTTAGAGGCCACAGTCTGTAGAGTGGGGTGTGTGGCAGGCTCAGTGAGGAACTGTGTGCTCACTCTGGAGTTTATTATTGGTCCTCGAGATAGCACCTTATCGGCTAGAGACATCCACAGGTCTTTGAGTGAGGTCGCTGCTTTCCTTCATTGCCTGAATGCTGCCAAGTCTGAGGCTTGACTGGCAGGCTCCATAAGCAATCTCAGCCTCACCCTGGCTTCTTCCTGCAGAGCTGGCTGGATCACCTTAGGTTTGGAGGAAGATCTAATGGCGTGGATGGCTTCTCCTGGGCAATTATAGCTTTCTTAGAATTCGGGTGCATGTGAGCAGGTCCTCGCAGGCAATCAGTCCTAGTGGCCCGTTTTACTCCCTTCAGGGAAGTTCTAGCTCTTGAGGGGACCGCTTACCTTTAGGAAGTACACAATTTCAAGGATGAAAGAAATTCGTGAAATAGTGAACTAGTGCCAGTTCTAGCTACAAGCAGGATCCATGGCACAGAGGAGACACTTGAGTTGTTCTTTCTGGCCCTTCAACCCCAGCTCCACTCTCCACAACAGCACCAGGAAAGTGTGATCAGGGCAAGAGCCTTCTATAAAGGAGGCCCTAAAAAAAAAAATAGATTCATTTAGGAATCTGCCTCCCCTTAGTTACCACTCCCCTATTGTTATTAGTCTGAGTTGGCAGACTTCCCAATTCTGTTGGAATGACAGATACGCACTTGAACATATAGCCCATTCTGGACCTCCTCTTCCTCTCGTCTTTTTCTTCTGAGACAGGGTCTTACTATATAGCTCTGGCTGTCCTAGAACTCTCTACGTAGACCAAGGTATTAGCCTTGAGTTCTCAGAGATCTGCCTACCTCTGCCTCCTGAGTGTTGGAATTAAAGGCATGAGCTACGATACCCAGCTCATTCTGAACTTTTATTTTTAAGATTTATTTAATTTTTGCATATGAGTCTTTTGCCTACATGTACATCTGAGCACCGTGTGCATGCTGTGCCTATAAAGGCCACTGTATTCAAGGAACTGGAGTTACAGATGGTTGTGAGCCATTTTATATATGCTAGGAATCAAACCCAGGTCCGTCTCAAAAGCAACAAGTGGTTCTAATTGCTAAACTATCTCTCTACCCTCATCCTCATTCTGGGCTTTTAATAAATCATTATCATCATCATCATTATTATTATTGGAGGAGGGGGAGGGCAAACATTCACCTGAGTTTTCCCAAACATTCCCCCTCCTAATTACCTGAAAGGCAAGAGTATATAAGCATCTTTCAGCTTCTGCTCTGCCTACAGCTCGGGTTAACTCAGGCTGCTCATTTATCCTCTCTGGACTTTTGTTTCCCTGCCTAGAGAAGTGGTTATTACCTCCTTCAGAGATTGCTGTGTAGTGTGTTGTGCTTAATGAGTCATGCTACAGTACCTGGAGGCTTCTAATACTTCAGCCTTCCACATTCCCCAGCTCAATTCCCTCTCAACCAAAGTGGGGAAAATGGCAAAATAAGAGGTGAGGGGTGTGTGGGGTTGATTTTTGTTTTATTTTTGTTCTGTTTTTGTTTCATCCCAGTCCTTATTTTTCTTTTCTTGTTTTTGTTTTTGTTTGAGACTGTGTGATAATGGAGCCTAGGCTGGCTTCAAACTTACCATGTAGTCTAGGTTGGACTCGAATCCATATCAGGTCTCTTGCCTCAGCCTTCCAAGTACTTAGGGAGGAGAAACTTTGAAGGTGTTGGAAATTAGATGTGGGGAGCGGCTGTAGAGCTAATGAGAGTGCCCAAAGAAATCTGCAGGCCTCCCTCCTGTCCTGGACATAAACTTTAACACTGTTGCCTGCAGTGCATCTTTGGCTGGAGACCTGATTGTAGGTGTGGAACCACAACAGAGCAGTTTACTTGAGTCCTCTTTCCACAGACATGGCCAACCTATCGCTTCATGACCATGATGGCTCCAGTGGCGCCTCTGACCAGGACACACTGGCTCCTTTGCCGCACCCAGGAGCTGCCCCTTGGCCTATGGCTTTCCCTTACCAGTACCCACCACCTCCGCATCCCTACAACCCACACCCAGGCTTCCCAGAACTGGGCTACAGCTACGGTGGGGGCAGTGCCAGCAGTCAGCATAGTGAAGGTAGGTCAGAAAGACCCAGCCAGCAGGATCAGCCGGGAGCCCAGGCCACCTCTACACCTCCATCCTGGGCCCGTGTGTTCCCTACAGGCAGTCGGAGCAGTGGCTCCAACCGAAGTGGCAGCGACCGGCGCAAGGAGAAGGACCCAAAAGCTGGGGACTCCAAGTCAGGTGGTAGCGGCAGCGAGTCAGACCACACTACACGCAGCAGTCTGAGGGGGCCACGAGAGCGGGCACCAAGCGAGCGATCGGGCCCAGCGGCCAGCGAGCACAGCCACCGCAGTCACCATTCGCTGACCAGCAGCCTGCGCAGCCACCACACGCACCCGAGCTATGGCCCACCCGGAGTGCCCCCTCTCTATGGTCCCCCTATGCTGATGATGACCCCACCGCCGGCAGCCATGGGGCCCCCAGGAGCCCCTCCAGGGCGTGACCTGGCCTCGGTACCCCCGGAACTGACGGCCAGCAGACAGTCCTTCCGCATGGCAATGGGAAACCCCAGTGAGTTCTTTGTGGATGTGATGTGATCAGGGCCCCTCTCCAGCTCTCACCCCTCAGCCGGCTGCACCCCCATCTCCATCAGTCGGCCTTTTTTTTTTTTTTTTTTTTTTAAACTTTGGTACCTGAAAGGGAAATAAATAGAACTGCTACTGTTTGCTGGTAGCAGCAAGGATGAGGGGTCTCTACTCATCCATGCTACAGCCCCTAACCTGCCTCTAGTCCAGCTGGTGCCTCTGCCCACTAACCAGCCCCCCATTCCACCCAGTTCCGGAATTCCCAGGATTTTTCATGTCCCTGGCTCTGCACTGCTGGTGTAAACTCCTGATGTTCCACGTGCACATTTAGGAGCTGACCCCAGGGGTGTCACACCTCAAGCCCACCCTTTCCTCAGTCCCCTTTTGCCACCTCCTTAAGCATGTGTACAGAGATCTTGATATTGCCCCACCATACTGACACCAAAAAAAGGTCTTTTCCTTCCTAACTGCCCTGCCTGCTGCTTCAGACCTTCACCCTACAGCTGTAGCCACCTCAAGTAGACATCTGTGCTGTCTGTCCCTGCTTGGACCCAGTCCCAATCAGAAGCCCAGAGAGCCTCCCCTCAGGTGCCAGGGCCACTAGTGGCTTCCAGGGACTATCTCTGCTAGGCCTGGACCCCATCCGTGCCTGTCCTGTGTGCTGGTTCCCTGAGATCTAACCCTACTAACCAATAGGCTCATCTAACTTCTGAGCCTGAAACAGTTTTCTTCTTTTTTTTCTTCCTTCAAATTTCCCTGGGCCTGGAGCAGCCAAGAATGTCGGGCTCTTTGACTTTCTGTGAGTCCTCAGGAAGGGGAGGCCCAGCCTCCAAGGAGACCAGGAACCCTGCTTCAGCAGCCCTCAGGGCTTCCCAAGGATGTCCAACCCTCATACCCACACTACAAGGTCACTAGGCTTCTGGGAAGGACCTCAGCTTCCCCCAGGTGTAACGGACTGTTCTTTTCAGAGAGAAGTAGAGAAGTTTGCTTCCCTCCACCTCATACACATAGATACACATATACATGTGACTCTCTCTCTCTCTCTCTCTCCCTCCCTCCCTCCCTTTCTCTCTCTCTCTCTCTCTCTCTCTCTCTCACACACACACACACACACACACCTACGCAAGTTTACATAGCCTCAGGGCTGGTCCCTGACCAGAGGGCTGGACCCTTTTTCCAAGTCATTCCTAGATAGTGGGCTGGTCCATAACTACCCTCTCCCCTTCCTGCCAGCCCTTAAGCTTCCCATACATGTTCCCAATGTCTTTGTACTTGGATAAGCCCAAAAGCTGGGCTCTACAGAGGGCTGTCCAGGTGACTGACAGGCCATTCTCTACTCCCCTCCTCCCCCCCTCACTCACCCCACCACCACCCATATCTCTATAACTGTTCTGTTTTCATCCTCACCATGAGACCTGGGAACACAGGCCAGTTGAAGCTATACAAGCAGACAACTGGGACTTCCAACAGCTCCCAGTTATTTTTTAGATTGTTTTCTACCTGAAATCACAATTTTCTCTTTAAAACTCTGCTATAAACTCTGACTTATCCAGACTCTTACATTTTCAGGGCAAGGGTGTCAGCTAGGAATATAACTCTGTAGCGTCTGTCTAGCATGCCCCAGAAAATGTCTCCCCCATCAGGATGGCCTTAGCCCAGGTTTGGGGACAACTTGAGGTAGGGATATTTTGGCATTTATTCATTTAACCTCTGTCCTGGGATTTTAATGAACAAAGGGCTACGTTAGAAGCATGATTCGATCTTAGCTGTCTTCGGTTCTCTTGAGAATCCCTCTTCAGCGCTCGCTCATGCGCTGGACGCCAGTACCCCTGTTATCCTGTCTTTACCTCACGTCTTCTTTCCCACTCCCATGATAGTGTCAGCCATTCTCTTCTTAAGCTGTTGATATGCTGACCACTTCTAAATCTGGATCTCCAACCCCAGCTTCCCCTCTCTTTAGACCTGTTTTTATTACCCATTGGACATCTCCACAGGCATGTCCATAATATTCAAGTATTATTCTTCTTGAATTCCTGTCCTGGTGACCTTCGTTACAAGCTGCACCTACATGGTATTAGTCAGCATCACACACCCTTCTACTCTTGACACTCTGAAGTTCAGCTGTTCCTCTCCCTTCCTTAATTTACAGAGCATGGGATTTGGAGTCAGGTTGGTTTGGACTTGAATTCCAGCTCTCTCGTTTTTGGTTGTGTAATAGAGTTATTTAACCTCTCTGGAGCCTCAGTCCTCCCATATGTAAGATGATGATAATAATACCTACCTCACAGGGTTGTTGTGAGGATTTAAATTAGATATTGTACGAAAAGTGCCTAGCACAGTGCCTGGCACACAATAGAGTAGGTGCTCAATAAATGGTAGCTATTATTATTATTTATTATTACTAATTTACTCTAAACCAGCAAACTTTTACGGTATGTTGGGAAGAGAAAGATTTTGCAAAAATAGACATGAAGCCTTGAATGATAGTTCAAGAATTCTAAGTTTTTGAGTTTTGGTTTCTAGAAGGAGGTTGCTAGGAATAGTAGGGTTAGCAACCAGATTTAAGCACCCAACCCCTTCCTTTCTGCCATACAAGTAAGTCTCTGGCCTGTTTAGGCAGCAGGATGTCTCTGTCTTCTGAGAAAAAACAAACAAATTTTCCTGATTTGTCAAGAATCAGACAGCCGTTTATGTCCAGGTTGGCTCTGCCTCATTCTCTCAGTTTGGATATCATAGGAAATCTTTTCTTTTTTGGTTTTATGAGACAGGGTTTCTCTTTGTAGCCCTGGCTGTCCTGGAACTTGATCTGTAGACCAGGCTGGCCTTGAACTTAGAGATCTACCTGCGTCTACCTCCCCAGTGCTGAGATTAAAAGCATGTTCCACCACTGCCCAATTGAGAAATGTGATTTTAAAATCCCATGCCCAACTATACTGGAGTGGAAGGCAAAAGGGGTCTCTTATGTAGCCTGGGATGTCTTAAAACGCTCTGTTTAGCCCAGGCTGGCCTCAAACTCACAGAGATGTTCTTGCCTCTGCCTCTAGAACTCTGGAATTAACGGCATACGTCACCACCACACCACAGTCACAGATTTAGCTGAGGAAAACATTAATGTTTAGCCAAGAATTAGTGTCTTCCTTCCTAGCTTTTCTGTTAGGATAATTATCCATGAGAAAGGGCTCAGTCCTATCCTGGAAAATATATATCAAACACATACATATAAATGGAATATATACACACACATATATATATATATACATACACACACACACACACACACACACACACACACACACACACACACACACACACACACATATTTGGGAGAATCAAACGTGGTGTTAAAAAACCAGTAAATTCAGCAGTAACAAGCTTATGCCAAGCCAAATTGTGTTTGTAAAGTAGCCACTCTCCGAAATCTGGAGACAATAAAAGACTATAGTAATTCAAATTTTACAATTGGTTTTGACAAATAGCTTTGGTCTCTTAAAGCTACTCCATTTAACTAGGAACAGGAAGTATAGCAGAGACTACGCTTCCCGTGATGCTCAGTGAAGCAAATAATGGGTGGAGTGTACCAAGACGCGTGTTGCCTGCAAGACGCACTAAAGCCGACGTCTGCTCTGTCTTGAAGCCTGTCGGTAGTTGTAGTTTTGCTAAACCTAGGGAGCTCAAATGTGTCCGCTTGAAAGCTGCGGGGACTGACGGGACTTGTAGTCGCCGCTGGAGGCGAGCGCGCAGGCGCAGCTGCGATCAGGGCGGGGCGGGGAGGGAGCACTGCAGTGAAAGCCGAGGCAGCAGACAGGCGAGCTGGGGGCGGGCGGACATCTTGGGATCCGAGAGTGGCCAGGCCGGCCTTGTGGGGGCTGCTGACTCCAGGTGAGCTGGGAAACTTGACTTAGAGGTCCTTACCAGGCGACGAGGGTGCTGTGGTTGCCTGCCCTGCCCTGCACGGTGCTGGGTGGAAAACTGCCCGCACCGGGGAGTGGCCTCAGCCTTCAGACCCGGGAGGGAGTAGACGACCGGGCGGGGGTGCCTTGGGCGCGATTGCAGCAAGGGCGGGGAGCAACGCCTTCCAGTGACCCGCCAGGCGTCTCCGGAGAGAGACTAGGGCCGGAATCCTAGAGCCGGAGACGCCGCCCGGCGCCCCATCCCTAGAATCCTGACAACCGCTCCAACCCCGGGCTACTTATTTCCCCCATCCCCCAGGACATTGACATCCCCTGGTGCCACTCCCTTGGACAGTGACAGGTCTCTCTCGAACACTGAGAGATTCCATCCTCCTGGTTCACCCCCACGGTTCTTGTACCTCAGACTTGTGACAGCCCCCGCATCCCGTGGTGACATCTCCCCGGCCTAGATGTCTTTTCCTCCCTCAGCTGAGAAAAACTCCACCAGCCCCTTATGCTTCACTAACAGAAGAGTAGGCCCTGTCTCTCAGCTTTCTCTTGTCTATCTCTTTTCGCTGTTTTTTGCTCCTCCCAAGTTCCTATGACCTTTGACATAGGAGAACTTTAGGGACTCCCACAGCTGTATTTGGTGCTTTGGGGTCATCCTGGTCTTTTGCTCGCAATTACAGCTAACCGTTTCCTTAACTAAATATTGCATTTCCATCCAGGGGACACACACACCCCACCCCCCACCCGAGGTTACACACACACACACACACACACACACACCGCCCCCCCCACCCGAGATCACACACACACACAGACACCACCCCCCCACCCGAGGTTGATACCTGTGGACTTAGTCCTTTGCTCAGAGCTCAACCTCCATTTTGCATTTTCTTTCTCACCTTCTTTGGACTTGTCACTGGGCTTCAAGGGTTAACTTTTCAGTCTCAGAAAGTCTGTTAAACTAACCTCAGTGAAATTAATACCTGGACTAATCCAGAAAATCCAGAACCAGATTAACTCCATTTACTCAAATATTCTACCTTAATTTTGACCCAAATAATTTGGACAGTCGAGGCATCCCTGCTCCATTGCTTAGTAAACACCAGGCCAGTAGTGACTGGCTTGGCAGATCTGGAGTCACAATTTAGATGGCAGGATTAATGCTACATACAGACCTAATTTTTGTCACACTTTGAAATTTTGAAAAGACAGTAACCAGCAATAACTGTAAAAGGGGCTCAGCATTTAAGAGTCCTTACTGTTCTTCCAGAAAACCTGCGTTCAGGTCCCAGCACATGTCATTTGGCTCAGTACCGCCCTAACCTAGGCTTGAGGGCTGGAGGGCAGTGTTCAGTCTGACACCTAGCTTGCGCGCGCGCGCACACACACACACACACGCACACACACACACACACACACAGAGCACACTGGCATGTACCTGTGTGATGGTAAAAATGAAATCTTTTAAAGAAGAACTTATTAAGCGGTGTTTGTCAGTACTGGGGCCTCTGTTCCTTTGTCTGCTTATCTCTCTGTCTGGGAAAGATGCGCCTGCTTCAGCCACGTTCCTGGCTCTGTGTTAGAGCCTAAGGGCCTCTTCCCTCCCCGCCCCACCTCACCCTGCACACCCTTTCCTGGAATGTGTAGGCTTCTAGAGGGTCATGCTCTGCTGCCTTCTTGGAAGGGTATGCTTTCTCTAAAGGTTATGCCTGGTGGCAGGCCCAGACCCAAGCCAACTAGAGTAATCCCTACCGCCACGCCATTCCTGCATCCTCAGGCAAGCCTTTTCTGTGACTCACTGGAGGCAGCCGGGCATGAGAGTCTGCACAGTAGGGGGTTGAGCTGCATTGTGAAGAAGGGGTAGAGGCTACTTTCCTCAGCCCTCAGAAAAGACTGCGTTAAAAATGCCGTAAAAATGCCCTAAATCCTGGGCCTCACACTCTTAAAGTGCTGTCCCCTATCCAGTGTGAAATAAACAGGAACTGGAGCCTCGCTGAGTGAGCAGGAGGGGCTTCCTCGGGAGGGCTGAGGAGGACTTGGGAGTCACTTGCTAGAGGACTGAGTCAGGAAAAAAGGCAGGCCCGTACAGCCCTACTGGAGTGGACAGGGGTTCTAAAGATTTACCCTTTCCCTACTCCCCGCCCCCCCCCCCCAGGTCTGTTCTCAGAGCAATGGGTCACAGAGACTGAACTGCCACCATGATCGGAGGCTTATTCATCTATAATCACAAGGGGGAGGTGCTTATCTCCCGGGTCTACAGAGATGACATCGGGTAAGTCCCTTGACTGAGCATGCTGTGTTCCAATCTCTCTGTTGCCTCAGCCTGAGCATGCAATATAGCCTGGTTCCCATTGGGCACTGGCCTAGCTGCTAGGCTCAGGGCTTCGGAATGACCCCCCCCCCCCCCACCTAGGGTTAGGAATCTCTGCCCTTCCTGCTCCCTGTGTCAGGCAAAAGCACCTTCCTTTTAGGAGGGAACACTTCTTCCTTTTAAGAGGGAGCACTCTCTCCAGTGGGTGTAGTTAGTATGTGTGTGTGGAGATACTAATCCATCTAAATCTTGCTTTCAAATCCTTCTCATATTGAGAGCCTTCCCTAGATCCCCTTAAAACCTCTCTGTAGTCTGCTGACTCAGCTGTTTTCAGTTCTCCTGGGCCCTCCCTGGCTGTGAACGGGCTTGGGCTTACTGTGCTCTGCGGGTCATGCTGCCTTTGTAGCTCATCTGGGTGGAGCTGGACAGCTCCTAAGACCTCCTACAGCCTCACTTCTCACTCTGCCTCACCCTCTGGCTTCTTGCTAAGAGATCCTCCACTTTCTAACCTGAGGCTAGGCTCTTCTGTTTCTTCCTGCCTTGGTTTTCTTTCTCAAAAGAGCTTGAGATAGTCTCAGAATAGACCTATGGTAGCTCTCCCACCTTCTTGCCTCCCTGGCTGATGGGCTAGCTTGGTGTGGCTGTATCCATGCTTTGGTGGTAAAGCTAACCTAGACTTAGTTTGTGGCAGTGCCTAGCCTAAGTTAACCTGGCTGGTTCCACCCCTTCCTGCTCCTCCCACTCTGGATGGTCCTGGTTTATGCCACAGCTGGGCCACATGGCACCCCGCATGCCTTAGCGTGCTCTCTACCTGTTGCCTGTCTTGTCTGCTTCTCCCTCATGGTATGTGCTGCCCACCTTGGTCTTGGTGTGTTGTGTGTCGTCTAACCCTCTCTCTCCTTGCTGTCAATCTCCTCCTTGCTGACGTCATTTCTCTCATCCCATCTCATTCGCTGATGTAGCAATAGGTAAGCAGCCTGTGAAGCTGCCGCTCAGGTACAGGCGGGTCGGGGGTCCTGCCCCCCCAAATTGTTTTCCTTCATCATTTTTCATCCCCTTCAGGAGTCAGACCTTAGAAAAGAAGTGGGTGGCACAGTCCATACCCCCTCTCACCCTTTAGAGTAGAGTCTTCCAAAGTCATACTAGTTTTGTTCAACTCCCAGAGGAGTTAGCATTCCCCACTGATGGGCCCAACAGAGATCTCTTTCTCTGCAGGCCTGGAACTTCCTGGAAAGCTAGAGCGGGGACAGCTGGGGTGTATCTGGGAAAGTCAAGTCAGGCCCAGGAGTCAGTTTATTAACACTACAGGCACCCTTCCGGTCATTATCATTCTACTTCCCCATTAGGTAGCAAGGCAGTGCAGAACCTTCTCCCAGGACCCTGCAGGTGGTATAAGAAGGGAGCCCTAGTGGTTTCGGCCTTGACTTGTGAATATGTCAGATTTCAATGGTGTGGAGGGTGGGGCAGCCAGCATCTGTAGGTGATCCTCAGGGGGTGAGGTCTGCCTAAACACTGAGTAGCTTCTTTGCATCTTTCCCCTTAGGAGGAATGCTGTGGATGCCTTCCGGGTCAATGTCATTCACGCAAGGCAGCAGGTGCGCAGCCCTGTCACAAACATTGCTCGCACCAGCTTCTTCCATGTTAAGCGGTCCAACATCTGGCTGGCCGCAGTCACCAAGCAGAATGTCAATGCTGCCATGGTCTTCGAATTCCTCTACAAGATGTGTGATGTAATGGCTGCTTACTTCGGCAAGATCAGCGAGGAGAACATCAAGAACAACTTTGTGCTCATATACGAGCTACTGGACGGTGAGACGTTGGAGGGATGCATGCCGCAGTGGGGAGTGACCTAACAGGGAGGGTCTGGCCATCCCAGCATACTCTGAACTTTGGTTTTTGAGCCTCTGATCTCTTGGGTGATAATCTCTGTGTCCCTGATACAACCAGTCTAAATCCATACCTAAAAATTGTTTTAGAGTAGAATATGAAAATAGGCCAGCATGAAGTTTTGGTCTTTGCTGGGGCTAGGAACCTGACTGTGAGGTTTGGTGGCCGAGCCACCTGTATTAGCCTAAAATCTTCACAAACGGAGCCCAATTCTCATCTCAACACTCCCTCAGAGCCTGGAGAAGAGGAAGTCCTTTGATTGTCCTCTTTCCTCTTGTAGTGTCTGTGACTACTTCCCTTTCGCCACCATCTGCTTTCTGGAAAAAAAAGGAGGGCTCAGGGTTTTTCTAGAGAAAAGGAGGGCTCATGGGTTTTTTTTTTTTTAATCCTCTTACCCACTCACTGACCATGTGACTCTTTTATGATTTTTCTTTTTTACATTTGAAAAAAAAAAAGTTGTATTTTCTTATGAAGAACAAATCCTAATCTTAGTGCTCTAAGCTAGAAGACTTTTCTGTAGATGATTCTGTACAGCATCAGGACCTGTTGTATGTTCTAGACAGGTATATCCAGGTCAGAGGAAGGACTGGAAGGAAGGAGCCTTCTTGTTTTCTCCAGAAACTAGCAATTCCCTTCTTTAGCCTTGCTGTACTGGAACTGGCTCTGTAGACCAGGCTGGCCTTGTACTCAGCCACCTGCCTCTGCCTCCTGATTTCTGGGATTAAAGGCATATACCCCACTGCTAGGCTATAATTCCCTTCTTTTTACAGAGATTCTGGACTTTGGCTACCCACAGAACTCAGAGACAGGTGCACTGAAAACCTTCATCACCCAGCAGGGTATCAAGAGTCAGGTACTTGAATTAATTGTATAGCACACAGGCAGGGTGGACCCCCAAGCTCCTTTCCTTGCTATTGATCCCCGGCCTTGTTCTAGCTGACTCACGGGCTTGTCCTTGACAGGAAGTGCTGGCCTCAGCCCTCCTACCATGACTGCAGGCCTTTTTTGCTCTGGGTAGCTCTCCTACCCCAGAAGCTGCCAACTCAGCATCTCTATTACCAGGAATACAGCTCAGCTGGTTTCTTCTACACGGGGGACAGGGGTGTGTCTGCTCTGCAGGCCTTGTGTTCCTCAGAAAAGCACGTGGGCCTCTCCTCTCAGACTCGAGCCTTACTGCTTTCTCCCTTTGTTTGCTTACCATGCTGCTTCCTGTATTGTTGGCCCCTTGCTGGCTCTGCGGCTTCTAGCACCAGGTAAGTTGTTCCCTCACTTCTCCCACTGCAGCTTCGTTCTGTTCTGCAGACCCTGCCCTGTAAGGGTTGTGGGCAGAGGGTAATGGGACAGGGAAAGGAATGAGGTCATTGGCCACCTTTATCCCATATAGACAAAGGAAGAACAGTCCCAGATCACCAGCCAGGTGACCGGGCAGATTGGCTGGCGGCGAGAAGGCATCAAGTATCGCCGAAATGAACTCTTCCTAGATGTTCTGGAGAGTGTGAACCTGCTTATGTCCCCACAGGGTAAGCGTCTTCTCGTGATGAGACCGGGGGTTAGGGGTGGGTAGGTCCTGCCTGTCTCGCGTGGCTTAGCTGCTCCCTGTTTCTCTGTTCTGTCACCAGGGCAGGTGCTGAGTGCCCATGTGTCAGGCCGGGTGGTGATGAAGAGCTACCTGAGTGGCATGCCTGAGTGCAAGTTTGGAATGAATGACAAGATTGTCATAGAAAAGCAGGGCAAAGGCACAGCTGATGAAACAAGCAAGAGGTACCGGCGTCTGGGAGCTCAAGGGACACAAAGATGGGCAAGCCTTTGAGAGGCCAGTGAGGCCTAGTGAACCCAGATTCCCTTTGGAATTCATTTCTGCTGGAATCGTTAACTGTCTTTCCAAGTCATCCTTGGCCAGTTAGTCTTGTGGTTGATGATAAGACATGAAGGGACTGTCTTTGTCCTTTGGAGAACACGCTCTTTTGTTTGATCCCCAGCAACAAAGTTCTCATGTGATAAGGAACCCAAAGGCTTTCCCACACCTCAAACTGCAGGGCAGGGATTTCCAAGTCAGAAAGCTGTGTTCTGGAAGCTTCCTATAATCTGTGTGGCTAGCCTGCTCTGGCATGGTCTGTTATTTTGACATGTACTGTACCTATTTGAGCTCTGCTTCTGTTTACAGCGGTAAGCAGTCGATCGCCATTGATGACTGCACCTTCCACCAGTGTGTGCGACTCAGCAAGTTTGACTCTGAACGGAGCATCAGCTTCATCCCTCCTGATGGAGAGTTTGAACTCATGAGGTGCCATGGGGATGTGGAGGAGGCAGGGGTTACATCTGGAAGAGAGTAGGGCTGGCCCTGTGCTATCTATCACATGTGTTCTCTCCTCTAAAGATACCGTACTACCAAGGACATCATCCTTCCTTTCCGGGTGATCCCACTGGTGCGGGAGGTGGGGCGCACCAAACTGGAGGTCAAGGTGGTCATCAAGTCCAACTTCAAGCCCTCACTTCTGGCCCAGAAGATTGAGGTGAGGACTGGGGACTTGGAGAGTAAAAAACCTGTCTGGGGGAGAAAAGGCAGATAGATGATCCAGGTCTCTCCAGAGCTCACTGACAGGTGTGTCACTCCTAGGTGAGGATCCCGACTCCGTTGAACACAAGCGGGGTACAGGTGATCTGCATGAAGGGGAAGGCCAAGTACAAGGCCAGCGAGAACGCCATTGTATGGAAGTGAGTCTTCAGGAGGCCACAGGCAGGCTCAAGGCGTCATAGTGTACCTTCCCTTAAGTTTGACCTTCTGTCCTCTGTGTGGGTTATGGGGTGAGAAAAGAGTGCATGCTTCTCCAGGATCCTGTGGGGTGGGGGGTGCGCGCTCCATCTCTCATGCACTTGAGCTCATACATGTGTCTAGTTTGTGTCTAGTCTGTGTCTAGTTATGTCTATTCCCATTGGCCCTTGTCGACTTGTGTCTAAAGCGTACAGTCTGGGTGAGGGAGAAACTGCAGCCCCAGGTACTGAAGGAGTAACATACTACCTCAGCCTCCTGCTGCCCATTTCCTCTGTGTTCCTAGGATCAAGCGCATGGCAGGCATGAAGGAATCACAGATCAGCGCAGAGATTGAGCTCCTGCCCACCAATGATAAGAAGAAATGGGCTCGACCCCCCATTTCCATGAACTTTGAGGTACGGCAGAGGAGGGGTATAGCGCAATGGCTGGGTGTGATGGGAGACTCTGTGATCATTTTGATTAGACGCTACTTCTTAGGAATAAGAGAACTAGGCCTAGGTTGGGAAATGTCTTGAATTGATAGACCCATCCCCTTTTAATAGAAATTGGTGTTTAAACTGACTAAAAGCTTTTTTGACTATTTGATTTGTCACAAAATAGTTTTTGAGAAACATTTGCTTTGTGTGAATAAGACATCATTTTCTCCACTTTATTTTCAAGTCCATAGTATTGACAGGGATAAGTATGTTCAGTAGTAGTTCTCTGGGATAAGGTGCTCTGGCAACCTAATGATAAAAGCAATAGTTTTATCCTTACAACTTGGGTCAGCTTCAGATGTGTCCTGATTCCTAGTACTAACTCTCTTCACATGATAGTCTCCTAGTGAATTCCCTCCATGCCAGTCATTCAAGAACTCCTGTGGTAGCTAAAGTGGGTGAACCATGGAGCTTGGCAGAGTACTGAGATAGAAAGGCCATATTCCTAACTGGAGCTGTCCTCTGCTCAGGTGCCATTCGCGCCTTCTGGCCTCAAGGTGCGCTACTTGAAGGTATTCGAACCGAAGCTGAACTACAGCGACCATGATGTCATCAAATGGGTGCGATACATTGGCCGCAGTGGCATCTATGAAACCCGCTGCTAGCTGCCTAGTTACAACTGGCCCACCTCCCTACCCACCCTTTCTACAGGTCCAAGTTCCCCTAGTGACCACTCACCGTGTCGTTCCTCCCTCCTGCTCTGCTGCCTTCCCTTCTTTCCAATAGCCCCTGAGTATAAGTCTGAACCAGCCACACCACAGTGGAATTGGTCAGGTAGTGCCTGGCTTCCTGGGAGGGTGGTTTTTGAGGCTTCTCTTCCGTCTGTCTGTCCTGGCTTAGCGCCAGGCCCTGAGTTTTGTGACCAAAGCCAGGTGCTATCCTCTTCTCTCTACCCTTGTGGCCACACCTCTGCAGTGGGAAGGTTGACTACCCCTCACCTCAGAGCTTCCCCAAAGGCCAGTAACAGATCCCCAGACTTTAGTTCCCACTCTGCTTTGGGATAGTATGAGCTTCGTTTTGTACACGTGTGACTTTGTCCAGTTACAAACCCAATAAACAATAGAGTGGAGTTGCTGGCTAAATGTTAATGGGGCTGCCAGAGGGTCTGACGGGACTATTGTTACTCCATGCAGTTCTGGCTGTCCTGGAACCTGTGTATAGATTGGCCTCAAACTCAGGAGATCTACTTCCTGAGTGCTGAGATTAAAGTGTACACTACCATGCCAGACTTTGTTTTGTTTGGGTCTTGCTGCTTGTAGCTCTGACTGACACAGAAATCACTATGTAGACCAGACTGCCCGTAAATTTTAGGTGATCCCTGTGCGTCTGCTTCTCAAGTGCTTTTATTACAGACATGTGATTTGAAATGGGTTTTCATTGTGTGAGCTGAGGTGGCTCGACTCAGTCCTCCCGCCTCCATCTCTCAAGTGCAGTGTTGCAAGTGTGCAGGTTTCCCAATTAATACAAAGAGGCAAGATTTGTTTGTTTGTTTGTTTTAAAGAATTTCTATCAGTACAAGGTAGCTGTTTTCAGACACACCAAAAGAGGGTATCAGATCCTGTTAGAGATGGCTGTGAGCCACCATGTGGTTGCTGGGAATTGAACTCAGGACCTCTGGAAGAGCAGCCAGTGCTCTTTAACTGCTGAGCTGTCTCTCCAAGCCCTTGTATTAGTTCTTGCAGGAAAGATATTTTCCTCATGCATCTTGTCAAACTCTGGCAAAAACCTTCATTCTTCCAGAGTTCCTAAGGGTATTGATTGTCCCAAAGATCTTGTATGTTAGAACAAGGAAGAATAGGGTTGTCCTCACCAGTCAGACCTTATGAGGTTTCAGTTGTTTTAAACAAACAAAAAACTAGAGTAAATTTAAAGCATAAGAATATAGCTGCCAGGCAGTGGTGGCGCACTCCTTTAATCCCAGCACTTGGGAGGCAGAGGTAGGCGGATTTCTGAGTTTGAGGCCAGCCTGGTTTACAAAGCTAGTTCCAGGACAGCTAGGGCTATACAGAGAAACCCTGTCTCGAAAAACCAAAAAAACAAAACAAAAACAAAAACAAAAAAACCTTATTGCATCGGGATCCAGCCATGATGTCAGATCCCCTGCATCTGGGATTACAGGCAACTCATAGTTACCTAAGAACTAGACTTGGTTCTCTATAAGAAAAGTACATGCTCTTAACCACGAGCTATTTCTTCAGCCCCTAATAGTGCTTTATTGGGGGGGGGGGCCTTGGTTTGGTTGTTTTGTTTTGTTTTGAGGAGGCACAGCTTTATTGTATAAAAGCTAAGCCAGAGGGTTTAAAATAGGGACGACACATGATCTAGCACACACTCAAGAGTCTCTAGTTCATATGTAAGCCCTCTCCAAAGTTACCCATATACAACTAGTCCCTCTTCAACTTCAAATGTGCTTGGCCTCTTCATACCAGTCATTTCCCTTTAGGGTCTGCCACTGTCACAAAACAGAATCCTTTGCAGAACACATGACACCACATAGCCCTAGACAGCACTCCCTTCGTCTGACTTCCCCGGTTCTAAGCACTCTGGGAGCCGGTCTCCTCGGTGGAAACTTCTGCTGGTGATGTCCTGAGCATCTCAGGCATTGACTCAGGTGGGGAGGGGGCACTTTCTTCTAGGAGATTTCCTTGATAGAGTTGGCGAATCCGTGGCTGTTGCCAGCTGTACCACGGGTACCAAGGTTCACCTGACAACACTGTGGAGGAAGGGTGGGGTAGGGGCTGGTGAAGTCACACTGGCAGATCCATGTACAGTAGGAAAGTCAACATCTCTCGGCTCAGCCTGGAGAAGGTAGTAACTGAGAAGACCACACTCCCTGGCTTTCTAGATGGCCTGGGTCAGCTTCTTGTACCGATTCATACAGACCCCTTGGGTATGAGGCATGGAAGATGATACCCGTGTGGGCACAAACTGTTCAAGAGCTTCACATCCTAAAGTCAACATGCAACCTGTGATCTCAGCAGACCGGGCAAGGATTCCCAGCAAAGCTGTGGTGGCACACCACGTTTGTGGTTGCGGCAGTAGTCAGCCCAAACAGGGTGAGAGTCATAGCTGTTCTGGTATTCTGAATCCAGGTATTTCCAAGGTTCATTTTCATAAGGGGAAACAGGAAGTGTGGATAGAGCATCTTCTTCAGGACGGCCTCTGAGCAAGAGTCTGGAGGGGAACCTGAGCTACTTAAGAACTTCGTAAAAAGCCGGGCGTGGTGGCGCACGCCTTTAATCCCAGCATTTGGGAGGCAGAGGCAGGCGGATTTCTGAGTTCAAGGCCAGCCTGGTCTACAGAGTGAGTTCCAGGACAGCCAAGACTACACAGAGAAACCCTGTCTCGAAAAACCAAGAAAATAAGTAAATAAATAAGAACTTCGTAAAAGTGTAGGAAACAGCCTTAGCAGCGTGTGCCGGGAGGAGGCCGCCATCATGACGCACACCTGACTACGGCCTGCCAGAAGAACTGGTTACTTTTTTTTTTTTTTTTTTGGTTTTTTGGTTTTTTGAGACAGGGTTTCTCTGTACAGCCCTGGCTGTCCTGGAACTCACTTTGTAGACCAGGCTGGCCTTGATCTCAGAAATCCACCTGCCTCTGCCTCCCGAGTGCTGGGATTAAAGGCATGCGCCACCACGCCCGGCTCGACCCTGGAACTCTTGATCTCGCTCCGCGGACCAGCTCCTAAGTCCCAGGGATCTTACCAGCACTCGGATTTAGGGAGTGGGAGTAAAGATGCGCCTCACGTCTCAGTACTGGAACCAGAATAACTAACATAAAGCAGCCTGGGAAACAGGCCCTATGTTTTGGCACAAACCAATGATTTTAGAATCCCTAATCTATATTTTTTAAAAAATAAAATAAAATCCTGCCCTTTTTCCCCCAATAGGCCGATATTCCAGAGAGTTTCAGTCTCTCCCATTGTTTTTCTCCCATTGTCTCCACCTCAAACCCTGTATCCTCCTGGGGCTGGAGAACCCTCCCTGATTTCCTGATACACTGGCTCAGTTATATAGCTACTAACTTCTCAACTCTAAAGTAAACTGGAAGCGCCTAAGTACATTTTATACAGAAAATAGACCACAGTGACTTACAGGTACATCTGACTTTTACTTGGGTACGAGGGATCAAACTCAGGTCTTAGTGAGAGCAGAACAAGCACTTTTCGGAGTCATTTCTCCAGCCCCTAACCTGAACTTACTGTAAACTGGTCATTAGATTAGATCTAGAGGTTCAGTTGCTGTTTTGTTTATGCAGAAGTTAGTACAGTCCAGAATGGCCTCAAACTCCTAAGTTTCCTGCTCCAATCTCCTAAATGTTAGTTTTATACACATATGGGTACACTCAGTAGCTTACTGAGACCAGAGAATTGAAACAAGGTTTCAAATGGCCCCACAATGGCCTGGAACTCATTTTGTAGCAGTGGGGTGACCTTGATTTTTTCCCCCCTTAGGTTTTTCTCTTTAGCCCTAGATGTCCTGGAACTCTGTAGAACAGGGTGGCCTTGAACTCAGAGACCTGCCTTTTTCTGCCTCCTGAGTGCTGGGATTAAAGGCGGGTTTCATCTCTGGTCTGCAACCTTGAATTCTTGCTCATTCTATATTCTATCCCTGCCTCCAGAATGTTGGGAGTTACTGGCATGCACCGCACCCAGTTTTATGAGGTACCGGGGATCAAACACAAAGCCTCAGGGTAGACAAGCATTCTACCAACTAATCTATAACCTCAGGCATGCTGATAGCTTTTTAAAACTTTAGCACCGAGACTGGCAGCTCCCCATTGCAATAATGCTTAAGCTGGATGAATGGCCAGTCCAGTGTAGTCACATGCCTTTAATTCCAGCACTTTGGCGACAGGCAGGAGGTTCAGAAGTTCATAGGTTAGCTTAGGCTATCTAGAGAGATTGTCTCAAAATATAAACGGGTGTAATTTGAGCGCATTGGAATAAACTTTCCTAATTTTACAAATTGAGTGTGTGTGGGGGTATCTTTTACAAACACTGAGATTCTGGGTGTAAGAAAATTTGCTTTGTCTGTAGATCCAGGATAAACAATGAACTTATAAAGGGCTTGTTCAGATTTTTCTGGCAGTAGGTGAGGTTGTGCCTTGGGGTGGTCGAAGAACAGAACTTCATTCTCAGTGAGCCTGCTGAACACCTATAAAGTGTGAAGGAACTGAGGTCAGAGCAAAGGGGCAAGCGGAAGTCTGCTCACCAAGCTGAGTCAACTAGCAGGACTAAACGAAAGTGATCGACTCTGGACTGAGCAGAACGTCGAGGTTCGAGAGTTGGCGTGAGTCAGCAAAACGCCGAGGACTAAAGGACTTGATGGGCGAGCAGCAGCACGCGCCTGCGGGGAAGGTATCCAAGCTGCAAAGCAACCCCCTCCCACGAGCCCGAGTCTAGGCGGGACTCCCCTCGCAACACCTCCCGTGCTCCCCGCTACGAAAAGCCTGGGGCGATCCTGCCACGCCCCTCGATACAACCTCCACTCTCCAGAAGACAGCGAAAACCCGCGCAGGTGGTTGATGAACCCTGGGGAAAACTGGAACCGCGCAGGCGCAGAAGCTGCCACGCCTGCCGGACTCCGCGGCGCTCGTGTCCCGTTCTACTAGACCCGCCCCCTTGGACTCACGTAGACTCTGCTTTCTTACGTCGTCGCTGCGCATGCTCCTTGGGATGAGGGGTGCGATTTCGGGGTGGGGAGGAAGGGCAGGGAGGCGGTCCTAGGCCCAAGTCTCACCACGACTGCGCAGACTGGATCCCGAGTGAACATGGCGACTTGCGCTGATATCCTGCGAAGCGAGTTCCCAGAAATTGACGGGCAGGTCTTCGACTACGTGACTGGTGAGCGAAACTGAATTAACTGCCTGGGGAGGCCGAAGTGGAGGTCGTGGGGGAAGACTGAGGTCGGACAGTGCAGCAGACCGCTATCTGGTCTCTCCTCTGCGTGACCTCTTATCTTGAGGGCCAGTGGGGTCTGGAGCCCCGAGTGAGCTGTACAGACACTGAAACTGCTCCTATATCCGCCCTACCCGGTGTCTGTCTTGTTCTGCGGTACCCGGCTCAGGTGTCTTGCACAGTGGCAGCGCGGATTTCGAGTCTGTGGATGACCTGGTGGAAGCTGTCGGGGAACTATTGCAAGAAGTGTCCGGGGACAGCAAGGATGACGCGGGCATTAGGGCTGTCTGTCAGCGCATGTACAACACTCTACGCCTGTAGGTGCCAAGGGGATGAAGTTGATGGGCAAAGAGAGGAGAATGGAGTACAGACGAGGGGGAAGGTCTGAAGGCTGTAAATCTGTTCTCCCAAGTGACTGCGTTCTCTCTACCGACGTAGGGCTGAACCGCAGAACCAGGGAAACAGCCAGGTGCTACTGGACGCCCCCATCCAGTTGTCGAAGATAATGGAAAACTACGGTGAGAGTGAGGGGAGATTGAACTAGCTGCCTTCTGCCTCCACCCCCAGCCACCTCCTCGCTGCAGCTCAGGTCCCTCCATCTCAACAACAAGGCCTGTAGGAGCTAGCGGTATTTTTGTGAACACAAAAGCTTGTGATGGAGAATGGGGGCTGGAGGGCTCTCCAAGCTATTGTCTGTGGTAGGAGGCATACAGACCTTGAAGCTGGTTTTGCCAATTTGGTACCTTAACCAACAGCATGGGCTTGAAAGAGTACATCGGGCTCTTCTTAAATGTGAGATCTTTTTGCCCTTTACTTCAAGGCTAATAACCGTCCACTTCAATGTTATAATGCTATCTTTAAAATTGTTCTTGGTTAGTCACTCAAAGTCTTCACTTCCCTTCTCTCATGGAGAAGGTGACTGCTTTTCTTATCACTTACAGACTGTGACACCAAACTTCCAGGGCTGCTAAAGAGGGAACAGTCCTCGGTGAGGAGAAGTGGGAAGGGGCTGTGGTGGGTGCGAGAGTTGACCGTCTACTAAATAGTGGGTGTATCTTTGGGCGAGATTTCTGGTGTGTCTTTCCCTGCGTGTTTGCTTATGTATCGTCATGGGTCAGTTGAAGGGTTTGTTTGCAGTGATTTCTGGAGTTCCTTTTTGAACCTGTACCCTAGTATGAACTGGTTGTGTTTGGAATTCACTCAGACAGTGAATGCGAAGAAACTAGAGAAGGCCGAAGCTCGCCTGAAGGCAAAGCAGGAGAAGCGTTCAGAGAAGGAAACGCTGAGGACCAGCAACCCTCTGTGAGTTTGGGAAGGAGGGCTCTAAGCAGGAGGCAGGGCAGATTCTGGTATTGAAGGACTTTCAGGAGCCCTTAAAGCTGTCCGTTCCTCTTTTTAAAAGAGTTTTGGAGGAGGCGTCAGCTAGCCAGGCAGGCAGCAGAAAAGAGAGCCGACTGGAATCTTCTGGCAAGAACAAGTCCTATGATGTGCGAATTGAGAACTTCGATGTCTCTTTTGGTGACAGGTGAGGGAATGGCCAGTGGCAGGGTCTTTCTAATTAAAGGAGAAGGAGCTGTGAACTGTTGAGTGGGACTCAAACAGTGTTAAAGTTCCTTTGCTTCTGTTTGTAGATGACTCTTCATCTCTTTTCTACCACCCCTTCAGGGTCCTGCTGGCTGGAGCAGATGTAAACTTGGCGTGGGGCCGACGCTACGGGCTGGTGGGACGCAATGGTCTGGGGAAGACAACACTGCTAAAGATGCTGGCTACCCGGAGCTTGCGTGTCCCATCCCATATTTCCCTCCTGCACGTAGAGCAGGAAGTTGCCGGAGATGACACTCCTGCCCTGCAGAGTGTGCTGGAAAGCGACACCGTACGAGAGGACCTGCTACGGCAGGAACGGGAGCTCAGCCTCAAGATTGCTGCTGGCAGGTGAAGGCTTTAGGCTTAGAGGGTATAAGCAGTAGCTCTCTGTCCTGGTTCGTTTGTGTGAACTTGACACAAGTTAGAGTTGAGAAGAGACACATTAATTGAGACAGTGCCTCCATAGATTGGGTCTGTGGCAAGCCTATATTGCATTTTCTTAATTGGTGATTGATGTAGGAGAACCCAGCTCACTGTGTGGGCGTAGTGCCATCCAGGCTGCTGGTCCCGGGGTTCAGTAAGCAAGCAGGCTGAGCGAGTCAGTAAGTGGTGTTCCTCTGTGGCTCTGCTTCAGTTCCTGCCCTGACTTTTCTCAGTGATGGAGTGTGACCTGAGAGTTTCCCAGTGAAATGAACCCTTTCCTCCCCAAGTTGCTTTTGGTTCTGGTGTCTCACCACAGTAGAAACCCTGAGTAAGACACTGTCCCTTAGATAGTGTCTCCGTAATTCATGTGGCCTCCCTAGTGAGCAGCAGAACTTGGAATTTGGCCTACAGAACTATAAAACTCACTGGGCGTGGTGGCGCATGCCTTTAATCCCAGCACTTGGAAGGCAGAGGCAGGTGGATTTCTGAGTTTGAGGCAAGCCTGCTCTACAGAGTGAGTTCCAGACAGCCAAGGCTACACAGAGAAACCCTGTCTCGAAAAGCAAACAAAAAAAACCCTCTTAATTGTCCCTGCTTTCCAACCTAGAGAATGCAGGACGCCCGCTAGCACTGCCTTTACATAAGCTGGTTGCGTCTTTCTCCTTCCCAGGGCAGAAGGTTCAGAAGCTGCACAGCTGGCAGAAATCTATGGGAAGCTGGAAGAGATTGAGGCAGATAAGGCACCGGCCAGGTAGGTAAAGCCCCACTTGGTCTCCTGTGTAGCCAGCTGCCCCGTCATTTCATCTGTTCCAACTGGATTCGTCCTCTTCTCCTTCCCAGAGCGTCAGTCATTCTTGCGGGTCTTGGTTTTACCCCTAAAATGCAGCAGCAGCCTACCAGGTGAGTGAACCCTGCTGTTCTTTCAACACTGCTGGCCCTGCGCCTGCTTGCCGTGATGAACACACAGCGCTAATGTGAGTCTCTTGTCATCAGGGAGTTCTCGGGCGGCTGGAGGATGAGATTGGCTTTAGCCCGAGCTCTCTTTGCCAGGTGAGTCCCCCCAAGCCTGAGCACCTGTGGCTGGAACGTGATGGGATGCCATAATGAGTCTCTGGCCATAGAACCTCACACCCTGTATTCTTTTTTTTTCATAGGCCAGACCTTCTGCTGTTAGACGGTAAGTTTGAAGGCACTACACTGCCTTCAGAGCTAGACAGGGATGATAACATCCTTGTTCCTGGTTCTCCGTGCTTTATCACCAAGTATGTGTTTTCCCTGCTTCCTCTCCAGAACCCACAAACATGCTGGATGTAAGGGCCATCCTGTGGTTGGAGAATTACCTGCAAGTGAGTTTAGGGAAGGCTCTGCAGTGGGTCTGGAGGAAGTCTGCCTCCGAGACACTGGGGGCTAGTTCCCCTTCCAAACAGCCTGCCATCCTGTTATTCCTCAGACGTGGCCCTCCACTATCCTAGTTGTCTCTCATGACCGAAACTTCCTGAATGCCATTGCCACAGACATCATCCACTTGCATAGCCAACGGCTAGATGGTTACCGAGGGGACTTTGAAACCTTCATCAAGAGCAAGCAGGAGCGGCTACTCAACCAGCAGCGCGAGTACGAGGCCCAGCAGCAGTATCGCCAGCACATCCAGGTGTGGTGGGAGGCAGGACTATGGTCCCCCTCCCTAGGGGTCGGAGTTGGGGGCAGTGAGGGAGCGTGCGTGACCGGTGCCTCCTCCTCCTGCAGGTTTTCATCGACCGTTTCCGATACAATGCAAACAGAGCCTCTCAGGTGCAGAGTAAACTGAAGATGTTGGAGAAGCTGTGAGTATGAAGGCCTTGACCAGGCCCTGACTCCTTTGTAGGCTACCCTCTGTCCATCCGTCCCAGGTCTCCCTTAGCCTGCAGCCAGCTTTTACTCCAGCATGAAAGCAGAGTGTTCTACACTAATCTGGCCTAGGCATCCACAGAGTCCAATTCATTGTCTGTCCCTGTACTTGCTTAGCCTTGCCTTTCTTTTCCTCCTCAGACTGAAGAGTAACTAACTTAGGGCCTAGTGCAGACCAAGCCTCACCCTTGTCTGGCTCCTCTACTGTCGTGCTTTCTAGGGTCACCCATGTTGTAATGTTGACATCATTTCCTCTTGTGGAATACTGCTCCATTTCAGGAATCTAACACATTGTGTGTATTGAGTCAGGTGATGAGCATTAGGTTATCCCAATATTTTGGGTTTTAGGACTAATGAATGATACTATGAACTTTCTAGGGCATTTTGTGTTGAGACCAAGTCTCAGTCCGTAACCTCTACTCACTGCCAGCTCACAACAATCCTCATGCCCCAGCCTCCCAAGTCCTGAGATGGCAAATGTCAGCCACCACAGCTGGCCTGCTATGAACATTTGTGTACAATTGTCTTGGTTTTTGTCTTTTAAAGATTTTTATTTTATGTGTATGAGTGTTTTGCCTGCATGTATGTAAACGTGTGTGTGTCTGTGTGTGTGTGTCTGGTCAGGTGCCAGAAATGGAAGCTGAGTCCCCAGTCACTGAAGTTGACTGATGACGTGAGCAACTATGCGGGTGCTAGAAACCAACCCTGGGTCCTCTTGAGGAGCAGCCGGTGCTCTGGGATCGCTGTGCTGCCTCTCCTCTCCAGCCCCTCTGCACAAGTTCCTAAGCGGACATTGGTTTTGTTTTACTCGGATACATATCTGGGAATGGATTTGCTGGTGTATATGGTAATTTCACTTGTGAGGGGTTTTGGTGGTGATGTTAAACAGTTTCACTGTATAGCCCTGGCTAGCCAGGAACCCACTTTGTAGACCAGGCTGGCCCTGAACTCACATTCTTCTTGTCTTAGCCTCCCAGGTGCTAGAATTAAGGCATTTGCCGCCGCAGTTGACCCTAATTTTTAACTTTTTAAGGATCTGCAGGTGTTTTGTTTTTTTGTTGTTGTTGTTTTGTTTTGTTTTTTCTTTTCGAGATAGGGTTTCTCTGTATAGCTCTGGCTGTCCTGGAACTCACTTTGTAGACCAGGCTGGTCTCGAACCTAGAAATCCGCCTGCCTCTGCCTCCCAAATGCAGGTGTTTTGAGAGAGAGTTTTGCAGCTTAAGCTGGACCGTTTTGTTTTGCTCTTGGAAGTATTTTACTGTGTAGCTCTAGCTGTTATGGAACTCAGTCTGTAGACCAGCCTGGCCTTGAACTCACAGAGATCTACCCACACCTCTGCCTCCCAAATGGCCTTAATTCTCACATAGCCAAAGATGACCTTGTCCTCCTACTTTGACCTCCCAGGCACTGAGATTATGGGCATGAGTCACTGCGCTGGGATTGTGCAGTGCCTAGAGACTGGATCTCAGACCCGCCTGTACTAGGCAAGCACCCTAGCGACTGAGCTGTATACCTCAAACCCCTTCCAGACCAGCTTTGTTTTTGTGTTTTTAATTTAAATACATGTTTATTTTACATTGGATATACTTAATACAAACCTCACTAGAAAGTGAGTATAATTAATATCAGATTTTTTTCATGATTTTTTTCTTTACTTTTAGAGACACAATTACATCATTTCTCCCTTCCTTTTCCTCCTGTTAAACCCTCCCTCCTTGTTCTTCATAGCCTTTTTTATTAATTGCTGTTACATCTGGGTATGTGTATGAATATATTTCTGAATATAGCTTGTTCAGTCTATATAGTGTTGTGTATGTTTTCGGGGCTGACTATTTGGTATTGGATATCAACTGGTGTGCTCTGCCCTGAGGGAGACTTCCTCCCCCTGCTCTCAGTATTCCTTGGTTGCCTGTAGTTTTTTGTTTGGGTTGAGGCCTCATGTCCCTCCACACCCACCCTCTCACACGCCCACCCACATACACACTTACTTTGACGTCATCATATTCAGCTCCTGTCTGGGCAGTCATGTTGGTGAGACCTTATGTGTGTAGCTTCTGACAGTGCTAGGAAACACAGTCTCATAGCAAACTCCCTGATCCTCTGGCTCTATTCCACCCCTTCCTCCTTAAGGTTCCCTGAGCTTTATAGGTGCTTAGTGTTTTCTGGAGTATGTGTCCATTGTGACTGGGTTCCACACCTGCATTTTGATTGGCTGTAGTTTTCTGTAACGGACTCAGCTGCATAGAGAAGTTTGCTTGATCACTCTGGGAAGGGTTGGGAAGTCTGGCTGGATAGAATGGTTGGACACAGTGCAGAAGGACTTGTGTGGTTGCAAGTCCAGACCAGTCATTTTGTTTTTAGGTTGAGACAATCCCTCATTTTGTAGCCCAGGCTAGCCTTGAGCTCCAGGTGTGACTACTTCCCACATGCTGTCATCACCACGACCACTTTTGGCTTGCCAGACTGTGTTAAAACAGACACATTGTTTTACGTGCCTATGGGAACTGACATCTTCCTGTATCTGCCAGCACTTGTTAACTCTTGCAGTCTTGGTCATCCTACTGCAGGAAAAAGCAACACCTCATCATAGTTTTGATAAACAGGTCCATGACTGATGTCTCATTGAGAGCTTAATCTTGAATCTTTCTAGAAGTTCTGGGAGAGAGACCAAGTTTATAAGGCTTACCGCTCTGACATGGAAACATTGATCACTGTATATTAACAGTAAAAGCTACCCAGAAAGCTGGGGCTGGGCCACACACCTGTGATCTCTGAATTACGGAAGACTAAACTCTGAGGACTTGAAGTTCAAGGCCAACTCAGGTGACCTAGTGGTCCTTGCTTCACATGTGCAACATACACTTAATAACACAAACTTAACAGTTTTTAAAAATAAGTTGAAACCGGGCATGGTGGCACACGCCTTTAATCCCAGCACTTGGGAGGCAGAGACAGATGGATTTCTGATTTCGAGGCCAGCCTGGTCTACAGAGTGAGTTCCAGGACAGCCAGGGCTATTCAGAGAAACCCTGTCTCGAAAATCCAAAATAATAATAATAACAATAATAAGTTGAAAGGTGGGATTTTTTTTTTTCTAATTAGGGCACCATTCAGCCAGGAGACTAGATGGTCTAGGTTTCACCCCCAGGACTTATGGAGAAGGAGGGCAGCCAGCTCCTGTTGTTGTCCTCGGACCTCCACATGAGTACACACAGGCAGACACACTCAAACAAAAGTAAATGTAACATTTTCTGGTTTTTTGTTTTGAGACAGTCTCACCAGTAGCCCTGGCGGATCTGAATTTCCTTTGTAGATCACACTGGTATCAAACTCACAGAGAACCATTTGCTTTGCCTCTCCAGTGCTACAGTTAAAGATGTATGTTATCATGATTAGAAAATAAATGTAATTACAATTTTTTTTTTTTTTTTTTTTTTTTTTTAGCTTAGAAGAGATGTCTCAGCAGTAAGAAAATGCTGCTCTTGCAGAAGACCTGGCTTTGGTCTTCTGCACCCACACGGCAGGTCACAACTGTCTATAATTCCAGTTCCAAAGGAACTGATACCCTATTCTGACCTCATGGGCACTGCATACATGCGTGTGGTACACAGATATAGCTTATGTGTATTGGTGTTTTGCATGCATGTATAAATGAAAAGTTTTTTTTTTAATTTACATGTATTTTTTTACTTTTTTGAGACAGGGTTTCTCTGTATAGCCCTGGCTGTCCTGGAACTAACTCTGTAGACCAGGCTGGCTTCAAACTCAGAAATCCGCCTGCCTCTGCCTCCCAAGTGCTGGGATTAAAGGTGTGTGCCACCACGCCCGGCCCGGTGTATTTTTTTACTTTTATTACTTGGTTTATTGATTTTTTGTTTGTTTGTTTGAAACTACATACTGTCCTTTTATAGTCTTAGCCAGTATGTAAAACATGTTGGACTTGAATTCAAAGAAATCTGCCTCCTTCTGCCTCCCAAATGTGAGGATTAAAAGCACGCACCACTACACCCAGCTTACTTTTTTTTTTTTTTTTTTGGTTTTTCGAGACAGGGTTTCTCTGTATAGCCCTGGCTGTCCTGGAACTCACTTTGTAGACCAGGCTGGCCTCGAACTCAGAAATCCGCCTGCCTCTGCCTCCCGAGTGCTGGGATTAAAGGCGTGCGCCACCACACCCGGTTCCCAGCTTACATTTTTAAAAAATAAATTATTTTATGTGCATTGGTGTCTTGCCTGCATGTATGTCTGTGTGGGTGTCAGATCCTGGGAACTAGAGTTATAGAGAGTTGTGAGCTCTCATGTGGGTGCTGGGAGAAGAACCTGGGTCCTTTGGAAGATCAGCCAGTGGTTTTAACAGCCCAAGATTATGGGGTATTTGTTTGTTTGTTTTTGTTTTTTTTTTTTTAGCTGCAAAAAAGATGATTGTCTTTCTTAACAGATAGTGTAGTAGAAGAATATATTGAATATCACCAGATGGAGGACATGCAAGTCTGAGTTTAAGCATTTACTTGTGTAAGAGGAACAGATTTCTTTTTTTTTTTTTAAGTTTTGTTAACTTTTGTCATTTGGCTGAGTCAGGGTCTCCCTACATAACACAAAATGTTTACATAGGCTGGCTTCAGCCTCCTAAGAGGGAGGATTGTGGGTATGTTATCACACTCAACATAAAGTCTTACTGCTTTTATTTTATTTTAGTAAATATTTATTTATTTGTTTATTTATTCATGTATGTGAGTACACTGTAGCCCTCTTCACACACACTAGAAGAGGGTATCAGACGCCATCACTAGATGGTTGTGAGCCACCATGCGGTTGCTGGGAATTGAACTCAGGACCTTTGGAAGAGCAGTCAGTGCTCTTAACCGCTGAGCCATCTCTCCAGCCTGTCTTACTGCTTTTATATGTGTGTGTGTGTGTGTGTGTGTGTGTGTGTGTGTGTGTGTGTGTGTGGACTTTATTATGATTTTAAGTTTCATTAGTATTTCTTATGAGGATATGGGTCAAGAGTTCTTTTCAGAAGATCACTAGTGGCTGAAGAACATGTTTTTTCCTCCCCTAGCAACCGATAGTTGCCTCTAAACCCTCAGTGGTAGGAGCTCATGATCAGCCCTTTCAGGCTGGGCGCAGACTCATGCAGATACAGAGCTGTAATCCCAGCAGTCTGGCCAGGGTCATGGCCAGGTCAAACCCAGAAGATGGTTCCATACCACTCCACCCCGTGCTCTAGCTCCAGCTCCTTCTGCCCTGAGCCCTTGAAGGAATGGTACATCCTACTTATGACGGCAGACTCAACAGTCACCTGCCGTCGGCACTTTGACAAGTTAGGAGTCTCTGCAGTTACTGCTTCTCAGATTGTAGCTGACTAACCTATAGGGATAAACATGGTTATTTAGAAGGCAATTGATTGTCACATGGTGATGATTTAACAAATAGCTGTGCCTTTTACACTAGAGCCTATGACCTCTGCGGGGTCTGGTTTACAGTATAGATGCAAGTTCCTCCTGTGGAGTAGGCCTCAATTCCAATCAGGCAGCAGTTGATTATCCCATCATAGACTTGCAAGTGAGCACTCCTGGCCGGTCTGCAGTAGTTCAGCACACACACCCATGGCTAAGGCAGGCGTTGGTGGCAGTTCTCCCCAGCAGCCTGCTGAACACCTCCCAGCACCAAGGCTAGCCAGCAGGGGCTTCGTTACCTGTGTTGTTTTCTGACCACCAGCGTGTAGGGCGGTAGCCCAGCCCTGGCACTGGAACTTTAATAACCTGTAGGTTCTTGGATCAGCTGTAGCCACATACACAGGGTTTCTCTGTATAGCCCTGGCTGTCCTGGATCCAAGCTTTAGTCCAGGATGACTTTGAACTCACAGAGATCCCTCTGCTTCCTGAGTACTGGGTTAAAGGTGCGCATCACCACCGCCCAGGTTAAACTTTAATATTTTTAATTAACTTAATAAGCATCAGGTTTCCTTGTGTCTTTTCTATGCATCTTTTTGTTTTTTCCATCCATTAGTTCCATACATTTTAACCCTTCCCCCTCATCTTCCTGTCCCCCTTCCCTGCTTAAATGTTTTTATTCAAAGTGTTCTCTTCCCAGCTTTGATATCTTGTTAAAATTATCATTTCTCCATCTCTCCTCTCAGACCTGAACTAAAACCGGTGGACAAGGAATCAGAGGTGGTGTTGAAGTGAGTGCTAAGCCGGGGACCTGGGGAGCTGGTGGGGAGCTCGCATTCCCGGCTACCTCCACACTCCACCCTTGCACCTTCTACAGGTTCCCTGATGGGTTTGAGAAGTTCTCACCACCAATTCTGCAGCTAGATGAGGTGGATTTCTACTATGATCCTAAACACATCATCTTCAGTCGCCTGTCTGTCTCTGCTGATCTTGAGTCCCGCATCTGCGTGGTATGGTTGCTCTTTTGTTGAGTGCCCTAGGAGTTGTCTTCCTGATCAGGCGTGGGTTGGGCCAATCCTGATGCAGTACAAGCAAGAGTACAAAGAGAAATGGGCAGGGCCTAGACACATTTTGTAAAGATATAGAGCAGTGATTTACCTTACTGTTCTTGGTTCTGAATTATGACAGTCACAAGACATTGAAGCAAGAACATAGGCTATAAAGCTCAGGGGGATTGTTTAGCTTGATTTTAGGGAAATTTCCTTTTCCTCTGAAGGCAGGTAAAGGCTGGGGAGATAGCAAGTTAAAAGTACCTTCTGTCCAAATTTGAGGGCCAGATTCAGTCCCCAGTTCCTCTAGTTCCTTAGAGTTTTTTTGGTTGTAAGGCTGGGACTGCCCAGGGCTCCTCCTTCCCTTCTGTGTCCCTGCATGCACATTCACTAAGCATGCTCCTGCTTCCTACAGGTTGGGGAGAATGGGGCTGGGAAGTCTACTATGCTGAAGCTGCTCATGGGGGACCTGGCTCCTGTTCAGGGTATCAGGCATGCCCACAGGTAACGGATCTCCCCACTCCCACCCCCACCCCTATGAACTGTGTACACACTCTCACTCAGCTACATGTACTGCTCCACAGCTCACAGGTACTGGATTTCCCCATGAACTGTATGCACACTCACTTCACACACATTCAGCTGCCTATACTACTCCACAGTCCATAGGTACTGGACCCCACCCCACCTACCCCATGAACTTTGTGCACACGCATACACACTCACCTGCCTATACTACTTCACAGTTGTGCTTCCTGTCTTCATTTTTGTCTCCAGGAATCTGAAGATAGGCTATTTTAGCCAGCACCACGTGGAACAGCTAGATTTGAATGTCAGTGCTGTGGAACTCCTGGCTCGAAAATTTCCTGGTATGTTTGGGGTACAGTTTGCAGTAAGTGTTTTACCTGACCTTTGCAGCTAGGCCTGCCTTGGGTCAGTCTAGAGAAGTCTCCCTAAGTCTAGATATAAGAACATGGGCACTGAGGAGAGCTTAGGATGTACCAAATGAGGAGGGTCAAGCTCTTTTGATGTTGGGGCCTTTTCCAGGGCTACCTGAAGAGGAATATCGTCACCAATTGGGTCGGTATGGCATCTCTGGAGAACTGGCCATGCGCCCTGTTGCGAGCTTATCCGGAGGCCAGAAAAGCCGGGTAGCCTTTGCTCAGATGACCATGCCTTGGTGAGTCTATTTGGGGAGGCAGGGGTGTCTTACCTTTTCATTTCCCCTTCTTGCCCAGTACAAAATGATTCTTTCTTGTTCGTGCCATAAGAATTCATTTTCTACCATCTTATAATATGTGTTCTCCCTTCCAGCCCCAACTTCTATATTCTAGATGAGCCCACAAACCACCTGGACATGGAGACAATTGAAGCTTTGGGCCAGGCTCTCAACAACTTCAGGGTGAGCATGTCCTCGCCTGCTCTTCTTCCCTAAGGCTCTGCACCCTTGATATCTTATCCCTTGAGCACTTGTGTTCTGTCTTTCAGGGTGGTGTAATTCTGGTATCTCATGATGAGCGCTTCATCCGACTGGTGTGCAAGGAGCTGTGGGTGTGCGAGAACGGCGGTGTCACTCGGGTTGAGGGAGGCTTTGACCAGTACCGGGCCCTCCTCCAAGAACAGTTCCGTCGGGAGGGCTTCCTCTAGAGGCCCCAGTTGAGTAAGGACTGTGCCTAAGACGTGGACTGGTTTTGCAAGATCCCTGAGCTACCATGTAGGCAACCAACTCCAAGCTTAGGACTTTCCCTACTTGGGGACAGCCTTATTTCCCAAATTTCTCTTTTCCTTTCAACTGGAGCATCCTCTGCACACTGTGGGGAGACCTATCCAAGGGCCTGTGAAGTAGTCCTGAAGGAAAAGGATAGGGGATGCCATCTGGGGTTATAAGTACCCCACTGCCCAGCTTGGCAGGGCCCAACATGGCTGCTGTGTAAATTAAAATCCCTCCTGGATCTCTTTTGCCTCTCTGCTCATTCATGGGCAGGGCTTGCCACGGTTTTCTGCTCTGGGTTCTGGGCTCTCTGGTATTTTCCTGTGATGTAACTGTCAGTCATACAGACAAAACAACAGCAGTCCAGCCTTCCTCTTGTTGGACGATGTCATCTGTCTGTCCTTAGGTGGGCTTGAGCTGGAGGAATGGAGAAAGAAGGGTGTGTTGGGATTGTTCTGGTGCTCATACCTTAGCCTGGAATTAGCCTCAGTTGGGGGGGGAGGGGTGAGAGGAGGGTTGTGGGCTCTGCTGTCTCAGCTCTGCTTGGGAGTTTGAACTGACTGGATTCTGGCCTCACACAGGTCACCAATTGCTTTCCGGGATCTCTGGCCCTGTTCTCATTTCTATAATCTGGACCTTTCAGGCTCAAAAGAAACCATTGTTGTTCTCAGTTTGCATTAGTGATTTAATGGTCTTGTGTTTCCTCTAACCATGTAGAAGCAGCCTGGGAAATAGGGAATTGTCTAACTGAAAAAAAACAAAATAGGACACGTGATTCTTTTCAAATAAAGCAGACTTGTAAGAGAGGAGGACACGTGCAAGAGCATGTGCCGGTGGTCCAGGCACACTGAGGTTGAAGCCGGAGGCTCATTTGAATCCACATAAGAGAGCAGCCTGGCCTGTGAGACCTGCCTGTTGTATAAAAGAAGATATCTAGCAGGAGTCTGGCCTGAAAGTTAGCTCTCAAGGACTTAGCTGCTATAATTAATCGGTATGTAGAAGACATTAAAATGGAGTCAACACAGGGACTGCCTCAGCTGACTGGAGATAGTATGCATGAGTCTCAACTGCAGATCTTCTCTGAGCTATACTGAATGTTCTGTGGTTTGGGAAGAGGTCTGTGAGATAAGGGGGGATGTGTGAGCTAGCCTTGAATGTAACAGTTCCTTATAAAAAAAAGTAAAACAAGGAAAGGGTTATGTTGCCTCGTGGTTTTGGAGGCTTCAGCCATGAGCACTTGACTGTGTTACTTGTTTGCTTACAGTGGGACAGAACATGGTGGGGGTGGGTGGGGAATGTGCCAATACAGCAGCTTAGGAGAGAGATCTCACACTTCCTACAATGTGCACCTAGAACCTGCTCCCTTCAACTAGATCCTCCTAAGAATGCACATGAATTGTGTGCACCTCAGCAGTCATCCCTGTGCATGGCTCTGTGCACCCGTCACTAGTGATTTGAGATTTTTCAGACAGGTAATTCTTTTCCAGCTTGGGGAACCAGTGGCCCATGCCTGTCAGTCTTCTGAGCTTTAGTCCCTGAATCCCTTTTAGCTGGTAAGCCCACTAGGAGTCTTGCAAATGCTTAAGGTCCCTGGAAGAGCTTTGAGCACCAAGAATATTAGAAGTTGAGGTTGTGTGAGGAAAGGCTCAGCACATACTAGTATCAGTAGAAGGGGCCACATTAGTCTTTGATTTTTCAAATCCTACTTTAATAAAGGGTTCTTAATCACCTTAACCTCCCTTCTGGCCTACCATTCACCAGAGGTAGTTATTAGGACACAGGGGAAGTGGATCTGTTTAGAAATAGTTCTTTGGGGTGAATCCAATCTTCATTATCAGCAGTTCAGTCCACTAGCAAACCACCAAACACAAATTAGCAGCTTCATTCCAGTCTACTCAGCAGACACCACACATGAACCAACAATGGCAGCTTGATCCAGAATAAACCTCGAGACTCCGCTGGTCAGTCTGAGTCTGAGGAAGCAGCAGGAAGCCACTGAATATCAGGAGGTGGAAGCCACTGAATATCAGGAGGAGGGTTTTTTGGCAAGTTACTCTCTACAAGGTCATGACAGACAAAGACCAGCAAAGTGGTGCAAGGCGAACCAAAGCCTGAGCCTTGTCCCACCATCTGTGGTCTTATTTATATTCTTTCTAAATATCACACGTCCTCTCCACAAAACCACCTCTCACCTGTGTCTGCCTCAACCTTTCACATGTCAGCTTCAGCAAAACATCCTTCACCCATCTGCCCCAGCAGAACATCATTATGACTTAACTGAGTCTCCAAAGAAACCAGAAATTTCCACTTCAGGCCACAGTAGAAGCTAAGTAAAGCAAACCACCAACCCCCCCCCCACCCTGGGTTCTTCGTGGCACTGTTAAGGACTGGCCACCACACAGTATAAAAATGAAATTCAGTATGGGCTTACTGTGTGCCCAAGCTGACTGTAAGGACTGGGAAAAGAACATTTCTTCAACTAATCATGGGCCAGTCTTGGCTTACATGCTACCTTCACGTGTGCTGGAGCCTTCCAGAAAGGAGATGGCTCTTGGTAACTACAGTGTATGGCCTATGACATGCCCAGGTGTACAGTGAGGTACGCCTACCTGTGCTGTGAGAATGCTGGAGATGTCAGGAAAGATAGCAGCTCCAGCCAACCTTGTGTCAGAAAACAAGAGGAAAGGATCCCAGCACTGGCAGGGACTACGTGCTGCACTGGCTTTTTCCGGTTGGGAAGCAGACTCTTAGCAGCTTATCCTGGAGCAGTCATGCCTACATCAGGTCTTTTAGTTGTTCAGTGGCTGGTCAGTGAAGGGCCTTAGGCTGCAGTCTTCACTAAAATCCTGGACTCTGCCTCTTGGCCGGACTATACTCACCAACACCACATGGATAACTTGGCTGGTCTTCAGAAGTCATGAGTTCCTCAGTACAGTTCTTGCAAGGCACCTAGGCCAGTTGACAAGTTGTTCACCTCCATGTGCTATTAGTGTCTTGAGATCTAGTGGACATTTTGCTAGGTTCCCTCTGGCTTCCAGGCCAAGTATAGTTTAGTGCCTAGCTCTCCACTGGACTTGAGGCTTAAGGGTCCACAGCCTTTTGAAATGCTGGCAGAGTAGACCCAGTCTGTGAAAGAATCTCACTTCTCTCATTGGAGACCTTGAACTTGGGAGTGATAGGCAGCTCCAATTCAGGTTGTCTCTTCTCCCCCTTTCCTCATTCCTTATGCTCTCCATAAGAGACTAGTTCTTGAGAGGTAGTAGCACACGCCTTTAGTCCCAGCACTCAAGAAGCAGAGGCAGGTGGGTGTCTGAGTTTGAGGCCAGCCTGGTCTACAAAGAGTTTTAGGACAGCAGGGATACATAGAGAAACCCTGTCTTAAAAGACATGGTGGCCCACACCTTTAATCCCAGCACTCGGGAGGCGGAGGCAGGTGGATTTCTGAGTTTGAGGCCAGCCTGGTCTACAGAGTGAGTTCCAGGACAGCCAGGGCTACACAGAGACACCCTGTCTCAAAAAAAAGTGAGAGAGCCGGGCGTGGTGGCGCATGCTTTTAATCCCAGTACTTGGGAGGCAGAGGCAGATGGATTTCTGAGTTCGAGGCCAGCCTGGTCTACAGAGTGGTTCCAGGACAGCCAGGGCTATACAGAGAAACCCTGTCTCAAAAAACAAAAAACAAAAAAACAAAAAAACCCAAAAAAACAAAAAAGAGTGAGAGGGGGGATCATAGTTCTGGAGCCAATGAGATGGTGCAGTGCAGGCAAGGCACTAGCCATGAAGCTTAAAGACCTGAGTTGTTTAATCCCCAGACTCAATAGGAAAAAAGTTTACCTTATTCCTCTGACCTGCATGTGTATGTAATAAGAAAAGGTTAAAATTTGGATGTTGGAAGGTAGAGGCAGACAGATCTTAGTGACTTTTTGAGGCCAACCTGGCTACAATGGTAGCCTGACCCCTCCACACCTTTACCCCCACACACACCCTCCCAAAAACAAAACAAAAAAGCAACCGAAATTCTTGCTTTGCCTGGATTCTTGAAAGCTAGACACCAGCTTGCTACTTGCTTTCTGTGCCCATTTGTGTTAGGTTTCCTGGGAGAACCCAAAGTAAGTAGATGAGCTGCATTCAAGATGTGGGATTGGAAGATAGGCTGGGAAACAGGAGAGGGCAGAGAAGTTCAACAGCCCTCCAGCTGCATACTGACCTGACAAGCTCTTGGAGGTTGTTCTGGAACTCCTGTAAATATGGGGGCTTTTTGGTTTTGTTTTTCGTTTTTTGAGACAGGATTTCTCTCTGTAGCCCAGACTGTACTGGAACTCACTCCATAGGCTGGCCTTGAACTCAGAGATCCACCTGCCTCTCCTCCTGAGATCTGGGATTAAAGGTGTACCCCACCATACCCAGCTGAGTATGATCTTGAGAGAGGCTCTCTTTAAATTTGTGTGTATGGATGGTTTTGCCTACATGTATATCTGTATACCATGCATGGGTTTGGTTTTTTTTTTTTTTTGGTTTTTTGAGACAGGGTTTCTCTGCATAGCCCTGGCTGTCCTGGAACTCATTTTGTAGACCAGGCTGGCCTCGAACTCAGAAATCCTCCTGCCTCTGTCTCCCAAGTGCTAGGATTAAAGGCATACGCCACCACCGCCCAGCCCATGCATGTTCTTTTTTTTTTTTTTTTTTTCCGAGACAGGGTTTCTCTGTGTAGCCCTGGCTGTCCTGGAACTCACTTTGTAGACCAGGTTGTCCTCGAACTCAGAAATCCACCCTGCCTCTGCCTCCCAAGTGCTGGGATTAAAGGCATGCGCCACCACGCCCGGCCCCATGCATGTTCTTAAAACAATATTAGATCCCCTGGAACTGGGTTATACTTCCGAGCTGTCATGTGGGTGCCAGGAACCAAACTCCAGTCCTCTTGGATAACAGTAGGTGTTCTTAATTGCTGAGCCAGCTCTCCAGTCTCAGTGTGGTGGTTTTGTTTTGTTTTGCTTTTTGTAGCCCGTTTATTAAGACAGTCCCTTGTAGCCCAACTAGCCCCAAATTTGCTGTCACTGAAAATAACTGAACACTCTTCCTGTCTCCCATCCCCAAGAGTTTTACAGGCATGTGCCACCACCCTGGTCTTCAGTTTTATTTGCTTATTCTTTTGTGTGTGTCTGGTTTTTAGAGACAGGTTCTCTGGGCCCAGATAACCTGGAAGTCAAGTATAGCTGAGGACAAGCTAGTCCACACTCTCAGCCTTGCCTATGCCAGTGCTGGGGATTGATCATAGGCACTGGAGATGCTATACATAAGCACTGCACTAAATGAGCCTTATACTCAGCTCTTTGCTTTTTAGTTCTTTACATATATGTGTACATTTGCGTGTGTGTTGGTAGACACACATGTGGGTATGTATGAGTGCATCCCTGTGGAGATCAGAGGACCACCTCAGGAGTTACTCCTCAGGCCCTTTGACCATTTGAGACAGGGTCTATTATTCTCCTGGAATTTTACCAAGTGAACTAGATTAGCTGGCCAGCAGGGTTCCAGGAGCCAACACCACTCAAATCATAGGCACACACTACCATGCATGGCCTTTTATGTGGTTTTGGGGGTCAAACTCAAGGTCCTCTTGCTTGAAAGACAAGCACTTTAGCAACCGAGCTGTCTCCCTACCTCTCCCACTTGTTTTTAACTCATAAACTAAGGAGCCCAGTACGGAGTAAGAAGGGTATATTACATCTCAGCACCTTGTTTTCTCTAATCAGTAAAAACAAGAATGACAGTGCATTGGAGAGGTGTACATTGGTCGTGCCCACGATTAAAATCAAGTGCATTATGGGAAGGGACGTGGGCAGTGAGCAGAGGCTCATGCAATCCAAGTCTATCAGTCAAAGTGTAATCACATGCCCCTCATAACTATTAAATAGGTGACACAGGAAAGCTCCCACTATTCATGCAATCCAAGTCTATCAGTCAAAGTGTAATCACATGCCCCTCATAACTATTAAATAGGTGACACAGGAAAGCTCCCACTATTCATGCAATCCAAATCTATCAGTCAAAGTGTAATCACATGTTCCTCATAACTATTAAATAGGTGACACAAGGAAAACTCCCACTGTGGCTTTGTCATTTGTGGTCTGGGAGGGATGTTTTCAGGTCCTTGGATCATTATTCAAGAATGAAATGAGGGGGGCTGGTGAGATGGCTCAGCGGGTAAGAGCACCCGACTGCTCTTCCGAAGGTGATAAGTTCAAATCCCAGCATCCACATGGTGGCTCACAACCATCCGTAACGAGATCTGGCGCCCTCTTCTGGAGTGTCTGAAGACAGCTACAGTGTACTTACATATAATAAATAAAATAAATCTTTAAAAAAAAAAGGGGGGCTGGTGAGATGGCTCAGCGGGTAAGAGCACCCGACTGCTCTTAAGAAGGTGATAAGTTCAAATCCCAGCAACCACATGGTGGCTCACAACCATCCGTAACGAAATCTGATGCCCTCTTCTGGAGTGTCTGAAGACAGCTACAGTGTACTTACAAATAATAAATAAATAAATCTTAAAAAAAAAAAAAAGAATGAAATGAAAGCCCAAAAAGGAGCAAGGGGATTTTATTTAAAGCAAAGCAATAGAAAAAGCTGAAGAGAACAGCGGGCCACATGAGTGAAGACGGAAGGGCCCTGATGGCAGTCAGCGGGCCACATGAGTGAAGACGGAAGGGCCCTGATGGCAGTCAGGACTGAAGAGAACAGCGGGCCACATGAGTGAAGACGGAAGGGCCCTGATGGCAGTCAGGACTGCCTTTCATAGAGATTAGAGGAATTCTGTTACGAGGATGTATGCTTCTATTTTGTCTGATAGGCTTGTATTGCATGAGCCTTTGTCCACTGCACATGTCCCTTCCCATAATGTGTTTGACTGTAACCATGTGTGCACCCAATAATGCCAGGCTTAAGATGGTAAATGGAGAATTGTCCCTAAAAGTTTGCCTGTAGATGCAATTCTGACTTGCTCTCATGCACCACCAGGCAATCCAGGCTAGATTGGCTCTCCTTCCCTTGTACCTAGATATATTGGAAATGCATTTGAATAGAAATTGATCTTTACATGGTAGTACATGCCTTTAGCCCTAGCACTTGAGAGACAGAAGCAGATGACTCTCCATGAGTAGCCTGGTTTTCATAGTTCAGACCAGCCAGGGCTACACAGTTAGACTTTCTAAAAACAAAAGAAACTGTCCATGTTTGATGTCCATAAAATAACAGTAGTTATTCCATTGTCCAGAGTGGGATGTATGTACAGCTTAGTGCTAGTGGGAGTCCTAAGTTGCTAGGTGCACTGCTCAGAGAGGGGTGTGGTTGCTAAGATACACTTCATGCCTACCTTCCTGTTTTAGTATCTCACAGCTTAGCCATTATAATAATCATTACTATCTGTTGTGAGCCGCAGGATTTATTGACTCTTGTTCTTGTTAGGCTTTGGTTTTGTTTGGCTTAACTTATGCCTGGACAACATGTTTCTTGCTTTGACTTGATCTTGTCCAAGTATATGTTCAGGACCTCCCATACATACACACACACACACACACACACACACACACACACACACACACACACACACATTCATTGGAGGCCAAGCAGACCGAATAGATGTCAATGATATGGATGTCTCCTGCTGGACCAGATAGGTTATCTTCTGTGGCCTTTTGCATCAGTGCTCTTGGTCGTGTGTCAAGTGTGCTCTAGAACAGCCATGGGCTAGACTGTCACCAAGACCACCTTGCTTTATACCAGTGGTCTATCACAGAGGACCTCTGCTGGTGGGAAGAGCAGCCCCAGGTGAAGAACACATTCTACAGTTTGATGTCTGATGGTGTTTAGAAGTCATAAGAAGGCAATAATGCCCACTGGATCTCACTCCATCCTACAGTGTACATGGAGTCATTTTCCTGAATCTGGCTGGTAGTCACAGCTTAGGGCCAAAGGACCTCCTCTATTAGGGAAGGCAGCATTGGTGACAGACATAGGCACCAGCTTGGACAGGCAGAACCACAGCCACAGCTCCTATGCAGCCTTCTAGGACTCAGCATAATGGGCTGGATTTACACTGCACCAGAAGGTCTGATTCTCTCACTTCTCCAGACATACCACAAACTGTTAGGCTCTGCAAGCAACAGGATGTGTCTTGCCAACACCATCTCAACTGAGTATTTGTAGACAAGGTCTCGGTATAGCCCAGGGCTGCCCTAATCCTCACTATTTAGCCTCAAGTGGCCTTACAATTAATCTCCCTAATATCTCCCAAATGCTATGATTACAGATATGTGTGCCACATCCTGTTTGCTTTACTGAATTTTTTTCTTTCAGGACAGGGTTTCTCTGTATAGCCCTGGCTGTCCTGGAGCTCACTCTGTAGACCAGGTTGGTCTTGAACTCTGAAATCTGCCTGCCTCTGCCTCCCAAATGCTGGGATTAAAGGTGTGTGCCACCACGCCTGGCTCTGATTTTAATTTTTTAAATTACATTTATTTGTACATGTATTTATATGTACATGTGTCTACACATGCCACACTGCACCTGTTATAGTCGGAGGACAACTTGCTGGAGTTGGTTCTTCACACCAAGTGGTCCCAGTCACACTCAGGCCATTAGGCTTGGTAAGAAATACTTTAATGCACTGAACCATCGCACTGGCTTTGCCTTATTGATTTTTAGTGAGCTATGGCTTGTAATGCTATGTGACTGAAAACCACTACATTTAGACAGATTTCACAGTCAAAATGAATACCCCTTGCTTTATATTGTTGGGCCCAGAAAGAACATAATCTTGGATTCTCCCACTGTAAAGATGTTTTCTTCTGATTCTTGTGCACATGCACACACCCACACATACCACACACATCTAGTTTTTCCTGGATGCTCTATTCCAGACCGACTCCACCATTCACTACTTCATAGAGCTCCCAGTTTTTGTTCTCCTCCTGGTCTCCCCATGTGCCCCTCCTCCTCTCCTAGGCTTGTGACTCTCCCTCGCCTGTAAAAGTCTGGGTTTTGTACCACGATGCCAGGGAAGCAGTTGTGTCGTTTTATGAGGACAGGCTCTCTTATAGCTAAGGTTGGCCTTGATCTTGATGACAACCCTGCTTTGCCTCTCTGGTGCTAGGATTATAAGCACTAAGCCTGGTCCCCATTGGCCAATTTATTTACTTACTTAATTTTATTTATTTGTTTGCTTGTTTTGAGACAGGGTCTCACTCTGTAACCTAGCTCTGGCTGTCCTGAATCTCATAGTCCAAGGTGACCTCAAACTCACAAAAGATCTCCCTGCCTGTGCCAACCAAGTGCTGGGATTAAAGGCATGCACTACCACGGCCTGGCTTGCTCAGCCCCTTTTATCCTTTTTGTCTAGATTAGGACCCAGCACTGGCGTAGCACTGCCCACACCTAGGCTGTATCCTCCCACCTCAGCTAGCCCAGTAAAAATTTGCCTACAGAGGCTTCAGAGACAGCTTAGGAGTCAGGAGCTCTTCTAGGGGACCTGAGCTTAGATCCTAGTACCCATGTTGGGTGGCTTACCACTGCCTATGTATGAGTCCAGATCCAAGAGATCCTCTTTGGCCTCCATTGGCTCCTACACACAGGTGACATACACACACATATTTTTTTAAAGAGAAATTCTCATAGGTTGACTCTAGATCCTACCAAATTCACAATATTAACATGAAAGGCCTTAAGTAATCACAGTTGCTAACCTAACTTAATTGGACATGAGCCCCAAGAAAAGAAATGGGATTTTGTTTTGTAGATATTTGAGACAGGGTTTCTCTGTAGCCCTGGCTGTCCTGGAACTCATGGTAGGCAAGGCTGGCCTTGAACTCACTGAGAATCATCTGTTTATATGCCTCTGCCTCTCAAATGCTGAAATTATAGGTATGTACCACAACTGTCCAGCAAAGAAATGTTGGTTGACTTAGCATGCATGATTTCAGTGATTCTAGAGGTCTCCCTTCCTGCTTAGACCTGAGTTGATGTGTCAGAGGAGTTTGAGGTGACTGCTTCTCCTCCACCTGGGCTGCCTCTCAAAACAGGCCACTTAATCACTACTGAGTACAGGCATTAGGACCTTCCTCCACCTCACAGTATGGCTGTTGACTGGGACAAGTCACAAGCAAGCCTTGTTCTCAGGACAAGGGCCTGCTGAGGAAAGAGCCTTCCATCGATGGGACATTTCCTATATGTTCTTTCTAGAGGCTTATTCTTCCCGCTGTAAACTGATATGCCAGGGGCTGGAGATAGTTCAGTAGCCAAATACTTGCTTAGCAAACTCAACCAGAGAGGGTGGTTATGTTGATTCCTTGCCTTTCTGTCTGACTTAAGTTTATTATGTTATAAAGCTGTCGGAAGTAAAGCTCAAAGAGATGCACACTCAGTGAGAACTGCCACCACCTCTCCTCCTGTTGACTTTGGACTGTTCATCAATTGTACCTCAATGGTTCACTGGGCCTGGGTCTAAAGAGCAGAACTGACTTACATGCTGTTCTTGTCCTCAGAGGTCACTGTTCCTACAAGGAGAAAGTTGAGAGGCACACCTGCAGGAGCATAATGCGGTCTGGAGTGTGCCCCGTCACCACCACATACCCCAACCCTGCCCCTCCCAGTTTTACTGATGGGCTCCTGCGCTGGCAGCCTATCATGTGCTTCAGTGCCTCTCTGCCCCGCCAGATCTCATGTATCTCAGCAAAACTGAACCTGGTGTTGAGGATTGCATAGTAAAGCCACATCATCATTAGTGTCTAGGTGGGTGGGTGTGCTATGGTTGTGCAGGAGTATGACACTGTAGGTAATGTGTTAGTGTCTTTGTATAAGTGTTGCAGTTTTTCTCTTAGCCTGGCTAGCTAGCGAATTTTGGTGTTTTTTGTTTTTGTTTTTGTTTTTGTTTTTCGAGACAGGGTTTCTCTGTATAGCTCTGGCTGTCCTGGAACTCACTTTGTAGACCAGGCTGGCCTCGAACTCAGAAATCCGCCTGCCTCTGCCTCCCAAGTGCTGGGATTAAAGGCGTATGCCACCACCGCCTGGCACTAGCAAATTATTAAGTCTGGGCTATTAACAAAAATTT
>LR750063.1:822114-1025172 GCA_902729485.2 Mus minutoides
GCGGGTTAGAGCACCCGACTGCTCTTCCGAAGGTGATGAGTTCAAATCCCAGCAACCACATGGTGGCTTACAACCACCCGTAACAAGATCTGACGCCCTCCTCTGGTGCGTCTGAAGTCAGCTACAGCGTACTTATGAAGAATAATAAGAAATGAATCCTTGGACCGGAGAGACCAACCGGAGCAGGCGAGGCTGTCTGGAGCGAGCAGAGCCGAACAGGGACGGCCGGAGCAAGCGGGGACGCCGGAGCTAACAGGGCCGGAGCGAGTGGGGCCAAATGGGGATGGCCGGAACGAGCGGGGCCAAACCGGAGCAAGCGGAGCCGATCGGAGCGAGCGGGGCTGGCTGGAACGAGCGGGGGCCATACGGGGGGCAGCCGGGAGCGAGTGGGGCTGGCCGGAGCGAGCGGGGTCGAGGAGAGCGAGCAGGGTTGACCGGAACAAGGGAAAAAAAATTTAAGGGTACAACAACTGAGCAATATTAATCTATTTTTATGCTTTGTGATTATCTGGCTACCCCCCAGCTGAAATCACCAAGATACTTGCATTTAATGGCTTTCTCTCCTAGACTCTCTCCCCATGGCTAATCCCTACTTCATCACTCTCTCCTCCCCTGGAAGTCCATCCCTATTCTCTCCTCTGCTCAGTCATTGGCTGATCAGCTAGCTTTACTGACCAATCAGGGAATGAATAATTGGAGAACAATGTTATACAACATTGAGACAAGAGAGTCTTTTTTTTTTAATTTTTTTTTTAAGATTTATTTTATTTATTATATGTAAGTACACTGTAGCTGTCTTCAGACACTCCAGAAGAGGGCGCCAGATATCGTTACGGATGGTTGTGAGCCACCATGTGGATGCTGGGATTTGAACTTATCACCTTTGGAAGAGCAGTCGGGTGCTCTTATCCGCTGAGCCATCTCACCAGCCCCGAGACAAGAGAGTCTTAGAATAAGGATTGCAACCAGATATGGGGACACAAGACTAATATAAGTGTAATCTTTACACAGTACACAATAACATTATGCCTACAGTAATATACACCAAAATATTCTAGGAGGTGGTGAGAAGGCTAGGCTGATTCCATGACAGGCTTCAAATTGGCAGTTAAGGAGACTGGGCAATTCCAGGCAAGTCAAGGCCTCAGGAGCTGCCCCTCACCAGGCCTGAAGCAAGGACAATGGGTCAGCAGGAGTTTCCAGCCCCTAAACCCTGGTAATGTAATGTCCACAGAGATGGTCTCAACAGATTATCATAGAGGTCACCTACCCTGGAATTCCCTAATATGCTTTAAATCAGGCCTGCAAGCTCACTTGGGGGTCTCTCTATCTTGATAATGGGAGACCCCAGCATGCTGAACTTCTGCAGAATAAAACATTCTTCCCATTTACATACTATTTGAGTCATTCTTCAGTGAATCATGGACCCTTACAGTGGGACATCAAATGGTTTCATGAAGAAATAAGTTTTTTGTTCTACACTAAGGAGAGGTCCCTCCTCTTCAGCTCCTCAGATCCCAATCAAGGAAACAATCTTCCACCATAAAGAGGATCTCAGATCTGGGCTCCAGAGAAGAAACAGGTAGAGCAAGCAAGAATTTACTTTTAGCAGGCAAGAAAAAGTGGCAGTCGGCCCTTCTGAGAGGGCAGTGCAGGGCCCCCTGGAGGGTTGGCTGCCCAGGACCACTCTGCCACCTCTTACCGTGCCTTCCCCCGGAGACCTTACCTGTAATGAGGTCTGTTACAGTGGAGTACCCAGAGGCTTACTCTAACGGAAAGGTAAGGGTGCCTGTTCCTCAAAGGGGTACTTCTTTCTCGAGAGTTTACTGCAGCCTGCCTGAGACTGGCTTTGTTATTTCTCTCAGCACTCTGGCCAACATCTTATCTGGTTAACATAGCTGTCTCACTGTCTTACCTTCCCCAGTCTTTCCAGATTCAATGTTGGTTTTTAACTCTGACATCTGTGTTTCAATTTTCCTGTTAAGTACTTTTTTATTCGTGTGTGTGTGTGTGTGTGTGTGTGTGTGTGTGTGTGTGTATGTGTGTGTGTGTGTGTGTGTGTGTGTGTGTGTATGTGTGTGTGTGTGTGTGTGTGTTACATGCATGTGTGTGCACATGAGAACAGAACAGGACAGCAGATGTCCTCCTTTGTTTCACCTCACATCATAGCCCTGAAGCAGGGCCTCTAGCTAAGGCAGAAGCTCCCAAGTTAATCTAGGCTGACTGGCCAGCAAGCTCTTGGGATCCTTCTGTCTCTACCCGGAAAAGCTTTGGTTTCAGTCATATACAACCCTACCTAGCTTTTTACATAGGTGCTGGGATCCAAACTCAGGGTCATCATGCCTGCAGAGCAAGTGGCCTTACCCATGGAGCCAACCTTCATCCACCCTAAAGTATCCTTAAGTATAAAAGTATCAGAACAAGTTGAAGAATGCTTCAAAGTTGCTATATCCCTGTACTGGCTAGTTTTGTGTCAACTTGACACAGCTGGAGTTATCACAAAGAAAGGAGCTTCAGTTGAGGAAATGCCATGAGAGGCATTTTCTCAATTAGTGATCAAGGGGGAAAGGCCCCTTGTGGGTGGGACCATCTCTGGGCTGGTAGTCTTGGGTTCTATAAGAGAGCAGGCTGAGCAAGCCAGGGGAAGCAAGCCAGTAAAGAACATCCCTCCATGGCTTCTGCATCAGCTCCTGCTTTCTGACCTGCTTGAGTTCCAGTCCTGACTTCCTTTGGTGATGAACAGCTGTATGGAAGTGTAAGCTGAATAAACCTTTTCCTCCCCAACTTGCTTCTTGGTCATGATGTTTGTGCAGGAATAGAAACCCTGACTAAGACAATCCCCTTCCCCCATATGTATCTATCTTAGTTAGTTCCCTATTGCCTAAGGAGACAGCCAGTATACATGAGTTTAAAAGCTTTTTTTAGATTAATTGCTTGCTTGAATTGATTTGGCCATGATGATATGGGTCGGTGGCCTTTCTCCTCTCATCTTTGGGATTAACACCAGCTGGAATAAAGACTTTCAGTGCTCTCTATAACATTCAGAATGAACTGTGGATGTCAATCAAGTGTTCCCAATGTGGTTCCTGTAAGAGAAAGAAGGACATTCCTACTGTGCCTTGCTGGTTGGGGCTCAAAAAAGCTAGCAGAGTCTCAAAGCTTTATAATATCTCTAAAGAAGATACTGTGTCGGGGGCTGGTGAGATGGCTGGTAAGAGCACCCGGCTGCTCTTCCGAAGGTGATGAGTTCAAATCCCAGCAACCACATGGTGGCTTACAACTGAGATCTGAAGCCCTCCTCTGGTGCGTCTGAAGTCAGCTATAGTGTACTTATGAACAACAATAATAAATTAATCCTTAGACCGGAGAGAGCAGGGACTGAGCAAGTGGGACCGACCGGAGAGAGTGGGGCCGGCTGGAGCGAGTAGGGCAGAACGGGGGGGGGGGGGGGGGGGGGGGGGGGGGGGGGGGGGGGGGGGGGGGGGGGGGGGGGGGGGGGGGGGGGGGGGGGGGGGGGGGGGGGGGGGGGGGGGGGGGGGCGCCAGAGCAAGCGGGGAGCAGGGCGACCAGAGCGATCAGGGTTGACCGGAATAAGAAAAAAAAAAAAAATGAAGAAGATACTGTGTCCACCAATAAGTTGTCAGAAAGCCCTAAACAAAGAAGGCCAGAACAAAAGCAACCAAGATTCAGAGGTTTTTTTTCCTCTAAGTGTCCTGCAAATTTGGATACATTGCACAAAAGAAACAATGCACTAAGAAAAACACGAAGAGGCAGCAGAATATTCATCCTTAGAGGATGAAGCCAAAGGAAAACACTGGGAGTAGACTGCCAAGAAATGAAGGTTGTCTCCGCTGAGAGCTTCTACTTCTGAGTCCAGTCAAAAATGAGTCCTTACAAGTATCAAGAAGTTGGGGCACAATGTCTTACCCCTTTAATCCCAGAACCCAGACAGCAGGGGCAGGTGGATCTCTGCAAGTTCAAAGCCAACCTAATCTAGACCAGTATGGTTCGGTGGGTGGGTAGGGCACATCCATCAGAGTAAATTCCAAATCCTGTAGTCCCTTGTCTGGTGTGTGCTTTTTAGATGCTTTGCCTGCCGACTCGCAACACATGCTCTCCCTGAATCCAGCTCTCCCTTGCAGACATCTCACAGCCCTGGCACCTCTGCCATCTTGAAGGTTCCAGTGAGATCCAAGCTTCACTTTCACAGCTTCATACATGCCTGGTCTCAAAGGTTTTCCTTAACAATGAAGAAGATGCCACACTGCCTTCTTGTGTTTCCCCTATGGTCGAAAGCCAGAGAAGCACATGGATGACACTGCCTGCCGGGTTTTACTATCGGCTTTCCCCCTTGAGTCACATTAATACCAGCTTTGATTTGTTGTTGCTCATTAGGAACAGAAAATCCCTCAGGCCTTGCTTTCTTTTACAAGTTGGAAGCTTAGCTGTGTGGGGTCTTACCCTGAGGGCACCCTTCCCTTTACTGCGTTTAGAATCAGGTCTCTCACACTTGTCTCTTTTTCTTAAGATTTATTCATTTTATGTATGTGAGTCCTCTACTGGCATGTACACATGCATGTCTGGAGAGGGCATCAGATCATGTTACAGATGGTAGTGAGCAACTGTGTAGTTGCTGGGAATTGAACTCAGGGCCTCTGGAAGAGCAGCCAGTGCTGTTAACCTCTGAGCCATCTCTCCAGCTTCTATCTCTCACTCTTTGTCTCTTTCAGCACAAGTCTTAGCTCCAACATTAAATTTCCTGGTGCTCCTTAAATTGTAGTGTGTGTGGGGGGGAGGTTTTGCGCCCATGCATGCATGCCCCATTACTCTTTTTTCACTATAGACCTACATAAAAGCAGTCACTAATAACCACACAGCAGAGTCAATATTTGTCCATCTGGAAAGCTCCACCATTAAGGAAAATTGTTACTTTTTTTTTAAAAAATTTATTTTATTTACTATATGTAAGTACACTGTAGCTGTCTTCAGACACTCCAGAAGAGGGCGCCAGATCTCATTACGGATGGTTGTGAGCCATCATGTGGATGCTGGGATTTGAACTTATCGCCTTCGGAAGAGCAGTCGGGTGCTCTTACCTGCTGAGCCATCTCACCAGCCCCACTTTTTTTTTCTTTTTTTTTTTTGAGACAGGGTTTCTCTGTATAGCCCTGGCTGTCCTGGAACTCACTTTGTAGACCAGGCTGGCCTCGAACTCAGAAATCCACCTGTCTCTGCCTCCCAAGTGCTGGAATTAAACGCGTGTGCCACCACCACCCGGCAAATTGTTACTTTTTAATTTAGCTTCAGGCAGATTCTTAGAACAAGGGCAGAAGCAGCCACATTCTTCACTAAAATATCACAAGAATGGTCTCTAGCACAGTTGCTAATGTTGTTCCCCTCTGCAACATTTTGAGTTGGGACTCCACAGTATGTACCATTCTCAGAACAACTGTTGTCCCAGATTCTACCAGGATGGCCCATTAAACCCATTTAAAATTGGTCAACAACTTTCCTAGTTCAAAATGATAGATAGTGCAGTTGGGCTAGTCACAGCAATAGCCCACTCCCTGGTCCCAACTTCTAAGTTAGTTGTCTATGGTTGTAATAAAGTGCTATGACCAAGTCAATTTATAAAAGAAAGCATTTAAATTTGCATCACAGTTTCAGAGGGTTGGAATCCATGATGGAGAAGAAGGAGCTTACATCTTGACCAACAGACACAGGCAGAGAAAGAGCACTGGGAATCACAAGAGTCATTTGAAACCTCAGAGGCCTATCTGGAGTGACACATTTCCTCCCACAAGACCACACCTCCTAATCCTTCCCACACAGTCCAATACTGGGGACCACATACTCAAGCATAGGAGCCTATGGGGGCCATTCTCACTCACACCACCACACATGAAACCATCTTTTCTTGACTTGGGATGTAGCTCAACTGGTAGAGTACTTGCCTAACACAGAACTCCTGGGTTCCATTCCCAGCACCCATAAACTGCCTGTGGAGACCCAGCCCTGGGAATGCTGCAGAGTGAGATGCTCAAGGCCATCTTTTTCAGTCTCTTGCAGAAAATCCCCTCAGATTTGGATTTGACTTGGTATTGCAGTGACTACACACCTTAGTTAGGAAGCTGATACTGTTTATTATTTTTTATTATTTATTTATTTGTTTGTTTTGGTTTTTCAAGACAGGGTTTCTCTGTAAAGCCCTGGTTGTCCTGGAACTCACTTTGTAGATCAGGCTGGCCTCAAACTCAGAAATCCGCCTGCCTCTGACTCCGGAGTGCTGAGATTAAAGGCGTGTGCCACCACTGCCCAGTGATACTGTTTATTATTAAGGCATGTCATTTTTCTGCTTCATTTGGATAACTTCTCTGTCATTGTTTTGTTGGGGTTTTTTTTTTGGTTTTGTTTTTTGTTTTTGAGACAGGGTTTCTTTGTATAGCCCTGGCTGTCCTGGAACTCACTTTGTAGACCAGGCTGGCCTCGAACTCAGAAATCCACCTGCCTCTGCTGGGATTAAAGACGTGCGCCACCACGCCTGGCTTGTTGTTTTGTTGTTTTAATGTTTTATAAATGTTTATAAATTTTTAATGTTTATAAATTTTTAAAGTTTTATAATTATAAATTTTTATTTTATTTTGTTTTTTGGGGGGAACAGGGTTTCTCTGTGTAGCTCTGGCTATCCTGGAACTCACTCTATAAGCCAGGCTGGCCTTGAACTCAGAGAGAGAGATCAATCCACCTGTCCCTGCTTCCTGAGTGCTAGGATTAAAGTAAGTACCACCACTACCCAGCTGATTTTGTAAATTCTTAGTTAAGTAAATTCTCTAATAATTTTTTTAAAGATTTATTTTATTTTATTTTATTTTATGTAAGTACACTGTAGCTGTCCTCAGACACTCCAGAAGAGGGAGCCAGATCTCGTTACGGATGGTTGTGATCCACCATGTGGTTGCTGGGATTTGAACTCATCACCTTCGGAAGAGCAGTCGGGTGCTCTTACCCGCTGAGCCATCTCACCAGCCCCCAATTCTCTAATAATTTATAATTGTGTATGTGTTTGCACGTGTGCATTGGCTGGTGGACACATATGTACAGGTACACATACCTTGAATCCACTCTCTAGCCCAGGTAGATCTTGTTGTCTGCTTACATATTAGCCCTCTGATATCTGGGATTATACAGAGGCTTAAACTATCAGGCTCAGCTTAGATTTCTCTTTGTTGTTTGTTGGGTTTTGAACTAGAATCTCACCCTGTTGCCCAGGCTGGCCTATAGCTTGCTAGTAGACAAGGTTGGCCTCAAACTTGCAGCGGTTCTTCTGCCTCTGCATTCTAAATGCAGGATGCACAGTATAACCACTATGCCCATCCTGGCTTTAATTTCCTAGATTTCCCTAGATGACAGATTCTTTACTGATTTTTAGTATTCTTGTCTCTCCCCACCATCATGTGGATATCCCTTTAAATTTTTATTCTGTAGCATATACATGTAATCTCAACAGTACAGGTGAAGGCAGGGGGCTCAAAGTTGTCCTTGGCTCTATATCTGTCACTTAATTCCTGACCTTGCTCTCATGACTTTCCATTAGTTGGTTTTGGAGGGTTTTGTTTGTTTGTTGTTGTTGTTATTGTTGTTGAGACAGACTGGATCTCATTGTGTAGCTCCGGCTGTTTTGGAACTTGCTGTGTAGACCAGGCTGGCCTTGAACTCACAGAGATCCACCTGTTCTGCCTCTTGAGTGCTGGGATTAAAGGAACCCTCCACACTAGAGCTGTCATCATCTAAGAGGCAAGCTTTCTCTGTTCTACCTGAAAACTCCCCCCTTGTCATTATCTTTGACAATTCTTCTTTTTTTTTTGTTTTTGTTTTTGTTTTTTCGAGACAGGGTTTCTCTGTGTAGCCCTGGCTGTCCTGGAACTCACTCTGTAGACCAGGCTGGCCTTGAACTCAGAAATCCCCCTGCCTCTGCCTCCGGAGCGCTGGGATTAAAGGCGTGAGCCACCACGCCCGGCTTTTTATTTATTTATTTATTTATTTATTTTTAAAGGAGACATTCTCATTCAAACCACCACACACGTGTTTTGTGGTCCCTCTCTCAAGTCTCAATCACATTCCCTTTCTGATATGTGTACATCTTTGAAACAGTTAAAAATTGGCGAAAGCCTTTAATCACAGCACTTGGGAGGCAGAGGCAGGCGGATTTCTGAGTTCAAGGCCAGCCTGGTCTACAGAGTGAGTTCCATGATAGCCAGGGGCAAAACAGAAACCCTGTCTTGAAAAACCAAAACCAACCAAACAAACAAACACATATGTACATCTGGTATCCTGGCATTAGGGAGGCTGAGGCAGGAGGATCAAATTTGAGGCCAGGCTGTGACTACAAAGAAAGACCTTGTCTCAAAAACAAACAAGGGCTGGCATGTAGCTCTGTGGGTGAAAACTTGCTGAGCACTGGTGAAATCTTGGGTTTGATACCCACTACCAAAAAGTTAACAAAGTAAGTCTAATTAAACTGAAAAGTATACTATGACTGTGAATTAGATTCAAGACAATACCTGATCATGATGGCTCATATCTGCAGTGTTGGATACTTGGGATATAGGGCAGGGAGGCCACTTGTGCCAACCATTTAGACATTAGACTGGGCATCATAGCAAGGCCCCATCTCAAAACAGCGTAGTAATAGTGCCAGTTCTTCCAGAATTAATATCAGGTCTAATGCAATCCTTAGAGTCTCAGCAACTCCCCGCTCCCCTGGGTTTAAAAGGGAGAAAAGAGTTCAAGTTCATAATTAAGGGCATTGTGGCTCTTCCAGAGGACCTAGGCTCAGTTCCCAGCTCCCACATGGCAGCTCACAGTTGTCTGTAACTCCAGTTCCAGATGACCCAGTGCCCTCTTTTGAATTCATGGCACCATGTCTGCACTGGTGCACCGACCTACATGCAGACAAAATGCATACACATACAAATAAATCTTTAGAAACAACTAGAGTATACTCTAATACAAACACTTCCTTTTGAATAAAAATGACTTGCATTTTGCAATCTGAAACTGTGTCATCAAGCTCTGTGACCTCCTTCACAGACTCCAGCTGACACCGTACAACTAACTCTGCAGTATTCCTGGGCATACTGTGGAGATGTTTTCTTCTGGTCAGAGTCTCTCTGGCAGCATCAGGGGCTGTGTTCTTTAAATTACTTTCATTACATTTATTCACTTTGTGGATGTGGGTGTGTACATGGCATGGCGTGTGCAGAGAAGTCAGGGGACAACTTGCAGGAGTCTACTGATGGTGTGTGGGGGTCTAGGACATAGAACTCAGGCTTGGCAGCAAGTGCCTTTACCTGCTGAGCCATTCCAGGGGCTGGTCTCTTATCAAGTATCTAATCACATTCATTTTTTCATTTGCTGAGGGAATGTGAATTTGAGGGGTATTTGCTTTCTCTAGTCCAAGCACCTTTGGGGAGGGGGAAGAAGAGTATTCAAGGCAAAATCTCACTATGTAGCTTTGGCTGTCCTGGAACTTGCTTTGTAGACCAGGCTGAACTCACAGAGATCCACCTGCCTCTGCCTCCCAAGTGATGGGATTAGATGTGTGCCACCACACCCAACTGTAATTTTTTTTATTAAATATTTTCTTTATTGGCATTTCAAATGTTATCCTCTTTCCTAGTTTCCCCTCCGAAAATCCTCTATCCCCTCCCCGCTTCCCCTGCTCCCCAACCCACCCACTCCTGCTTCCTGGCCCAGGCATTCCTTTATACTGGGGCATAGAACCATCACAGGACCAAGGGCCTCTCCTCCCATTGATGGTAATGTTTATTTTTTAGAATTATTTATTTATTTATTTATTTATATTGTTTTTAAATAAATCTTTTTTATTATTATTATTATATGTAAGTACACTGTATCTGTCTTCAGACACTCCAGAAGAGGGCGCCAGATCTCGTTACAGATGGTTGTGAGCCACCATGTGGATGCTGGGATTTAAACTTATCACCTTCGGAAGAGCAGTCAGGTGCTCTTACCCACTGAGCCATCTCACCAGCCCAGAATTATTTATTTTGTGTATATGAGTACACTGCCACTGTCTCCACACACACCAGAAGAGGACATCCGATCCCATTACAGATGGCTGTGAGCCACCATGTGGTTGCTTGGAATTGAACTTGGGACCTCTGGAAGAGGAGTCAGTGCTCTTAACTTCTGAGTCATTTCTCCTGCTCCCTTGTAATTTTTTTTAAAAATATTTTATTTTACGGCTGGAGTGATGGATCAGCAGTTAAGAATAGTTGCTCTTCCAGAGGACTGGGGTTTAAGTGCTAGCATTCACAAGGCATCTCACAACTGTCTGTAACTTCAGCTCTGGAGTATCTGATCCCTTCTTTCGGCCTCCTCGGGCATCAGGCATACAAGTGATACACAAACACATATATTCAAGCAAAACATCTATACACATAAAATAAAAATTTTAAATTAGGCCTAGAGAGATGGCTCAGTGATTAACAGCTCCTATTCCTCTTCCAAAGGACCTGAGTTTGATTCTCAGCACCCATGTCAGGCAGCTTTCAAACTACCTGTGCCTCCTGCTGCAGAAGGACCATGTCTATGGCCTCTGCATTCACCTGTATAGACATACATGATTTATAAGTAAAATCGTGCTTTAAATTTAATTTTGTATATTTATGTACTTTTTAATGTATTATATTGTGTGTCTGTGCACTGGTGTCAGTAGAGGCCAGAGAAGGGTGACTGAGTCTCTGGAGCAGGTGGTTGTGTGCACCTTGATGTGGGTGCTGGGAATCGAACTCAGGTCCTCTGAAAAAGCAGCAAGCACTCATAGCCACTAAGTCTTCTCTCCAGCCCCTATCTGAAATTATTATCATTTTTTTAAACTTTGCATCTGATGTTTCTGTATGTGTATGGTATGTATGTATGTATGCATGCATGTATGTATGTATGTGTACTCACATGCATGCAACATAGTGCACATGTGGGAGTCAGAGGACAACTTTATGGAGTCAGTTCTCTCCTTCTCTTTATGTGGGTTTCAGGGATCAACCTCAGGTCACCAGTCTTGAGTGGCAACTGTCTTTGCACGCTGAGTCATCTCATGGCACACACCCCCCCCCACTCTGGAATTCTTGATTTGGTAAATTTGTGATGATGAATATGATCTGTACCAATGAGAAACTCTACAGTCTGTGCTGAGCCTGGAGGCCTCTCAACTACAGAGCACAAAATCCCTGCCACAAGTCTAAGGACTTCTGCTAAATGTCCAGCCTGAACTTTCACCAACTCCAGCAAGAGTTTTTTAGAGATGAGATAAGCCTTGGCCTGGCATGGTGGCAGCCACCTTCAACCCCAACACTTAGGAAGCAGAGGCAGGTGGATCTCTGTGAGTTTGAAACCAGCTTGGTCTACAGAGCGAGAGCTGGGACAGCCAGGGCTACACAGATAGATTCTGTCTCAAGCAAACAGAAAGATTAGCTGAGCCAGCTGTGGTGCAGGCTGAGGCAGGAAAGACTACCGTGAGTGTGAACAGAGTTTGAACTACACTATCAAGACTGTCTTGAGGGGCTGGTGAGATGGCTCAGTGGGTAAGAGCACTGACTGCTCTTCCGAAGGTCCCGAGTTCAAATCCCAGCAACCACATGGTGGCTCACAACCATCCATAACGAAATCTGATGCCCTCTTCTGGAGTGTCTGAAGACAGCTACAGTGTACTTACAAATCATAAATAAATAAATAAATAAATAAATAAATAAATAAATAAATAGACTGTCTTGAAAACCTGAAACCTTGTCAGGATGATACCCTTGTTAATCATATTCTTAATCCCAGTACATAGGAGGCATATGCACGTGGATTCTGTAACCAGGAGCATTTTGTTCCCAGAATAATGACTCTGAGACTTAATTATTTATGAGTAAATACGTAGACTATAAGCTTGGGCTTGTTCCCGACTAGCTAATAACAAATATTTCATTTATTCTAGTCTATGTATATATACCATATGGCTATTTACCTCTCTTCAGTTTCATGAGTCTGCCTCCTCTGAGCCCAGGGCGAAATTCCAATCTCTATCAGAATTCCCGCCTTCTATTTCCTGCCTCTTGCTAATAGGCCATCAGCTCTTTATTGACAGGTGATGGGTTCACACAGTACACAAGGAATTCTCTCTATAAATCTCTGTGAGTTTAAGGCCAGCCTGGTATACATCAAGAGTTCTAGGACAGCTAAGGCCACATAGAGAGACCCTATATAGAAAAAAAAAGCCACTCCCAAAAGTACATATATGCAAGATTATTCTACAGTTTATATGGAAAGGTAAAAGAACTAAAATAATTCAAATTATTTTGGAAAACAAGAATAGAGGAATCCTTTTACACAATTTCTTGCCTTATCTATCTTCAGTATTTGCTCATATTAAAACTGTGATATGGGCAAAATAATAAATACCTAAGCATAATAGGAAACCAAAAGCTACCCTCAGACAAGCATAACCAGATGGCTTTTAATTTAAAAGTTTTAAAGTTACATGGTATTTATTTTGGGAGCATGTTTGTGGGGGAGGGGCACATAATGTCATCATACACATCCTTCTCCCATGTAGGTTCTGGAGACAGCTCTCAGCTTATCAGGTGTGGTGGCAAATGCCTTTACCCAATGCGCCACGATCTCATGAGCCCACAAACTTACTGCTAACAAAAGCAGTCCAATAGAGGAATAGTTAGGGTTTTATTTTATTTTTTTTTATTTTATTTTTATTTTATTTTATTTTTAAGGTAAGGTCTCAGGCAGAAGCAGGCAGATCTCTGTGAATTCGAGGCCAGCCTGGTCTACAAAGTGAATTCCAGACCATCCAAGGCTACCCAGAGAAACCCTGACTTGAGGGGAAAAAGCCAAATGAAACAAAACAAACAAAAACAACAAACAAAACAAAACAAAAAGATAACAGTCCAGATTGATTTCAGAGTCATGGTCCTTCTCTTTGCCTCCCCCAAATAGTATTTAAAACATTTTAAAATTACATCTAAAGCCAGGCAATGGTGGCGTATACTTTTAATCCCAGCACTTGGGAGGCAGAGGCAGACAGATATCTGAGTTCAAGGCCAGCCTGGTTTACAGAGTGAGTTCCAGGACAGCCAGGGCTACACAGAGAAACCCTGTCTCAAAAAAAAAAAAAGAGGCAGAGGCAGGCGGATTTCTGAGTTCGAGGCCAGTCTGGTCTACAAAGTGAGTTCCAGGACAGCCAGGGCTACACAGAGAAACCCTGTCTCTAAAAACCAAAAAAAAAAAAAAAAAAAAAAAAAAAAATTACATCTATCTGGCATTGGAGAGATGGCAGGCAGACGGCTAAGGGATTAAAGTCACTTGTTCTTGGGAAGAACCAGGGTTCCCAGCACCTCCACTGTAACTTACAACCACCCAAATTCCAGTTCTAAGGCATTTGCTGTTCTTTTCTGGTGTCTTTCGGCAGGCGTGCATGTGCATGTCATTTACATAAACACACATGCACCTGTGAGAGTCAATACTCTCTTTCCACCACGTGGATTCCAGGTTAAGCTCTGGTTATCGGGTTTGTCAGCAAAGCGCTTTTACCCTTACCCACTGAACCATCCCTGTGTGTGTGTGTGTGTGTGTGTGTGTGTGTGTGTGTGTGTGTGTGTGTGTTTGTATTTGTTTGTTTTGCTTTTTTTCAACTCTGTGTAGTTCTCCTGCACCACCACCGCATGGCTCCAAAAAGAAGTATTTTAAACAAATGGTGTGAGTTATTGGACGTCTACATGTAAAACAAAAACTCTCTTACCTCAATCTCACAGTTCTGGCTGCTCCCTCCTACAGCACTCCTTCTTTTTGCATATTTAGGAGTACTTGTAAGGGTGACCCCAAACATACTTACCTCCTCTCATTTCCCGGGGTTCCCAGACTCTTCCCTCAAGGTCCTAGGGGAGATTTTACAGATCTTCCTAATGTTTTGCAGTGAGAAACACGCTAAAACCCTGCCAATTTCAAGGAACCTGTTTTTCTGAGCAAGAATGCCCCCCCCACACACCCAATTAGGTGCTAGGCTGAGGGATGGGGGGCGGGGACCACTGCTGTGACAGGAGCAGCCCCGCACCCTTGGGAAAGCTAGAAGGCTTTACTCTGGAGGCCCTTGAGCAAGGAAGCCATCCTGCGCATCCTCCCCACTCCCAGAAAAGGAAGGGTATAACCACACTGCAGTGAAGGCAAGCCATGCCGCTTCCGGGTGGGAACGTCGCCGCAGTGATGGGGAGACTCGACTGAGGGCAATCGCTTTGGTGAGCACACAAACGAAGGCACATGCCGCGAAAGGGGAGGTTTCTGCAATAACCAAGATCTATTTGCTTCTTGTAGGGGGCGAGGTCTAAATGGTTTCCGTTGCGGTGACGAGGGAGGGTCACTGCAGTGAGCGGGAGTCCACCCAGGGCGGGGTGGTGGTGGGTGGGCCACTGCAGTGTTGGGAAGAGGGGGATGTGTTTGCAGACTCGGCCGCCCTGTTTTGCTCACGAAACTCCTTACCTCCAGAAGGATGGAGAGGGGGCGCTCAGCCTCACTGTGCCGTTGGTGGGGGTCGTGCAGTGGCTGGGGTACCGGCTTTCTGCACTGCGGTCTCTTGCCTGGCTCTGCCGGCCTGAGCTGACGCGGGGAGGCAGCGCGGTGCCTGAAGAAACGGAGCCGCAGCCCCCTCCGCAGTGGCGGGCGGGGCAGAGGCGGGCTGGAGGGGCGGCCTCTTGGAACCCGGGCGGGACTACCAGCCAGCAGCCCGGCCGGCGCCCCTCTCCCGGCTCACAGGATCTCAGCCGTAGTTCCGAGGTGGATCGCGCAGGTGCAGGAACAAGGGCAGTCTGGAGCTCAGAGGAAGCATCACCCACTCTTGTCTGGTCGCGACGCCCCACAACTCCACCAAGAAGTGACGGTGAGGCTTGGGCTGCCCAAAGGGAGGGGGCGATCCCAAGACCCACCCTGTAGCATCCCCTGTGGCTACCTAGTCTCAGGCCAGCCTGGGCGGGGAGAGCCGCTCTAGACCAGATGACATGGACTCCCGCTGCCGCGACACTTCTGCACATCTGACCTCCCGAGACGCATTTTCCCGTCCCTTTCTAGTTCTTCCTACTGCAACCTTTCAAAACGGTCTACAGCCTCTCTCAGTACTCCAGTCACGAAAGGCAAGGAGAGATAGACTGCAGCCTTTTCAGCTCCCGACCTCACCCTGTCCCTGGGGACCCTTGCGAGCTAGGGGCGCCTAAGGCAATGCTGGCCCTTTAAACCTTTGCTTTCCACCCAGAGTATCTTCCATCTCTCCAGAAGCACCACTTCCGACAGCTGGCAACCGTGGAGAGCCAGGAGGGAGGGGGCAGGTACGGGGGCGGTGGTGAGGCCCCGAGAAGGTGCAGGAACAGCTGTGAACACCCCCCTCCCCAAGCCCCCGGCTCGCAACCCGCAGCGGGACTGGAGGACGCCTGGACTGGAGGGTTAACCATTAACCCTCCACTCCCCCGTTGCGGAGAGCTGCTCCCTGCTCCTGCTACCCAGGTAACGGGCGAGGATGCCCATCTTGCCATCCTTGCACACACACACACCTCCCTCTTCTTATCTGCCCCGCCACCTGTCTGCCTGGAGGCTGCGGCTTGGGGGTGGGGTGGGGGGACTCCCGACTCAGCCTTGCTCCCTCTGCTAGCTTTCATCCCCAGATACCCAGGTACCTGATAGAGTCGGGTAGCATAGCTAGCTTTCATGACGCTGGAGAGAGGTGCCCCTCATCCAGCCCCTGTTCACGCAGGGTGGGCACCATGCCTGGCCTGTACTGCCCCACCAGCTGGACGCCGCTGCCACTCACCGACTCCTGCGTCCGGGCCTATGCCAAGGGACCCTGCCTCAGCCTGCGTGCCCGGCTTACCTACCACAACCCTCAGCCCCAGCCGGTGGACGGTGAGACATGGTGCGGGCGCGGGGAGCTAGCAAATGCCAGGCGGGGTTCGAGAGCAGGTCCGCCTGTTCCTGCTCGCAGGCGTGTTCGTGTACCCTCTGGCTGAGGCGGAGGTGGTATCTGGCTTCGAGGCCGAGGCGGCGGGACGGCGCGTCTCCTTCCAGCTGCATAGCCGGCGCCGATCGCAGGCCGCCTGCTGTCGCGCTCTGGGCCCGGGACTAGGGACCTCTACGCCCCGCCGCTGTGCACAGGGTAAGCTCCCAGCCCGCTCCCGCGCCCTCGAATGCCAGCCACAGCTCAGGTTCTTGCACTCTCGTGCGTCCGCTAACACCGCCAGCCTCCTTTCTTCTTCCAGACACTGATTTTATTTTCCATCCATTGGTCATCCCTTTATCCAGCAGTCATGGACTGGGCATCTGACCTGAACCTGGTACTGAAAGAATGACGTTCACAGCCAGGCAGACACAATAGGCACAAAGTAGCTTACAGGGTACCAAAGACCCCTACTGTCCGGGTGGTCATAGTCTCTTTAGGATGAGGCAGATAGCACTCTTCCTCAGTCCCTTGCCTCTTAGACTACACACGTGAGCCGAGTTCCTCCCCCCCAGAACCTACGAACAGACTAGCTCCAGAATCAAATCCACTGTCCTGTCTAACAGCCCCGTTCTCATTCCTCGCTAAAGCTCAACTTATACTGCCCTGCTCTACCATCCGCTGGCTCTAACTAATGTGTTTGTGCTTGTTCTCTGAGAGTTACTCAAATGCTTCTCCTTATGGAATTCTCCCTTATCCTCCACAAATAATTGATTGTGCTCCCCCCCCACCCCCGCTTGTTCCCCAGCCAGAAGCACTTAAGAGGGAGAATAAATGTCACTGTATCTGCTTGTCCATCTCTCCCAAAACATTGCCTCCTGAGCTTGGGGCTGTACTTTGGTCATTTCTAGGTCATTTAACATAGGACTTGGGACAAAGGGACCCAGTGAGTACTGGAGGGCATGGAAGTCCTGCCCTGTTCTGTGTTCTGTGGTTTGCATCCTATTTATTTATTTTTTATTTATTTACGAATTTGATTCTTGCCCATACGACTATCAGGTAAGAAAAAAAAGAAAGAATCTAACGGTGTGGAGAGTTGGGTTAAACCTAACAGAGAGGTAGAAGCAAGAATAAGGTCTAGGTTCTAGCCCCAGGGATGTTCCAGAAAGAGGAACTAGCATTTGACTAGAAGAGTGGGAATTGGTGAAGGGAGATTAGGGGTGATGGATACACAGGACTCCAGGCGGGTTTCAGCTCACAACGCCTGTATGTCCTGTATACAGAGAGCACAGAGTGTGCACCGTTCCCTTAACCTCTTATTGGCAACAGAAGCAGTGGCCGTGCACCTTAAATTATGGGTGCTTTGCATCAGCTATTCACTTATTCATCACCATCATCTTTCAGATATAATTGTGTTCTCCGTTTTATGGATGAGGAAATGGAAGGGTTCCCAAGAGGATTGTTAAATGACACAATTAGAAGTCACAGAGCTGAGACTCAAAACCTTACTCTATTCTTACTGTCAGGACAGGTTGGCCTCGAACTCTCAGAGATCTACCTGACTCTGCCTCCCAAGTACTAGGATTAAAGTCTCTCTCTGTTTCTGTGTGTGTGTGTGTGTGTGTGTGTGTGTGTGTGTGTGTATGTGTGCCTTTCTCTGTCTCTACTCCCTCCTCAATTCCGCTTCCCATGCCCTAAATAAACTATTCTACACTATACCCATCCTATGGCTGGTACCTTAGGGAGAAGGGATACCACAGCATGGACCTGCCAAGGCACCCCTCCCACCTCACCATACCTGGCTCAACAAAACATATCCTTGTCTTCTCTGTGTAGACCAGGCTAGCCTCCAACTGTCAGAGATCTATGTGCCTCTGCCTCCCAAGTGCTGGATTTTTAAAAATTTCTTATTGGATCTTTTTTCTTCCTTTATCTTGTTCAGCAAGTATTTCTGGAAAAGATGAACAAATGATTGTTAGATAAAGCAAAACATGGCTGCAAAGGTGAACTGGGGTCAGACTGTGTAGTCACATCCAGCAGCAGTGGCAAACCTTTTAAAATACAACCCCACTCCCTACTTTCCTCCCACCCCACCCCCACCCCTACCTCAAAGAAGGCTACATCCTGAACAGAGCCTTTCCTTTGCATGCGAATGCTGTTTTGTGTCCTCCAGCCTGCCGCTAAGCACACTGCTGCCCTTGACCTCTTTGAGAAGGTAGAATCCAGGAGCCACCATAGTGAGTACTGGTGAGACCTTTCAGAGCAGAGAATTTGTGAACATGTCAGGTCCCCCCCTCCCTCTAGAGGGAGGTGTCAGTCCATAAGAAAGGCTCCTTAGGGCGACTGCAAACTAAGGTTAAGCAAGGGAAGAGTGGGCCTTCCAGGATCTTAGGAGTGGAAATGCCCCTTCTCTTCACTCCTCTAATCATGTTATTCCGTTATTCCCTTGTGCTCTTGCCTGTTGATAGCCCGCCCATTCCTTCTATCAAACTGACTCTCCCGACATCATTCACCTCATGTGTCATCCTGCCTCATGTGCCTTGCCCACTACAAAGTCCTGCTTTGCCTGGCATTGTGCCTCAGTTTCCCTACTGATATCCTCCCCCCCCCCATCCCCTTCTAGTGGTCTCTGAAACCTTTTCTTACTCATCATAGGTCATCTTGTCTTGAATCTGGCCCAAGCCCGGTCCACGCTGGTGCTGCCCACTGGCCCTGTGGCTGCAGCTGGTACCATGACCGTGACCCTGTGCAGCAGCCGGGAGTTGCCCTCCAGGCCTGATGGGGTGATGCATGTGGCCCTGCCCACTGTGTTCACCCCACTGGCCCAGCCAAACCTGCCAGGGTCCCCCAGGTCTCCGGGGCTCTGTGACGACAGGTTGGGCCTATGGTGATTCTCTTTATCCCTCCCTCAAGCTCTCTGGGTCTAGTGCGGGAGAGGGGGCCCCAGGGGCTGATCTGAGTAAAGAAGGGTGGGGGGCCAGTCAGCCAGAAAGGCTAGTGACTTTCACAGTAGCCTGACACCCCCTCCTCATGCTCCCCTCTAGCCCCACAAGCTGCTTCAGTGTAGGCAGCCCTGAGGAGGAAAGGCTGACCTGGGAGCAACCAACTGCCCCTCCGGACGTGTTCTCAGGCCCTGCCCGCTGTCCTGCTCCATATACCTTCTCTTTCGAGATGCTAGTGACTGGACCATGTCTGTTGGCAGGTGGGCTATCTGGTCTAGCCTAGCCACCGTGTCATTGTTGTCAGACGGGGGAATAATTTGCAGCTCATAGGTGAGAGGACAGAAGTAAAAAGAAGACAGCTGCCTGTCTTAGGAACCACTAATTAGTAGTTTTTGGTTTAGCCTGTTTGCTCCTTTGTTGGCTTGAGACACAGTTTCATATAGTCTGGGCGGGCCTCAAACTTGATATGTAACCAAGGATAACCTTGTAGTCCTGACCCCCCTGCCTCCACTGCCTATGACAGACTGGTTTCCACACTAGTTTTAACAATGTAATTAATTTATATACTACTCCATTCATCAGTATCAAGAGAGATACAGGTGTACTGGTCCAAGTAAAGGAGTAGATTTTCTTTGTGTAAGAGGCAGGGTGGGGATACTAATTGAGTATGTAACTTTCTGCCAGCTCCAGCACAGACAACACATTCTAGCTCCTTTAAGCAGATAAGTCCTTCCTTGTCTGTATAAGCCTGTATAAGCCTTATATAAGACTGTATAAGACAAGACTCTAAGCACTCAGCTAAATCAGCCATAATCCCTGCCCATAGCCACCATCTTGGGGCCTGAAGTAAAGTGACTTTGACCCCTCTTTACCTCTGTTCCTCAGGCCTGGAGAGCCCCTCTCATGCTCTGCGTGCAGATGCTCTCCCTCATGCCAGCTCTGCAACTACTATCCGTGTCACCCTGGCAGAGGGCCACCAGTGTGATCGGGCCTTGGAGATCCTCTTGCACCCCAGTGGTGAGAGATGGGGCACACAGTAGGCCAGCACACCCCAGTGGTGAGAGATGAGGCACACAGTGGGCCAGCTCTGATATGCTTAGGAATAGCGTGGAAGCAGTTTTCAATGACAGTTCAGAAACCCGAGCAAGATGACCAAGTCATCTTAGAGGATGCTGGAGTCTTCTGAAGACAGAAGGGCTGGGCAGTCTGGTGGTTCAGGGGCAGGGACTACCTGACAGGGTTGTACCTCTTCTTTTCAGAGCCCCATCAGCCACACTTGATGCTGGAGACTGGCAGTTTGAGTTCGGCAGAATATGAGGCCCAAGTGAGGGCCCGCCATGACTTCCAGAGGTTGCAGCAAAGAGACAGTGATGGGGAACGGCAGGTATGACTATGTAAGGCCAAGCTTTGGTACTGGCTGAAACTGTATGTAACAAATAGGAAGATGGACCGTGTCAGGATGAGGGGCCTCTGTTCTCAGTCTGCTCTCTCAGTAGGTGCCTCCACTATCACAGAGAGCATCCATAGTCCTAGAAAGCCCTGCATGAATCCCTCTGAGATAGGTCTTTGAGGGTGGAAAGAGGTCTAAAATGTAGGTAGACAACACCCATGCTTTCATTCATATAAGAGCCCCCTCTAAGTGAATCGGATAGAAAAAGGCCCCAAGGTTTGGTCCCTCTGCCTCACCTGGACAGAGCTGCCTTGCCCCTGGCTCAGGCTAACTCAGACTCCTGTGCTCAGGTGTGGTTCCTGCAGCGACGCTTCCATAAAGACATCTTGCTGAACCCTGTGCTGGTGCTGAACTTCTGCCCAGACCTGAGGTCCAAGCCTGGACACCTGAATGCAGCTACCCGGGAGCTCCTCTTCCTGTTAGATGGCAGTGGTGCAGGACACAAGGCATGTGGGGCTCAATGTGGCTACCCTAGGCATTGGAGCAGGGGTTGGCAGCCGCTGAGGTAGGCAGAGGCAGCCTTTTGAGGCCAGCAGTTACCTTGTTGCTTAACATACTATCTACCAGAGAGGGAGCACATCTGCCTTTTCCTCTTTCATACATACACATGTCTTTCCCAGACTCCAAGAGCCACTCTTTTTGATTCATTGAGGCAGAGTCTGTCTATATATAGCCTTGGCTGTCCTGGAACTCAGTATGTAGACCAGGTTGGTCTTGAACTCACCTGTCTCTGTTTCCCCAGTGCTGGGATTAAAGGTGTATGCCACCATCTCTGGTGCCAAAGAGTCTCTCTTTTCTACAGAGTCATACTCTGTAAGCCAGACACAGAGACAAAAACTTCACACACACACACACACACACACACACACACACACACACACACACACACTCCTCCAGAGAGTCCCCACACCCAAATGTCTCTCACATACTTCAAGGCTTCCGTCTGTTCCCAGGGACCCACTTCCTCATATGTTCAGGGCTTCTCTGGTTACCTCAGCCAGCCCCCTGTTTAACTACAGCCTGGAGAAGATAAACAATCTGGTATTCCTTGTTCTCTATCAGTGCCAGTAGGGCTTCTCATGGTTTTTTTTCCATTCTGGCTCTCTCCAGGATGCCATTGTTTTGGCTGTAAAATCCCTCCCAGCTCAGACACTAGTCAACCTAGCCATATTTGGGACATTGGTACAGCCACTCTTCCCAGAGAGCCGGCCTTGCAGTGATGTGAGTATGGGTCAGGCTTTGGGGGCTCTATGAAGAGGTTTCAGCCCAGCCCAGCCCAGCCCAGCCCAGCCCAGCCCAGCCCAGCCCAGCCCAGCCCAGCCTAAGACCTCTGTCTCCAGGACACTGTACAGCTGATCTGCGAGAGCATCGAGACTCTTCAGACTATGAGTGGTCCCCCTGATATGCTGGCTGTATTGGATTGGGCCTTAGAGCAACCCCAGCACAGGGCCTACCCTCGACAGCTGTTCCTGATCACTGCTGCCTCGCCAACGGCTGCCACCACTCACCAAGCCCTGGAGTTCATGAGGTGGCACAGAGGAGCAGCCAGGTAGAGTGACACATGTGACTAGCTAAGAATGATAGCCCTAAGATACTCCTGAATGTTGCAGCTACTTCCTTTCCCTGCCAGGTGCTTCTCCTTTGCATTGGCACCTGCCTGCCACCAGCTGCTCCATGACTTGTCTGCCCTCAGCAGAGGGCAGGCTTACTTCCTGAGGCCTGGGGAGAGACTTCAGCCTAAGGTGAGTGTGAGCCTATGCTCGCTTACCTACTTTTCCAGAGTTATACACAAAATCTGAAAGGAAGCCTGGTCGGGCCCTATGATCTTGGTGCTCTCACCAGAATTTCCTAGTCTAGTCTCTCTCACCCTGAGAAACCAACTAGACAGCTGTTGATGCCCCTAGGAGAGCGGCGGTGGAAGGCTGGGGACCCCGCCTCCGGGCCAGCCCCTGAATCTTACCGTTAGGACCTGAAAGGAGCCTTGTCTTCAACTCTTGTCCCATCCATGTGACAAAGCTCAGGCCAGGAGAAAGAGCAGGCCCTGTGGACTGAATACACAGTTCCTTTGCTTGAGCATACCCCAACTCCTCCTGACTCTAGCCTGATTATGCTCCCTACCAGTGCAGGCCTGGGTAGAGGACACCGGGGGAAGGGCAGCCCCCAATCTCTCCCGCTCCCCAACCCCCATGTCCTTTGGTACTCCTTGCAGCTGGTTCAGGCTCTGCGGAAGGCGCTGGAACCTGCTTTGAGTGACATCTCTGTGGACTGGTTTGTGCCTGATGCTGTGGAGGCGCTGCTGACGCCCCGGGAGATCCCAGCGCTCTACCCTGGGGACCAGCTGCTTGGCTACTGCTCCCTTTTCAGGGTGGATGGCTTCCGGTCCCGTGCTCTAGGGGTAGGACTGGCCTGGGGTATGCTAGGCGGGTCTGGAGGGCGGAAGTTCTTGTATCTTACCTGTTCCCTTTCTTTTTTTTTTTTTTTTTTTTTGAGACAGGGTTTCTCTGTATAGCCCTGGCTGTCCTGGAACTCACTTTGTAGCCCAGGCTGGCCTCGAACTCAGAAATCCGCCTGCCTCTGCCTCCCGAGTGCTGGGATTAAAGGCGTGCGCCACCACGCCCGGCTGGCTACCTGTTCCCTTTCTTTGCTAAGAATTCTCTAGGCCCCTAGGACCCCATAGAGAGTGCCTTGGGGTTCTCCCAGAGGGGGTTGTCCTGTAAAGTGTTTGCACATGGTTTTCTTTTAGAATTTTTAAAAATTACATTTACTTGTGTGTGTGTATACATGCATACATATGTGTGCTCTCAGTAGTATGTAATGTGGAGATCAGAAGACAACTTGTGGGAGTTGGTTCTTTCCACCTACCACGTGGGTCATGAGGCTTGAACTTCGGTTGTCAGGCTTGGTGGACAACACCTAAACCTACTTCACACAGCATCTTATAGAAAGCTCCATCCTGGCTGGAGAGACGACTCGACAGTTCAGAGTGCTTGCTCCTCTAGAGAACCCAGATTTGGTTCCCAGCACCCACATGGTGACACACAATTATCCATGACTCCAGTGTGCCTGCATGATGTGTACCCCATGTGTGCTTGGTGCCCTTGGAGGTCAAAGGAAGGCATCTGATTTCCTGGAACTGGAGTTACAGATGGTTGTGAGCTATCACGTGGGTGCTGGAAACCAAACCTAGGTCTTCTATGAAAACCTCTCAACCTCTGAGCCATCTCTCCAGTCATAAATGATGTCATAGGTTGTTGTGAAGAGAACTTGACAGGATAGCTGGCACACAGTACAGCTTTGTGATCCTTTCTTTCTTTCCCTTCCTTTCTTTCTTTCTTTCTTTCTTTCTTTCTTTCTTTCTTTCTTTCTTTCTTTCTTTCTTTCTTTCTTCGAGACAAGGTTTCTCTGTGTAGCCCTGGCTGTCCTGGAACTCACTTTGTAGACCAGGCTGGCCTCGAACTCAGAAATCTGCCTGCCTCTGCCTCCCGAGTGCTGGGATTAAAGGTGTGTGCCACCACACCTGGCTCTTTCTTTCTTTCTTAAAAATATCTCTCTAGAGGAATTATGCAGAACTACCCTTTTTTTTTTTTTCTTCTGAGGGCTACATAGCAGACTCTATCTTTTTGCCAGGTAATTAGAAAGCTCAGGGCCAAATCTGAAGCTGAACTTTAAGTGGCTATATTACCCTCAAGGCCAACACGTTGGCTTCTTACTTTTTACATTTTTTATGTATGAATGGTTTCCCTGCACCTATGTATTTGCCCCATGTGTGAGCTGGGAATTGAACTTGGTTGGGACCTTGAGAAGACCAGTCACTGCTCTTAACTGCTGAGCTATCTCTCCAGCTCCTATTTTAAAATTTTAATTAAGATATAGTTACATCACTTTTCCAACCTCTCAAATTGATGGCCTCTCTTTATTATTTGGTACATGTTGCTTGTGTGGATGTGATTTCAGGGCTGACCACTTTGTATTGGATAAACAGTTAGGAGCACATCCCCGGGAGAGGCTAACTCTATCCTCTCTCTACAGTCAGTAGTTGCCTGTGGTTCTTTGTCTAGGAGTGGGGACTGGTTCGACATCTCCCTTCTACATTAGCAGACTTGATCATTGGTATTGTCACTGTCATTGTCACTGTTTGGGAGCCATGTTAAGGTATCATGGGTTTAGCTTTCCTGTCCTTTTTAGGAGACACAATGTTACAACATATTTTTAATTCCTAAAAACTATTTAGGCTCAGTAGATGGCTCAGTGTGTTAAGATGCTGCATCCAAGCCTGATGATTTGAGTTCAATTCCCGGGGCTCACAGGGTAGGAGAGAACCAACTCCTGCAAGTTGCCCCTTGACCTCCACAAATGAGCTATGGCTCTCACATACACACACACACACACACACACACACACACACACACACACACACACACACACTAATGCATTTTTACTTAGCTGAGTGTATGTGGATGCATGCATGCCACATGACATACATGTGGCGGTCAGAGGACAACTTTGTACACTCCATTCTGCCTTTCTACTTTCCATTGGTTCCAGGGTTCAAACACAAGCGGGCAGGTTTGCACGGCAAGTGCCTTTAGCCACTGAGCCACTTTGTTGACCCTTATTTCTTACTGGCTTTTCACTTCTGGACTATTAGCTTTTACTTTCTATGACCCATCTTTAAATTATGCTTGCAAAAAGATATTATAAAATTAGCATACTCTTCCCTCAATACCTTTTTCTCCAGGGCCAAGAGCCTGGTTGGCAGAGCTTGGCCGGTTCAGTCTTCCCATCTCCAGAGGAGGTGTTATCTGTCACCAGCCCTGGCACTGAGCCTACGCACACCACAGAGCCACTGGGAACAGGCACTGTGTCAGCAGAGCTATCGAGCCCATGGGCTGTAGGAGACTCAGAGCAGAGTGAGTGCCCTGGTGTATGTTTGTAGCCAGGCAGGAGATGGCAAGGGGAAGGGTCAGGACTGGGCCCATTCTCCTGCTTTCTAGCAGGTATGGAAGCTCTGACTGACCCAGTCACGGATCCTGGACCTAATCCCTCATCTGACACAGCTATATGGCGGCGCATCTTCCAGTCCTCATACATCCGGGAGCAGTATGTGCTTACCCACTGCTCTGCCAGCCCTGAGCCGGGCCCAGGCTCCACCTGCAGTAGCGAGTCCCCAGGCTCCCAAGGCCCTGGCTCCCCCAATGGTAGCCTTCCCCTGGATCCCCCTTCTCAGCAGGGCTGCCGAAGCCTGGCCTGGGTAGAACCTGCAGGCTCCCGCTCCTGCCCCCTGCCTATACCCCCACCATCTCCATTCAAGGTGAGATTTCATTCGTCATGTAACCAGCAAACATTTATCTATCATTTGCTGTGTGCAATGTTTACTATTGAGTCTAGCTAGAAAAACAGGTGGGTATATTTTATGTGTGTATGTATGCATATATATATATACATGTACATATATGCATATATGTGCACATATATGTACATACATATATGATGTCACAACCAGTCATGAACACAGGACCGTAGTATTATGGGTGCTCTGTCAGAATGACTGTTAGAGGGAGTTAGGAAGTTAGGAGTCGGGAAGAATAAGGCAAGTTAAAGAACAATGATGATATAAAGAGAGAGTCAAGAAACACCCTGAAGGGAGAGTATAGGGGGCTTTGGGGATAGCATTTGAAATGTAAATGAAGAAAATATCTAATAAAAAAAAAAGAAACAACCTGAAGTGGAAAGTACAATGAGATGACAGGCCTTATGGTAGCTGTGAGTCTATGGTGGCTAGAAACACCATTCCTTGACCAGTGACTTCCCATCTCTCACACGCAGGTGGGGGCTGTGAGCGCTGAGGTGCTGGGCCGTAGGCAAAGAGCAGCTCTAGCTGGTCGAAGTCTCTCATCTCCTTCAGGCCGGGCAAACCCAGTCCCTGGTAGAGCCCGGCACCCCTCTCTAGATGCAATACCAGATGGATCAGGCCCTGAGCCAGGACAACAGCTGGGTCATGGCCTCGATGATTCAGGTAAGGGTTGGATGGGAAGCTGGGTTTCTGACCCAAAAGATGTGGGAAAGTGGAGCACAGTTCACCCACGTTGCCTATACCCCTGACATCTCTCCCCAGGAAACCTGCTCTCCCCAGCCCCCTTGGACTGGGATATGTTGATGGAACCATCTTTCTTATTCAAGGCTGTGCCATCCAGTGGGGAATCAGCTCCTCCAGCAGAACCTCTGCCTCCTCAGGCTCCACGTTGTCACGTGGTGATCCGGGCCCTGTGTGGGGAACAGCCAATGTGCTGGGAGGTGGGTGTTGGGCTGGAAGAACTCTGGGGTCCTGGGGATGGCTCCCAGCCTGAACCAATTCCGATGAGAGAAGCTGCGTGGGATCAGGCACTCCACCGGCTGACAGCAGCCTCTGTGGTCCAGGACAATGAACAGCTGGCTCTCCGTGGAAAAGCTGAAACCACAGCTGAGCAGGGTAAGTTTCTAGCTGACACACCTCAGGTACAAAGGCTTCAAACAGAACATGGTAAAGGTACATATCTGTGTGTTAATCAGCCTGTTCCTTACTTTGTCACAAAGGATTTGAGGTGACTCATAATACTTAAAGGTAAGAAATTTAGCAGAGTAATAAGAACACTGATTGTTCTTCCAAAGGACCCAGGTTCAATCCCCAGTACTCACATGGTGGCTCACCACCATCTCTCTCCAATTCCAGGGGATCCAACACCATCTTCTTGCCTCTGTGGGCACCAGTCACATATATAGTACAAAGACATACAAGCAGGCAAAAAATCCCCACACATAAAAATAATGATAAAAGAAAATAAAGGAGCCGGACGTGGTGGCGCACGCCTTTAATCCCAGCACTCGGGAGGCAGAGGCAGGTGGATTTCTGAGTTCGAGGCCAGCCTGGTCTACAGAGTGAGTTCCAGGACAGCCAGGGCTATACAGAGAAACTCTGTCTTGAAAAACCAAAGCGGGGGGGTGGGGGAGGTTGGGGGGAAGAAGGGGAGAAAAAGAAAGAAAAACAGTCACATGTGGTTAATGACTACCATGTTGGATGATGCAGATAAAACATTTTCATACCTGCAGAAAGTTCTGGATAGTGTTGAAGTGGTAGGCAGTGTATATGGTGCTGGCTGTGGTGGCATATGCATGAAATTCTAGCAGTTGGTAGGCTAAGGCAAGAAGATTGAGTTCTGGGACAACCTAAGTTATATGTAACTATGGTATGACCCTGTCAAAATAAAGTCCTGTGGAGGGGCCACCCACTACTACCCTTGGGTACTCTAAAGTTTGCCTGTGCCCAACCCACTTCCTACATTTAAATCAAAGAAAGAAAGAAAGAAAGAAAGAAAGAAAGAAAGAAAGAAAGAAAGAAAGAAAGAAAGAAAGAAAGAAAGAGACAGATAGCTAGGCATGGGTGGGATGGTGCATACCTGTAATCTCAACACTGTGGTAGCAGAGGCAAGAGGATCACTCCAGACCACCAAATTTCTGGTTTTTTTTTTTTTTTTTTTTTTTGGGGGGGGGGTCTGGTTCTACTGTAGGCTGAGAGTTCAGTTTATTTCTTGTCAAAGTTGTGAAGATTTGGTTCTGGACCATAGATGGCCATCTACCATGTTCATAGGGGGCAGGGGAAGCTGTGGGGATCATTCTAGGTTTGTTTTTTTTTTTTTGGACAGGGTATCACCATGTTGTCCTGGCTGGCTAGCTTGGAACTCACAGATACTGGCCTGCTTTGGCCTCTGAAGTGCTGGGATTAAAGCCACCATGTTTGGCTTTGCAGCATTTTGTTTGTTTAATTTACATCCCAGTGCTTACAGCCCACCCTATCTTCCCAGTCCCACTCTTTTAAATCCCTCCCCCATTACTCCCTCCCCTTCTCTGAGGACTTGTCTGAGGAGAAGGGGAAGCCCTCCTTGGGCACCACCCCACCCTGAGATATCTGGTCCCAGCAGGACTAACCTGGTAGTCCAATGACAAAGAACAAAGACCAAGACACCCTTCGCTCTGCATTTTCCAGCATTTTTTATGCAGCTTTCTGTAGATAGTGAGAGTTGAGCTTGCTACTGCTTTGATTTACAGGCAGAGTCAGAAGGTCCTGGCTCAGAGCCATTCAGACAAGCAAGGTCAGCTCTGCCCCATCCTGTTTTACCTGCCCTGTTGCTGTCGATGCTACCACTAGGGAGGTCTTGCCTGGAGCCCTGCAGGTGTGGAGTTCAGGTATGGTCCTTCTCCGATGACCTCTAAGGTGTGACACTCACCTCCCTGGCAAGCCAGTGGGACTGACTCTGCACTCTTGCAGATCCACCTGAGCTCTCAGGCATGTCTGCCTCTCAAGACCTCTCAGCTCCTCTGTCCACAGCAGTCCACTCTAAAGGTAGGGCTCAAATGCAGTGGATTGGGCACAGGTGGGCTTTGGACCACTTGCTGGTACTGGGTGACCCTACTGTAGGACATCAGGGAGGCTGTTCTGCAGGTGCCTGGGACCTGGACCTAAATGACAACTCCAAGTCAGCGTTGGGGGAGCCCATATCTCCTACTGGAGATCATCATGGCTTGCCCCACCAGCCTCCAGCCTCTTCCAGGCTCAGCCTGGGTCGTCATCGAAGACTCTGCAGCTCCAGTAAGGGCCAGACTCATGAGAACAGCAATGAAGGCAGCAACCATGACTACCTGCCTCTGGTGAGGACTGGGGAGGTGGAGGGTAGCATCATTAGAGCCAGAGCTCTGTCTCAGCTCCCTCTCCCCCCACCTCTTCTCTCCTCAGGTACGACTGCAAGAGGCACCAGGCTCCTTTCGCCTGGATGAACCTTTCTGTGCTGCTGTCTGCATTCCTCAAGAACGCCTGTGTCGAGCCTCGCCCTTTGCTGCACACCGTGCCAGCCTCAGCCCCACCTCAGCATCATCTCCTTGGGCATTTCTGGGCCCTGGTATTGGCCAAGGTGACAGTGCCACAGCCTCCTGCAGCCAGTCCCCCAGCTCAGGTTCTGAAGGTCCAGGCCAGATAGACAGTGGGAGGGGCTCAGATACCGAGGCCTCAGAAGGAATGGAAAGGCAGGGCAGCTCTGATCTTCGCGGGCGCACTTGGGCCACAGCTGTGGCTCTGGCATGGCTGGAACACCGCTGTGCAGCTGCCTTTGGCGAGTGGGAACTGACAGCTTCCAAAGCTGACTGCTGGCTGAGGGCCCAACACCTGCCAGACGGCCTTGATCTGACTGCTCTTAAAGCTGCTGCCGGGGGGCTCTTTCTGTTACTGCGACACTGGGACCAGAATCTGCAGCTACACTTGCTGTGTTACAGCCCTTCAAATGTGTAAGGCTGCTTGCAGCTCTGGCTAGCGACCCCCAACACAGTCACTGCCACCCAGGGCCAGACTCTTGGTGCTGGGAAAGAATAAGTTGGTGTCTGCCGTCCTCCATTGCTTCACACACACACCCCCCTCTGAACATTCTTGTCACCACAGAAAGTGCCTGCCTGTGCTCTCTTCTCTCTCTTCCCACTCCACACCCCCTCCTATGTGCTCTGAGCTCTCTATAGGATAATGGAAGAGGAGAGAGCTACAGTCCCAAATCCTATGCAATAAAGTGCCTCTTAAGACTGCCTGATGAGTTGTTCATTTCCACGTTGGGAAGATGCACTTCATAGCTTGGTGTAGGCACGAGCAACCACTAACTTTATGTAGGCTGCACAAAGGTGGACTTGGCAAGGTTTATTCTGAGAACACAGAGTCCGTTCCACCCATGTTGCTGAGCGAGTCCTAGGAGGAAGGGGTGGATTTCAGAGGGTTTTCCTGCCCGGCTGGATGCTCTTAGGAAAGAACTGAGGGGACAGCCAGAGCTGCAGCAGGATGACAGCATGGCACAGGTGTAGGGCAGCAGAGCTGAAGGATGTGGATGGGTATGTATTCCAGGAAAGCTCAATGAGTCCCAGCACCAGCAACCTAGAAATGAGAAGTAGGTCCTATCCATTTCATGGTCGGCAGCATTAGCTTTCTCAGGCCCTACACCCATCTACCCATCCACCCATCCACCCTATCCCCTTCTGTGGTTTCAGCTTTGAGATTCCCGAGCCCTTCTCCAACCCTTCCAGGTTGTCCCAGCTAGTACCTGAGCAGGTGTGTGAGCCAGCGTGCAGGCATGGCCCACAGGAGGTAGGGCAGTGTGTGGAAATACCAGACATAAAACTGGTAGTGGAGCGAGCGGCTAAAGCAGATGCCAATGAAGTTGGAGGTGAAGAGGATGGAGACGATCTGTGATGTGCGGGTTAAGGCTTTGGGTAGGAATGGAGGGCAGTAGGGGTGGGGTGGGGTAAGGGTTTAAAGTTCTGGGGTAAGAAAGCACCCTATTCTGCCTTACATGCAAGCCTCAGACAAGCTTTCTAGCCCCTCTGGATCTGTTCCTCAGTTTAGTAGGCAGAGAGGAATGCACGAGACTGTAAAGCCTAAGGAGTCTGAATCCCTTACATTCTAACCTTAATTCTTCCTTCTGGAAAATTAATATGCGTACTTGCCTAGCTCAGGTGGACTTTACATGGGAGCGAGTGTGGACTCTTAGGACGATACCAAGAGTGCACGATTCTACAATGCTGGACTTACGGTCAAGCTGTGCTGAGATGTGTAAGGTGCTCACTGCAGTGTTTGCTGCAGAGGATCGGATCTATGACTGAGCTCTGGCCTCCTCCTGTGGTAGCCTGCTATTTCAGGCCAACGGACTAAGACTCTATCTACACTAGGAGAGATCAAAACTTGTCTTTCAAGCTGGGCGTGGTGGTGCACGCCTTTAACCCCAGCACTTGGGAGGCAGAGGCAGGTGGATTTCTGAGTTTGAGGCCAGCCTGGTCTACAGAGTGAGTTCCAGGACAGCCAGGGCTATACAGAGAAACCCTGTCTCGAAACCCCCCCCCCCCAAAAAAAAAACCCCCAAAAACAAACTTGTCTTTCCATGATTTAAAGGATATGGTTAGGTGTGAGGGGTTGGGGTGGAACTTTCCTTTTGGAAGGATCCTTCAGCAGTGACAGAATACTTTCCCCTGTTCTGAAGAGAAGTCATTTGGACATTTATCAAGGTTCAGTTGTATGCCAAATTCTTGATTAACCACCATGAACTTAACATTTCCCCCAAGTAGCTCCTAAGAGCTGAGCTCTCCACTCCATCCCATGAGCCTTCCCATGATATTAACCCTGCTTCTTACCTGTGCCACCTACAGAGGGCAAACAGCAAGAGGAGGCTAAGGTGGGCAGCCAACAGAGCTAGATGGAAGGCACGATGCAGGAAGATGGTTTCAGGCAGGAAACGCCAGTTCACTGTCCATTGGAAAAGAAACTGCCGGCCAAGGTCAAAGGAGCGGGATAGGTAGCCAATGGGGTTCTCCAGCAGGAAGGGCAGTCCCAGCACCACCTGAGAACGGATTGAAGCCAGCAGAGCTTCTTAGGTTTGCCCCAGCCTTCAGGGTAGTCACTAAGGAGAGCACAGTGAGACGGAAGCCTCAAAAGCTCCTTTATTTCCACAAGGAGTAGCAGGAAAACCTCCCCACTCTCACCCCCTGCCAGAGCCTGACACCACAGAGGCACAGGAGGCGGGTGATCACACTGCCTTCCTCAAGAGTTCACCAGCCCGGCGGTGGTGACGCACACCTTTATTCCCAGCACTTGGGAGGCAGAGGCAGGTGGATCTCTGAGTTTGAGGCCAGCCTGGTCTACAGAGTGAGTTCCAGGACACCAGGACAGCCAGGGCTACACAGAGAAACCTTGTCTCGAAAAACCAAAAAAAAAAAAAAAGTGTTCACTAGATCCGTGGGCTGGAGAGACAGATGGCTCAGTTGTTAAGAGCATTCGTTGCTCTTCCGGAGGTGCTGAGTTTAACTCCCAGCAACCACATGGTAGCTCATGGCTATCTGTAATGGGATCTGATCTTTTTCTGTCATGTAGGCACACATGTAAATTGAGCTCTCATACAAATAAATAAATATTCCTTAAAAAAATCTTGAAAAAAAATTTCACTTGATGTGTGTGTGTGTGTGTGTGTGTGTGTGTGTGTGTGTGTGTGTGTGTTGAAGGAGGAAGGAGGTATTTAGAAGTCTCACTATGTCGTCCTGACTGGCCTGGCATTTGTTATGTAGACCAGGGTGCCCTTGAACTCAGAGACCTCCCAAGTGCTAGGGTTAAAGATGTGTACCACCATGCCTAGCTAGCTGACCAGGTCTTAAGCAAGTAGCTTTAGGAAGGCTCTGAGAGGCCTGCCGAGTTCAGTAGCCATGGGATCTAAAGTGGCTGCCAGTGAAAGCGACAGCTCCAAACTCTTGTCTGTTGTCTTTTGAGAAAGCCCTAAGAGAGTTAAGGAGATCTGTCTCTTCGGTAAGGGGAGGCCCTTTCTCACCAGTAAGGGCAGCATAGAGAGTTACCTGAAGAACAGCACAGATGGCCAGCTTCGGGAGGGCACCACGGAAGCCAAACTGAGTCAGCAGAAGGAATAGCAGTCCCGGGGCGAATAGTAGCACATTCATCTTCACTGAGACAGCCAGGCTGAAATGGACAAAGGACAGAAAAGGTCGAGGGTCAGCTCCAGGACTGTGTGCCCCTTGGAATGACATACCAACCTCCCCCACAGATTTTCTCCCCAGGTTATTAAGTGCTAGGATGTGGTCTCTATCCAGAACTGTTAGAGGAGAACAGGTGGCCTGAGAGGAGGCTAGGAAGAAGGGAATAATACCTGTCCCTCTGTCCAGACTAAATGGACATGTACTGATTGACATACTTAGGGCCCAACTCCAACAGTGGATACCATCTGGGAACAACATAAGAAGAAAGCATGAGGAAAGGGACTGTCTACAGATCCTTGACTTGTTCAGAGTGACCTACAGTATCTAACCACTCTTTTTTTTCACAGGGTTTCTCTGTGTAGCTCTGGCTGTCCTGGAACTCACTCTGTAGACCAGGCTGGCCTTGCACTCAGAAATCTGCCTGCCTCTGCCTCCCAAGTGCAGAACATTGGGAAGATATGGAAATGTGACTGGGGGGCGGGGGGTGTCGCGTAGAAGGAAAAGGCTCTGACCTGAAACAGCAGCAGCCCCAGCTCCAGCTCTGCGCCAGGAAGAGGTTGATGCTCAGGAAGAGCAAGGCCATAGCTACTGGGTCATTGAAGAGCCGAAGTACAAAGATGGAATGGACACGGTAAGAAGCACAACACATGAAGAAAAAGACGAAGGGAGGTACCTAAAGGGTGGGCACCAACGTCAGCTCCCCAAACCTGAGCCACCCCACCACCCACTTCAGGCCAGGGCCAGTTGGTCCTGGTAGCATCAACTCACCTTGGAGGTCTGGTGGTATATCAAGAAAACAAGCACCAAGGTAGCAAGGTAGATTACAGCAAAGATGTTCTGGGCCATAGGGATATCAGTGCCCCGGTCGGTAGCATAGTATAGCCCCGTAAAGATGTACAAAAACCCAGCTGGGTAGCTGGAAGATGAAAGGAAACATGAGCCTAGGTCAGGACAATCAGCCTGGTACCCACCCAGCCCTTCACAATGCCTTCAGACTTCCTATCCTCACTCACACAAGAGGTCCGGTGTCACCCTGCAGCTGTGTGTAGTCATATGTGCCATTGATGAAACCCTCCACCTGGGCCATGTAGGCCTTCCAGTCAATCTCTGTGTCTGTAAGAAGATAACATGGTCTTGTTCCTTCTGAGTCCAGAACTTGCCTACTTCTAAACCCCATGCCTGCCAACCACCAAAGCCCAGAGATTCTACCTCATTCCCAGGTTTCTCCCATCATCGTCCCTGATATAACCACACCTAGGCCATTCTCTGGGTGAACCCATATACTTCGTCTGTGTGTTATGTGTGTGCATGCATATGAAGGTCAGGAGTTGACACTGGTGTCTTCCTGTCATTTATATAACAGAGTCTAGCTAGTCAGTTTACTTCAAGGATCCCTTGTCCTGCCTCTCCAGTAGCGTGATCACAGATGGGCCACCATGCCTGCCTGGCATTTATGCCTAATGTTAGGAATGTGAACAATGGGTCTCACATTTGCATGGTAAATACTACGTGCTAACCTATCTCCTTAGGTCCAAGAATGCAGGTGTCTTAAACTCAAATGTGTAGAACTGAATTTATGGTCTTTCTTCCTACTCCAAATTTACTCTTTCCTGTATTCTTCAAGTAGTACTTCTCTCCTTTTCAGTTTGTGTGTGTGTGTGTGTGTGTGTGTGTGTGTGGTTTCACAAGACAAGGTTTCTCTGTGTAGCTCTGGCTATCTGGCTGTCCTGGAACTCTGTAGACTAGGCTGGCCTTAAACTCACAGAGATCCACCTGCTTCTGCCTCCCAGGTGCTGGGATTAAAGGTGTGTGCCACCCCCACCCCCCAGCCTCTTAGTTCTTAAAAAGAAACAGTCTTGTTCTCTTTCTCTGTCTTGTGTGTGTTCATATGCACATGTATGGATGCCCACATAAGTGAGCGTGCATGCATGTGAGTATGAAGGCTAGATGTTAATGGTGATTCTCTTTCTGGAATGTTCCTCAATCTCATTTTAAGAACAGGGTCTTTATAAGCCAGTTGTGGTGGTGTCTACCTTTAATCTCAACAACACTCAGGAGCCAGAAGTAGGCAGATCTCTGTGAGCTTGAGGCCACTGTGGTCTACATAGCAAAGGGCTACTTACTGAGACTCTGTTTTGTTTTTTTCTTTTTGTTTTTAAAAAAGACTGACCCTGGAAGACACCAGTACCTAATGAACTTAAATGGTCACAAAATGCACTCTTTCAAAGGACTTTCAAGACCTAAGAATTAAAAGCATGAAAAAATCAAATCTGCGGTGTGAAGTGACCGTCTAAGGCTATAGACAAGCAGCAGGAACAGCAGCAGCAACAGCACATTAATCCTGGCCAGAGCTTCTTGGCTGCTTTTGCTTTCTTAGCAGGCTGAATGTTAAATGCAGGAGGTAATCTCTAGGTAACCTCTCTCCTACATGGGAGAGAGCTTATGATCGCTGTTCTTGGGTCAGGTAAAGGACATAGGTTTGAACGGTGAATGAAAGCTCTGTAATCTAGTTTGGGTATCCCTCCCTCCCTCCGGTTCTCTCCCCTTCAGTGAACTCACATGCCACCCTGTGAATGACCCAGAAGGTGATGCCCACCTCTGCTAGGCAGAGGCAGGAGGCCACCAGCAATGTGTAGCGTGGTTCCCGCAGCAGTAGGTAGCGTTCTTGCCAGGCACGCTGTAGCCATTGTTTCCAGATTCCTGCCGGCTGGACCACAGAAGCCGGCTGGCCGCGTTTCCGCAGCCCAGGAGCCATCTTGACAGTGCGCCACTCTTGTGCTTCCACCACCGGGGAAAACCAACCCTCAGATACTAGGTTCCGGTCTCCCGCTCTGGGCATCCTCTCAAACTAAAGGCTGATCCGAGTAACCAGAAGCCTTATTTACTGAACATCAGTCTGTTAATTAGACTCAGGGAGCTGAAGCTTCTAGGCCAAAATGATCCATTGGCTACATATTTAGTGCTTATTATACACAGTGGTGGGGAATTTTTCTAATGTGGATAGTGGACCGGAATAAAGATAAGATAGCTAGTCCTTAGAACGCATCTCCTTTGAAAGACTACACGATGTTGTAATATAAATATACTTCTCGGTGAATAACCCTTTCAGAGCGCATAAACAAAAGCATATCAGTGTTTGCCCAGAAAACAAAACAACAGTTCTGTTCTCCAAGCCCAGCTTTCCACTCTGCCAATGTCCAGAGCAGTTGTGTTCACGCTAGAGGGGAAAGCTCCTTTCAGTAGTCCTCCCGCCTTTCCAAGCACCCGATGGTGCTCCAAAAAAATCTTGGGAAGAATTAATTAATCTTTAATTAATCACGCCTCTTATTGGAAAGGGTTATTGAAAACCGAACACGAGAGGACGCAGTAATGAGCCTGGTCACGTCTAGTGACCAGATCCGGTTTGCCACGAGGAGATGTGGTCGAGTTTAGACTGGCAGATCGTTAATATGACACCAAGTAATTCAGCTTTCCAGCCGGACGATTTTCAAAAAAGAGCTTAGAAGATGACGGAAGTTCCACGTGTTTGTGTGGAGCAGCTGCAAGGGAGGGCGGAGACACAGGCTCCGCCTCCCATTTCTTACCTCGGTGATTGGGCTCCTAAGCCCCGCCCTGGCTGCGGCGCAGCCGGGAGCATGGCCTCTCCCCGGACTCCGGTGTCCCCTCCGGAGTTACCGGAGAAGAACTTCCAGTACCGCCAAGTCCAGTACTGGGACCAGCGCTACAAAGATGCGGCCGACTCTGGACCCTACGAGTGGTTCGGGGACTTCGCTTCCTTCCGTGCCCTCCTAGAGCCGGAGCTGTGTCCTGAGGACCGTATCCTCGTGCTAGGTGGGTAGTGTCCCAGCCGCCCGTCGCTGGCCAGATCACATCCGCTTTCTTCTCTTCTGCTTTCTCCTGTACGAGGACGCCCCAGTTCGGAGCCAACACCCAGTATCTTCAGAATCTGTCTGTATTTAGCCAGGGCAGACAGAAATAAGAGATCGTCAGCACTCTGGAAAAAGACAGTCCTTTGGTGTCCCAAAGAGGGGCATTACCCTGCCCCAGACACTGGAGGCAGCCTAGGACACTGGAGAGCATATCTCTGTGGACCTACTTCAAGTGCCAACATTAACTGGCTGTGTAACCTTAGGACAAGTCATGAATCCATTGTGTGTTTCAGTTTCCGTTTCTAGAAATGGGACTGTAAATTTTTCTGGAGTAAATCGTATGCACCTCGAGCATAACACCTAGTTTTCTTTTCGCACCAGTGAGCACCCGGATTGTTGTCAGGTAAAGGGAGTTAACACTTCTCTGAACCCCAGGAGAAAAGTTTGGTCCTAAACACTCATAGGGTAGAATAATGCTCTCTGAGTCTGATGGAGAACTGCAGCTGAGGTAGGTGTCAACAAGAGAGATACTGGATACTCAGGAAAAGTTTGAATGAGTAGAGTTGCCTTCCAAATATAGTTTGTAAACGTTTTGTTCAATAGAAGCCTGTATACATTTTTGTTTTGTTTTGTTTTGTTTGAGACAGGGTTTCTCTGTATAGCCCTGGCTGTCCTGGAACTCACTCTGTAGACCAGGCCGGCCTCAAACTCAGAAATGTACCTGTCTCTGCCTCCTAAGTGCTGGGATTAAAGGTGTGCACCACCACTGCCTGGCTGTTTTGTTTTTAGATAGGGTTTCACCATGAAATCCTGGCTGGCCTGGAACTCACCTTATAGAATAAAGTGGCTTTAAACTTACAGAGATCCACCTACCTCTGCTTCTAAAGCCTGTATACATTTAAGTGGAATACTTGATAGGGATAAAAAGGGTATGTATGTATACTGTATGTATAAGAGATACATACATACATTTATACATAAAGTATAAATAATATAATATGTCTGCACTACTCAATTTGGGAAGTAGAACATGCCCAGGCCTAGAAAGGATAACCTAGTGGATAAGAATTTGGACTCAGGGAGCAAGTAGTTAGTGGTAGAAACTTGGTTTAGCTGGAATTGTAATCTTGTACAAAATCTTTAAATTTCTGTGCCTCTATTTCCAAGCCTTAAGAAAGTAAAAACCTAGCTGGGTGTAGTGACTCGCACCTTTAATCTCGGCCCTGGAAGCAAGAGGCCAACTTGGGCTATGCAACAAGTTCCAGGGCAGCTAGGAGGCTACATAGAAAGACCATGTTTCAGCAAAACAACATACATAAATAACTAAGAAAATGAAAACCTACAGATGAGATCGTCTAGTGATTAGATGAGCATGTGAACCATCTAGACCAATCAATACCTGGCAAAAAAAAGCTTCATGTGCCTTCAGAGTTTTCTTGTGGTTCCCCCATAACTTCTCCCATCTAGAAGCAAACAGTTTCTTGAATTCTGTGGTTGTATACTGCTGCATTTATTTATAGAGTTACCACAGAACTACAGAACTACGTTTATCAAGCTTTAATGCCTTTCAAAATTAACTGGCAAGTTAGGCTCCACTCTGAGATTCTAATTCCAGGGAAGTCTAATATAGAAGCTAGGGACCTTTTTTCTTTTGTTGAAATAGGGTCTTGTTATGTAGCAGGCTAGCCTGACATTTACCAATTAGGACTACTTTCCACGCCTACCTCCTAAGGGCTGGGGTTGCAGGTGGGCACCAGCAGGCCTGCCCTCAGGGCTCTGTTCTCAGCAGTCTCCACAGCTGATTGTCATACTACTGGTGGGCAAGACATCTGTCTTCCTTAAAATCTTAGAATCTTGCTGACCAGGAGGTGTTCTTTTTCTGGATAGGAGGGATAAGTCTAAGGAGGGTAGGAGATGAAAAGCCTAATTGTAAAAGTTTAGGTTTTCAGAAAACTTAGAACTTCCAGATCTAAGAACAGGACTCAGAATTTGGGAAGTCACTTATATTACACTTCATATCCACAGATCTGAATAGAGCATCTGGCAGGTGTAAGGCAATATGCTGGCCCCTTCTAACATATTTACTTGATGACGTTAAAGCTGAGTAATGAGTATTCAGAGCTACTGTAGGTTAGGGGTCTATAAATCTTTTCTGAACAAGGCCAGAGAATAGATATTTTAGGCTTTGCAATCTCTCTCAGACACTCAGTTCTGCTGTGGTAATAGACACACAGCTGGGGGCTGGAGAGATGGCTCAGCAGTTAAGAGCACCAACTACTCTTCTGGTGGTCCTGAGTTTAATTCCCAGCAACCACATGGTGGCTCACAACCATCTGTAATGGGACCCGATGCCTTCTGGTGTGTCTCAAGACAGCAACAGTGTGCTCATATATAATAAATAAATAAATTAAAAAACATACACACACACACACACACACACACAGAGCTACAGCTACAGACAGTGCATAAAAAAGAACTGATGTTCTCTAATAAAACTTTTTTTTTTTTTTTTTTTTGGTTTTTCGAGACAGGGTTTTTCTATATAGCCCTGGCTGTCCTAGAAATCACTCTGTAGACCAGGCTGGCCTCGAACTCTGAAATCTGCCTGCCTCTGCCTCCCAAGTGCTGGGATTAAAGGCATGTGCCACCACTGCCCGGCATAAAAGTTATGTTTAAGGCAGAGTCTCCTGTAGTCCTGACTGGCCTAAACCTCACACAGGTAGGCTAGCCTGGCATCAGACTCACAAAGCTCTGTCTGCTTTTGCCTTCTGGGTGCTGAGATTACAGATGTGAGCCACTATACCTAACCAAAGCTTTATTTATCAAAAGGAAATAAAGATTCTACTGTAAGTCACTGTCTTGGGATGAATTCCCCAGAAAGGATCCCAAGAAGGAGATTCATGTCCAAGTCATTCATCCAGTAGTAGCTTTCAGGAAAAACTGACTGGTAAGAATGGGGAAAGGCAGCCGGGCAGCACTTGGGAGGCAGAGTCAGGAGGATTTCTGAGTCCGAGGCCAGCCTGCTCTACAGAGTGAGTTCCAGGACAGAGAGGGCTATACAGATAAACCCTGTCTCGAAAAAAACCAAAACAAAACAAAAAGAATCTCAAGAATAATTTTGACCTGAAGGGTCACAGATGAAGACCTTTAGAAGCAAATACATACCAAAACCTGGGGACATACTAAAACTTATAAAAGGGCTACAGGGGTCCGGTGAGAACACTGACAGTGTCTGCTGTCATGGGCATGTGAACTGTAGATGCTCTCCAATATCAGGGTTTCTAGTTCAGCTGTCTTGCCATCCAGCACACAAGGAGAAGCAGTTAGAACTCTGCAATAGCTTCATAGCGAATTACAGCCTACTGGTCATGCTAATGTAGCCCAAGATGGAGTGTCACCACCAGGCTTGAGTGGGCCTCTTGCAAACTGAGAGGCAGTTGAGCATCGTGGTTAGAAGCTCTGGCTTGGTGTGAGACTGATGTCAGCCCAGATTCTGGCTCCATCTCTGTGTGTCCTTGGAAAGCTCCTTAACTATTTTCCTCAATTTCTCCACCTAAAAACTGAGAACAATAAAGTACTATTTCTGCATGAATCAATATTGAAAATAAACTGAGAATTCTTATGAATTACTTCGCATAATACTGAGTGTTCAGTGACTATTAACTGTAGCAATTTGGGGGGAGGGCTAAGGATGTAACTCATCCTTAATTCATTAAGTTCTTGTCTAGCTTGTAGGAAGCTGAGAGTTCAATTCCTAGTATCATGTAAATTGCAAATTGTTCATATTTCACATAAATCTGAACTCCCAGTGATGCAGAAGTAGAAGTGTCACGTTTCAAACCTGGGACAAATGGCCAAAGTGCCTACTTAACATATCAAAGTAGGGCTGGAGAGATGGCTTAGCAGTTAAGAGCACTGACTGCTCTTCTGAAGGTCCTGAGTTCAAATCCCAGCAACCACACGGTGGCTCACAACCATCTGTAATGTCTTCTGATGCCCTCTTCTGGTGCATCTGAAGATAGCTACAGTGTACTTAAATATAATAATAAATAAATCTTTAGGCCAGAGCAAGCGAGGCCAACCAGAGCAAGCAGGGGTCCTGAATTCAAATTCCCAGCAACTATATGATGGCTCACAACTACAGTGTACTCATATACATAAAATAAATAAATAAATATTTATTTATTTATTTATTCATTCATTCATTCATCTGGTGCTGAAACCCAGGAGAAGTCGAAAGATCAGAATTTCAATGTCATTCTCAATTACACAGGCAGCCTATCTAAAAAGAATGCACTTTAATTTTTTTCTCTTTAATGTCTTTCTTTTTTATTCTTTTTGAGTGTGATTTCACTATGTAGCCCAGGCTGGCCTGGAACTTAGAAACCTACCTGCCTCTGCCTCCTCAGTGCTGGGATCAGAGGTGCCTGCAATCCAGCCTAGCCTTGTTTATGATTTTTTGAGGCATGGTGTTATGATACACGGGCTGGCCTGGAACTTACTATGTAGATGAGGCTGACCTTGAATTCCTAATCTCATGATTCTATGATATTGATAAATAAGAATTGGATGCAGTCTGGATACCAAGAAGGTGAGATCCCTTTATGGAAGCTGCCAAGAACTGCTATCTAGCCCCATTCTTAGCCCAAGATGGGCTACTGGAAGACCTGCAAAAGACCACTTTCTTTCAAAGCAATGTAAATTGGGCTGTATATCTTAAAATCTCTTCTAAAAATCTGAACCTCTTAAAATCTCAACCTCCCTCTCCTTGACCCTGCCCTCTTAGAGACTGCGTTCTTTTGTTATTTTTGAAACAGGGTCATACTTTAGCCCAGACTGACCTCCAACTCAGAGTCCACCTGCCTCTGCCTCCTAAATGCTGGGATTAAAGTTAGGAGACTATGCCTAGCTTAGAGATTGCACTGTAGATAATTTACTCCAGATTTCCCTGCACCCCACCCCCAACTCCCACGGCAAGATTATTTCTCAGCTCTTCTGGCTCAGTGTCCTTGAAATTCTTGGCAGACTCACCTCAGGTAGGGTCCGTCGCCTGTGTGATGCTAGTTTGTCCCTCACTCTGCTATATGATAGTTGTAAGTCTACATTTAATCTTCCCAGCAGGCACTTAAAAACAAAACCAAAGCTGGGCAGTGGTGGCACAAGCCTTTAATCACAGCATTCAGGAGGCAAAGGGGTGGGCAGATCTCGGAATTCAAGACCAGCCTGTTCTATAGAGTGAGTTCCAGAACAGCCAGGACTACACAGAGAAAACCTGTCTCAAAAAGACAAAAACAAAAACAAAAAAACAAAACCACCCAGGGTCTCTTATAGCCTAGGCTGGCTTTGCATTTGCTATTAGCTAAGAATGACTCCTGATCCTCTCCCTGGGACTACAGGTATACAGTACTACACACTACTACATTCAATTTATATGTTGAGGAGACAACCCAGGGCTTCATGCATGCTAGGAAAGCACTCTGTTCATTTAGCTACTTCTGCAGAGCATGCATTCTTTCTCAGCAGAGACCAAAGTCAAGTGTCCAATACATACATTTAATACAATGGATCAGCTTTACTGCATGTCCCCATCTAGTCTTCTCTTAGTTTATTAATTCTGCCTTGGACATCAGTGTAAGTTTATAACCCCTAACAGGACATCTTCCAGGGTTCCAAAATCTCTTACTTGTTAGAGATACCTTAAATGTAGTAGTATTGTGCTCCTAATAGTGCCAATATTATATACGTTCTGAGTCTGAGGAAACTGAAGCCCCAGGAATCAGATGCTTTTCTTTGTAACTGGGAAAGTCCAAGCCAAATCTTTAAGCTCCAGAATTCCAAGCTCCGTCAACAGCTCTGCAGATGTTTGTAACTCTTAAATTTAGTACATTGCATCCATATAGGCTAGCTACTGACTGTCTTTGTCATTCTCTTAAAGAGGAAATCCAAGTTCTTGGTACTGAAACAACTTACCCTAGCCCGCATAGCTGAGAAAGAAAGAGATATTTTGTGTCCAAGTCTGTGTGATTCCAAAACTCAACACTCTTCTATTTCGGGTTGCTTTAAGAATTGGGAGGCAGAGGCAGGCAGATTTCTGAGTTCGAGGCCAGCCTGGTCTACAGAGTGAGTTCCAGGACAGCCAGGTCTATACAGAAAAACCCTGTCTCGAAAGGAAAGGAAAGGAAAGGAAAGGAAAGGAAAGGAAAGGAAAGGAAAGGAAAGGAAAGGAAAATAAAGAAAAGAACTTGGTACAGGGTCAGGTGCAGGGGATGAATGGAGAGAAAACAAGCTGAATAGTGGATAAATAACTGGAAGATGAGAACCAAAACTAACCTAGCTCTTTTGCTACCCATCCTACCCATGGCAGGTTGCGGGAACAGTGCCTTGAGCTATGAGCTATTCCTTGGAGGCTTCCCTAACGTGACCAGTGTGGATTACTCTTCAGTAGTGGTGGCAGCCATGCAAGTTCGCTATGCCCATGTACCCAGTCTACGCTGGGAGACCATGGATGTTCGAGCACTGGACTTCCCTAGTGGGTCTTTTGACGTTGTCCTCGAGAAGGGCACTCTGGATGCCATGCTGGCTGGGGAGCTGGATCCCTGGAATGTATCTTCTGAAGGTGTCCACACTGTGGACCAGGTGCTGAGTGAGGTGAGGAAGCGGCAAGACAGCAGGCCCATGATGCCTGCAGGGGTGAGGGGTTCAACTCTCAGGACATTGGATGAATTCAGCAACCAGGAAATGAGGTTTGGAGCAGGTTCTCTTAAAAGTATGGATTTCTAAAGAACAGAGGAGACTGGAGTGACCAAGGCTCAGAGGCCAATCAACGGTTGGATACTAGCTTGACACAGGGAAGAAGTGGTAGCCAGGTCCCAGACCAGTGAGACAGATTAGGAAAGTGAGTAGTTGGTAGGAAAGCAGTGTCTCCTGGATGAATGTCTTCCCTGTCTAGAACCCAACCTTATATAGAACAACCAAATGCAGAGGGTGGCTTCATCTACCACAGAAAGCCAGAAAGAACTATTGGATATAGAGTAGTATCTGAGGCTTGATTAGATCATTATGGGTTGTACTGACCTTTCAGGACCTGGAGATGATTCTGCACTGATGGTTTCTCTGTCTGCCTTGCAGGTAAGCCGGCTGCTAGTTCCTGGAGGCCGATTCATCTCAATGACTTCTGCAGGTCCCCACTTTAGGATAAGACACTATGCTCAATCCCGTTATGACTGGTCACTGAGGCATACAACCTATAGCAATGGTTTTCATTTCCACTTTTACATCATGCATAAGGGAAGAGAGCTCAGTGTGTCCCAGCTGGCCCTGGGGGCCCAGATCCTCTCATCCCCCAGCCCTTCTGCCTCACCCTGCTGCCTCCAAGACTCAGACGACGAGGACTTTCTCAGTGCCATTCAGCTGTGAGACTGGAAGTGTGATCTCAAAGTCCTCCATGCCTTTGTGCATTAGGCAAACTGGGAGTTGGAATTCCCAGTTTGGGGCTGGGGATTGGTTGCTGGGTACTCAAATCCTGAGGTCTTGTGCATAAAACAGTGCCGGTGGAATCAAGCCCATGTGAACCAATACAGTGTGGGTCCAACTAGGTCCCAGATCCCAGGTTTCTGGCTTCTAGGATTTTTATTTCTACAGAGTTTCCCCACCTCCTCCATGTGACTTTATCTTTTGGGGCAAAGCTCAACACAGCTCCTCTGCCTTAGATATGCTCATCCAACCCGCATTTATCCTTAAGAGGCTAAAGACTTTGAATTTAGACTGCTTTATGCTTCTTATTTCAGCTCCAGCCCCAACATAGTGACCTGTCCCGGTTAGGCTATACAGGTACTTAAGGAGGCCATATATTTGGGATGTTCCCACACCAGGGTGCCCAGACAATGCTCACCTTCCCCACTAGGAACTTGCACCCGAGATTGTCAACAACTGTACCCCAGCAGACTGAAGCAGCAGACACACACACACTCACACACGGAGGTCTGTGTTTATTCACACACTCCTGTTACATTGAGGATGGAGAAACATTTTTACAAAGGACAACCCTGGGTTGAGAACATCTTCTGGTCCACAGGTGTCATCCAAAGGTACTGAGCAGTCCCCATTTGGGTTCCCAGGGGTAGCATGAAGGGGTCCAAGGTAAAATCAGATCTGGGCCCTTAAAAGATGATACCTTGGGAGGGAGGAGTCTCCCAGTGAGCCTCCTGGGGTCAGAATTGGGCAGACTGGCCATGTGGTTAGTTACCATGTTGGGGGCTTGTCCCATCCCAGTCTCAACACCTCTTCTATCTGCCAGGCGCAGAAGAGCATGGCGGAGGCTGTGGGGGAAGGGCACAAACCATGAGCGGAGCCAGTAAACAAAGAATCGGATATAAAAATACAAATGTGCTGAGGAAGTCCCTTAGAAAGAGGCTGGGGTCACGCCAGACAGGGGTACAGTTGAGGAACGGCCCGGAGGGCTAGGCTGAGGTGGGTAGGAAGCTCATGCAAATATGCAGCCAAACCTCCCTGGCCGCGCAGTCCGACGCCGCAGCTGCCCGGGCTGCAGACCAGATTGATCGGAGGAGGGGCGGGGCAGGGGAGCCGTGCGGGAGGGGGCGGGCTGGGGGCCGTGGGTCTCTGTGTCGGTTCCGGTGTGCGGGGTGGAGCTGCGGCCCGAGGTTCTAAAGTGCATGAGTGCGTCGGCGGGCTCCGGGCTGGTCCGCACCACCACTACCGCCGCCGCCGTGGTGCTGAAGCGGACAGCTCCGGAGCGCCTGGCAGCGGCGGTAGCAACACTGACCCCGTGGCGGCGTGGCCCTGCAGCCCCCGCCCGCAGGCACCTCGGCCCCGGGCGGGGGTGCGCCGGCAGCCGCATCGCCGGCCCGTGCTCCTGGCCGCTGCGGGGCTGGGCCCGGAGCCCGCCGCCAGAGCCGGCGCGTCTACACTCCGGACGGAGGCTTCTCCCCCATCCCCTTCAGCACGTCGTCTATCCGGTCATCCTCGATCACCACTGCGCAGGGAGAAAGCGCATCAGCCGCGCGGTCTCGGGGGGCGGCGGCGACAGTGGGGCCGGTGTCCTCAAGCCCCGCGCAGATCTACTCTACCGCCTGTGTTTCCGCGACACCACTCAAAACCCTATGCCCTCCCCACCCGAACTCTCCCGCGGACCCTACCTGCTACCAAGCCTGGCACCCAAACCTCCCTATGTGGGAACACCCCTCTTCCGAAGACTCCCAATGCGAACCCTCCCGTCACCTGAGCCTTCCTCCATCTAAGCCGAACAGAAACCTCTGCCTTCGACACAACCCCCTCCTCGAACTGAGCTCAGATGAAACTGTCACCTGGTGTAACCCTTTCCTCTACCTGAATCCCTGTTCTGACAGTGCCTTCCTGAATCCCCTCCCAATACAAACAATTCAAGACGACCGAACCCCTGGCCTCGGTGCCCTCCAGTAACATCACCTACTCATCTCAGCCTAAGGAATTGGCCCACCACCTTGTGTTCCCAGTGCCAAGCAGCCCCAAATACCCTAAGCGGCCCCTCCCCCTCGACCAGGAGCCGGGGCTCTTTTTCCAGAAGTGGAGAGCTTCGAATCCGGGACACAGTATTCCCGGGAGAGGGAAAGAATGGGACAACTCCACAGCAGGGACCCTCCCCACCCCGGGCGGGTGCGCAGCTGGCTGCGCTGGTCTGCGGCAAGAGCAGCTGCCACTTGACGGGGAACGGCAGCCTGGGGACGCCAGGCGAAGGGTTTCTGGGTCAGGCGGCGACTCCGGGCCCGGGCCGCGTACCTCTCTTGGCTCGGCCGATCTGGCCCAGCTTGGGGGGCCGCTTGGCCTGGTTGCCAGCAAAGAAGGAGTTGGTGTCCTGCAGGCGGCAGCTGAAAGAGAGGTCGGAACCTTCGGGGTCTGCGCCGAAGCGGCCCATCTTGTCCTCACCGTAGGGTAGGATCTCGGACATGGCGGGCACCGGGCGGGCACCGGGCGGGCTAGGGACTGCGGCGGGGCACGGGCAGAGGCTAGCTGCCGGACCGGCCCTAGCTCAGCAGGGGAGCCGGCGGAAGGATGAAGTCATACAGCATCCGGGACTGCGGAGCCGAGCGGGGCCTCCTCCCCCGCGCCTCCGCCTCCCGGGCCGCTGGGCAGGCGGCGGCGGCAGCGGCGGGGACCGGGCGGGGGCGGGGCGGGGGCGGCGGCGGCGGCGAGAGCGGAATGACGATGAGCGCCCGACTGCGGCAGAGAACGGCGGGCGGGGCGCGGTGGAGGCGGGGCGGGCACCGGCCAGCGGAAAGAGGCGGGGCCCAGCGGTCCGAGGGAGCCCGGTGATCCCTGGAGTGGAACGCGCGGCCGTGGGAGGTTCCCGCGATGTGGCCGGGAATGGCCGCCACGTGGGCCCGGGGGAACCGCAGCGGCCGGTGCAGGCGACAGCTAGGCGGGAGCGGCTAGCCGAGTGCTTAGGGGAAAAGGGGAGTGACGGACGCCTCGGTTAGGGGAGAGCAGCTGAGAACTGAGCGCCAAAAGCTGGGGGCGCACCGGGGCCCCAGAAGGCGGCGGCCAGGCTGGCTGTGGACACGACCCTGGGCTCTGAAATGCGACCGGGAAAGGGCCGACTACTCGTGGAGAGTGGGGAAGGAACCCACCGACTGGAGCGCGGGAAGAGCTCGGGCCTGGGGGTGGTGCCACAGTGCTTGGCGCGTTCCTGTATCCTGGTTGCGCGTAGGTCTCCATCAGTTGGCCAATTTGTATTCGACTGTCTGAGCATCTTTCAGTCTACCTCTGTGTATTTGATCTTGGTCTCTGTGTGCTAGTTTTGGATTTCTGTATCTGCCTGCATATCTGGTATGAGTACCACTGGGTCGGTCTATCCCCCGAGACTGCGTTGCGGCCTTTCAGGGGAAGGATCTTAAACACTGCAACCGCAGCGCGCGACAGAACAGACTCCCCACAAACCCTAGGACCGTTGTTGGCGCCAAAATCCAGACTCAAAGCGCCAGTCGCTCTACGCGGTTCCCTCAGCCTGGGAGGCTTGCTCTAGCTGGCGGTGTGGGAGAAATGAATGGCAGCGTCGCGGCGGGCGCCCTAGATGCGGATGACGCAGGGAAGCCCAGAGTGCCTGAGCATGAGGCGCGCGCTAGTAAGCATCGGCAGGGACAGGGTGTCCCCCGCCCTTGTTGCTGGGGCTTGGGGTAGAGTTCTCTCCCTCCCCTGAAAAGAACACGCACACTTCCTTTCACCTCTTGCCCACCCCAACCCCGCCCCTGCCGTGCTAGCAGTCAGCTGCAGCGTCACCGGCTCTCTGGCGCGAGAGGGCTCTGGCGCAATCACTGGCCTTGGGAGGGAGGGTGTGTCTCACATTCACTCCCAGTGACGAGCTAGAAAAGACAATAATGACGCTATTGCTTTTGCCCGTGCCTCAAGTAAGACACCTTCCCTTTAGTCCCGCCAAATTACGCTAGTGAGATTGCTGGATTGCTGGTTTTCCTCCCTTCGGGGGTTTAATGCAAAGGTCTCTGCTGTCAGGACTCTGAACAGGGCCTGTGGGATAGGGAGGAGCTGTGATTGGGATTACCTCTGGGGTGTAGCCTAACAGGGGTTCCTTCTAACACCCCTGTACGCCATCTTTATGGTCGGGAGGAATGGTCCCCAACTGAGCCCTGGGGTGAGAAAGACCGACCCTGACATCTGAAAGGAAGGACAGAGTAACTCTGGGTGATCAGATTGTCCAGAACATCTCCTTCCCCTGGAAGTTGCACAGCTATGACTTTCAATCCAGAACCTGCCATTTTCTGAATGACCTTGAATTGAAGGCCCAATAATCCTCGTGTTTTTAAAAATCATTTGTGTTGGTCCTGATGGAGTTGACCATTCATTCCTGCGCCCAGTTAGGCTGATCTCTATGAGTCTGAGGCCAGCTGCATCTACACAATGAGTTCAGGGCTACATAATGAGACCTTGACCAAAAACAAACAAAAAAATCATTGCTACTTATATAACTTTAGAAAAATAAAGCCACCAAAATCTTAGCAGTATACCCTTCATCTTCCCAATACGTGTGTCATGTGACCTCTCTGAGCTGCAAATCTAGTTTAAACAGAGAAAATAGAGGCTACTCATTAAGGCTACTATTTGTGGGTGAAGTAGCCCTGAGCTAAGCTGCATTGTTTCAGAGCTGAGCAGCCACTCACCTACATCGATGAAGAAAGAACCCTGGGGTTCTTGCCAAGAATGATACCATGTGGGAACTGAAACAAATCTCTCACTCTAGTAGGAGAGAGATAAAGTTAACGATTTAATCTGGGATTCAGTTTTATTTTATTATTATTATTTTTTAAAGATTTATTTTATTTATTATATGTAAGTACACTGTAGCTGTCTTCAGACACTCCAGAAGAGGGCGCCAGATCTCGCTACGGATGGTTGTGAGCCACCATGTGGACGCTGGGATTTGAACTTATCACCTTCGGAAGAGCAGTCGGGTGCTCTTACCCGCTGAGCCAGCCCCTATTATTTTTTTTAAAGACAGGGTCTTACTGTGTGTAGACCCAACTAGCTTGAAACTTGTCAGATAGCTCAGGTAAGCCTTCCTGCCTTAGCCTCCAAGGTTCTGAGATTGCATGGTTGTGTTTCCACACTCAGCTGGTTAGAGTCGTTTGTTGTTGTTGTTTGGTTTTGTTTTGTTTGAGACAGGGTCTCATTATGTAGCTTAGGTTGGTCTGAAACCAGTTGTATAAACCAGGCTAGCCTTGAGCCTCCTGAACAATCTGATTTGTGTCTCACTGTGTGCATGGTGGACCATAGTTAAGCAAAAAAGACCCAAGGGCTTTAAAGATATTATAATACTAAGTGTACATAAGTTCCACTTATGTGTGAAAATTTTTCCTTATGTTCTTATCCTCTACTCAAAAGTGTGATGTTCTACTTCTCTGCTGAGATAAAGTTTGGAGTATTGTAATAGCACTTTAAATGTCTTTATTGACAGCCTCTCACTTGGGGCATAGTGGCACACTCCTATAATCCCAGCACCCAGAAGGCTGAAGAAGGATCTGAAGTGTCGTGGGCTACATAGTGAGTTCAAGGCCACCCTGGACTACATTGAAATCATTTCTTAAAAAAGCCAAGGACCAGTGCTGAAGCTCAATGATAGAGCAGCTTGCATAATACGCATGAGGCTCTGGGATGGTTTGCTAGCAGGGAACGACAAACAGCAAGATCAAACCACCACTGAGGATAGAATCCATTTACCAAGGATCACCCTGGAGCCGCAGACACAGCAGTGGACTCTGATAGACTAGTGTAGTGATTAATGAACTGTTGAATGACTTGTACAAGTTTTACAAGTGAAACTTGTCCTATAGCACGGTAAAGACCTCAAGTGACTGGGGTTGCATGGTTGTTCTTTCACACTCGGTTGGTTAGATTCTTTTTTGTTTTGTTTTGTATATAAGTATGAATGCTTAAGTTTCCCAGTATCTTAGGTTTCTCATCTGCCATCCAGGGAAATTATATTAGTAGAATATATCTTATTCGACTGTTATAGAGATAAATTAACAAATGTATAAAAATGGTAGCTGTTATTATACAAACCCAAAGAGCTGGAAAGTAGCATGAGGCTTCTTTGATGGCTCAGTAAGTAAAGATATGTGCTGTCCAGCCTGAAAACCTGAAAAGTCAGGTTTCATCTCCATGATGGCAGGAGAGACTTCCACATATTGTCCTGTGACTTCTATATTTGTGCTATGGTATGTGCAAACATACATATGATGAATAAATAAGTATATAAAAAAAGAAAGTAACATCATCATTGAACACATTCATACTAAGCATTTTGTTTATGTCTTTCTGACCTTTTTCTCAACCTGAGCTTCAATGTATTTATTTTGTTTTATAAAATGAGATTTCTTCTAAAACCTGTTCCTCTCCTAATTTACATGTCAATTATTATTTCTTCCCACCGATTATTTCTTTTTTAAAATATTTATTTATTTTATGTATATGAGTACGCTGTAGCTGTCTTCAGACACCAAGAGAGGACATTGGACCCCATTACAGATGGTTGTGAGCCACCATGTGGTTGCTGGGAATTGAACTCAGGACCTCTGGAAGAGCATTCAGTGCTCCTAGCCACTGAGCCATCTCTCCAGCCCCCCCCCCCCCCTTAGTCCTCTTCTATCATTTGCATGTGTTACACATCATCCCATTGTATGGTTGCTTGAGCTATTCAACAAGCCCTCTATACTTATACATGATTTACCTCCCTGTTTGGGGGGGTATTATAAATAGCACTGTGATGAGCAAATATTGTAAGAAAAAAATAACAATATTTTGCAGCTTTTCCAGTACAGAAGTAGAGTCTATTTGTCCATCCCTGAATCCAACTTTGACCACAGGACATGCTGACCCTGTAGGGACGCTAGCAAATGTGATGAAGCAAAGGTCTGAAAGACAGCTGTGTACTGAGGCATGACCGACCCCATTTGTTGCTGATGTGAATTTTAATGATGACTAACAGTAGCTTGGTATTTCTCTTCTTTGTTTGCTATTATAATATAGCATGGTTACTGGAAGAAGAATAACTACAAAGGGTTTGGTCATCCCAATAGAAACCCACAAAACACATGAGACCATCTAACCAGTCCCAGACTTGAAAAACCATCCAACCAGACCACAGAACATAAAAAATACTAGTTCTTACTCTGTCTGTCTGTCTGTCTGTCTGTCTGTCTACCTACCTACCTACCTACCTACTTACCTACTTGGGTTTTTGAGAAAGAATTTTTCTGTGTAGCCCTGGCTATCTTAGAAGTCACTCTGTAGATAGGCTGGCCTCATACTCACATAAATTTGCCTGTCTCTGTCTCCTAAGTGCTGGGATTAAAGGTGTGTGCCACCACCACCACCACCATTTTAGTTCTTACTTTAACCAATTAAATGTGGTTTTGTTTGTTATGGAACAAAAGCTATTTGATGCCAACATCTTTTGAATAAAATTTTCTAGAGGTAAACCATCTGAATAAGAATTTATAAGCTAACTATAGTATATGGAGGTAACCATGTTCCCCATCTTTGTCAATATTGACCATTAGTATTTCATATCATCATGACCACACTGTCCTTGTAATTTAGGAGTGAAGTGTCTGCCCATTCTCCATTCATTCAAAACCAATTAAAGGAAAGGACAACTGGAGGGTGGAGAGGGAAAGACAGGCTTGGTTGTATATATCTGTTAAACCAAATACCCCAGACACTGAGGCAGAAGGATAGGAAGTTTGAGGACAGCCTAGACTTTGTCTTAACACTCTGTTACAAACAAATCAATGAGAGGCAGGCGGGTTTCTGAGTTCAAGGCCAGCCTGGTCTACAGAGTGAGTTCCAGGACAGCCAGGGCTATACAGAGAAACCATGTCTCAAAAAAACAAAACAAAACAAACAAAAACAAAAACAAACAAATCAATGAATGATGTATAGGAAGGGAAGAACAGAGAAAGGAAAACATAGAACAGAGAAAACTGGAATCGTAAATACAGAGAGAAGTTGATAGAGAACAGAAGTTTGTCCAAGTCTCTAACAAATGGCACTCAGAACAGTTCCTTTTTGGCTTTTATTTTGTTTTTTCATAATTAGCCTAAAAACTGATTTTAAGAGCTGAAGATGCCGGGCGTGGTGGCACACGCCTTTAATCCCAGCACTTGGGAGGCAGAGGCAGGCGGATTTCTGAGTTCGAGGCCAGCCTGGTCTACAAAGTGAGTTCCAGGACAGCCAGGGCTATACAGAGAAACCCTGTCTTGAAAAACAAAACAAACAAACAAAACAAACAAACAAACAAACAAAAAGAGCTGAAGACCGAGAGGTGGTGGTGCACGACTTTAATCCCAGCACTTGGGAGGCAGAGGCAGGTGAATCTCTGAGTTCGAGGCCAGCCTGGTCTACAGAGTGAGTTCCAGGACAGCCAGGGCTACACAGAGAAACCCTGTCTCGTAAAACAAACAAACAAACAAACAAACAAGAGCTGAAGAGATGGCTCAGTGGTTAAGAACATGTACTGTTCTTACAGAGGACTTGAGTTCAACTCCCAGAACCCACATCAGGCAGCTTACAATTGCTTGTAACTCCAGCATCCCCTAACTTTGGGCACATGTACGATACAGTCATACACACATGTACAACTAAATAAATAATAATAAAAATATTTTTTTAAAAATTGATTTTGATCATGAGGGAGACATGAAAATATTCAGGTTAAGTCTTTGTGACCCTGAGAACGCTGTAAATGTACTAGATTCTCATGGGTGGGTGATTGTATTTAGTTCTCTAAGATAGGGATGGTTGTTTTGTTTAACAAGCATGGAAAATTTAGCTCTGTCCAGTAAATTGATATAGGTATCAGCTAATAAGAGATGGAGCCTAGCTCACAAGGATGTCACAGGATGAATGAGCCCATATATGTAACACATCTAGAACAGTTGTCTTGCTTATTTTTCTATTGCTGTGAAGAGACACTATGACCAGCACAACTCACGGAAAGAAGTGTTTAATGAGAGTTACTTATAGTTTCAGAGGCTGAGTCCACGGTCATCATGGCGGGAAGCATGGCATCAGATGGGCAGGTGTGGTGCTGGAGCAGTAACTGAGAGGTTACGGTCCATAAGCAGGAGGCAGAGAGAGGGAGAGAGAGAGGGAGAGGGAGAGGGAGAGGGAGAGGGAGAGGGAGAGAGAACTGGGAATGGTGTGATATTCTGAAACCTCAAAACCTAGCTCTAGTGATATGCCTCCTCCAACAAGGCCACACCTCCTAGTCCTTTATGGACCAGGTATTCAAATAATGTGAACGCATGGGGACCATTCTCTTTCAAAACCACAACAATGGTGCACAAACTGAAGTGCTGTATATACTTGATGGGTTTTGTTTCAGTTCCCTTGCTTGCCTTTCAGTATAAGCAGACCTTCTTGGACCGCCTATGGTATGAATAAAATGACACAGACATCTATTATAGTTTAATGCTTAGGCCTTTTGCTTGAGCAAGCAGTCTCCCAGCTAGCTCATCTAACTTAACCTGACTATCTAGCCTACAACCCACCAAGAGGCTAGCCCTACACCTCTCTGCTCCACTGAGGTCCAGCTACTCCCCTTCGTGTTTGCTTCCTAATCTTCCATTTCTGCTTTCTTCTCCCACATCATTCTCTGCCAGGAAGCTCTGCCCTATCACTTCCTGCCCAGCAGCTGGCCATCAGATCTGTATTACAACCATTCAGTAGCGAGACAACCTCTGATAGATAAAACTCTAGACTGCCTTGAGGAAGGACAAATATTTACAAACCAGAAAACTTGGTGTTGGGATATAAAAATGACAATATCAAAATTCTGCCAGCTCTTAGCTCTCTGCAGGTACAGAATTTAACTATTGAAAAATACAGAAATAGGGCTGGAGAAATGGCTTGGGGTTTAAGAGCACTGATTGCTCTATCAAAGGTCCTGAGTTCAATTCCCAGCAACCACAAGGTGACTCACAACCAGCTGTAATGGGATCTGATGCCCTCTTCTGGTGTGTCTGAAGACAGCAACAGTGTACTTACATATGTATAAAGTAAATAAATCTTTTAGAAAAAAAAAAAAAAAAAAGAAAAAAACAGAAACACAACCTTCATACAAAGTAAAAAAAGATGACTCTGACAACTGGGGGGCCTGAACTTAGGGCTTCATGCAAACGCTCTACTACTGAATCCCAGACATTTTTCTCCTTTGCATTTTGTGATACAGTCTCACCAAATTGCTCAGGGTCCCCAGACAGGCTGTAAATTTATTATCTTTCTGATTCTGAGTAACTGGAGTTACAGACCTGCTCCACACAATCTGACTCATTCTGATCCCCCCTTGCCCCCCTTTTTCCTCCCTTTCCTTTTTTTTCTTAGACAGGGTCTAATATATCCTAGGCTGGCCTCAAACTCAGTGTGTAGCTGAGGATGACCTTGAACTGATGGTCTTCCTGCTCCCATCTTCCAAATACAGGCATATGACACTCACCTGGTTCCTACGTGCTGAGTTTTCTTTCTTGTAGTTTTGGAAGGGAAGTCAAGAGCTGAATGCTAAGATGCCATCTTGTCACTAGAGTGGGCATGAGCAAGCCAGAGACTTGTCCTGAGTAGACAACTGCTTCAAGATCCAGTATGTCAAGATGTGAAAGCCTGATGCTTAGGGAACCTAGCCTGCTCCACCATCAGGGAACTAGAGTATACTTCCTCCAGCCTTATGAATTTTACTCTATTATAGGTCTTGGATGATGATAACAGTAATTAAAATACTGGGGCTTCGTGGTGTACACTTATAATTCCAGTACTTGGGAGACAGAGGCAGGGAGATCACTGCAAGTTGGAGGCCAGCCCTGGCTACATAGTAAGACTCTGTCTCAAACAAACAAAGCTGGGTGTGGTGGCTCACGCCTTTAATCCCAGCACTCGGGAGGCAGAGGCAGGCAGATTTCTGAGTTCGAGGCCAGCCTGGTCTACAAAGTGAGTTTCAGGACAGCCAGGGCTACACAGAGAAACCCTGTCTTGAAAAACCAAAAAAAAAAAAAAAAAAAAAAAAAAAATCCCAGCACTCAGGAGGCAGAGGCAGAAAGATCTCTGAATTAGAGGCCAGCCTAGTTTACAGAGTGAGTTTCCAGACAACCAAGGCTATACAGAGAAACTCTGTCTTAAAAAACAAAAACAAGAGGCTGGTGAAATGGCTCAGCGGGTAAGAGCACCGAACTGCTCTTCCGAAGGTGATGAGTTCAAATCCCAGCAACCACATGGTGGCTTACAACCACCTGTAACAAGATCTGACGCCCTCCTCTGGTGTGTCTGAAGTCAGCTACAGCATACTTATGAATAATAATAATAAACGAATCCTTGGGCCCACCGGAGTGAGCAGGGCCGGCCAGAGCGAGTGGGATTGACTGGAACGAGGGGAAAAAAACCCAAAAAAAACAAAAATAAATTAAAACCAGGCAGGCTTGTTAATTCCAGCTACTAGGGAGACTGAGGCAGAAGAATGGAAACTTTAGGGTCAAACTTTGGGCAACTTAGTGAGACTTATTATTGTTATTAGGGTAGCGAGATGGCACAGTGGGTAAGAGCACTTGCTGCTAAGCCTGAGTTTGATCCTAGGTCAGGAACCCACATGTAAGAAGAAAAGGCCAATTCATACAAGTTGTTCTCTGACCTCCACCTGTGTACCACTGCCCTCTCAAAAAAAAAAAAAAAAAAAAAAAAAAAAAAAAAAAAAAAAAAAACCACTTCATACACACAAACACAAATATATACAAACATAAAAATTTTTTTAAATGATAGTAATAACTTATTCAGACAGATTCAGTTACTATGTAGTCACTGGCTGTCCTGGAATTCAATATGTAGACCAGGTTGGCTGGAGTTCACAGAGGTACACTGGACCCTGCTTCCCAAGTGCTAGCATTAGAGGTGTGAAGAACCATACTCAGCCAAAAGAGACTTTATTTTAAACACCTTATCCCTGAAAACATTATTTGAATTTTTATTTTATCTTAAAATTTTAATGTATTCTTATTTTATGTGTACGGATGTTTTGCCTATGTGTGTCTGTGAATCATGTGCCGTGCCTACAGAGCCCAGTAGAAGGTGTTGGAGCCCCTGGAATTTGAATGACTGAAGGTTGTGGGCCTTTATGTGGCTGCTGGGAATTGAACTTAGGTCCTCTGGAATAGCAGCCAGTGTTCTTAACCATTGAGCCATCAATGCAGGCCCAAAATAATCTTTTTAAGGCTCCAAATACCTATTAGCGGGTGCAAGGCCCTCAGTTTAATACTTAATATCTAAACAAAACAAAACAAAACAAAACAAAACAAAACAAAACAAAACAAAAAAACAGATTGATTCACAATACACTCTTTATGTGCCAGTCACTGTTTTATTTAATTATGGAAACACAAGTTGAGGTAGATTTTTTTTTTTTTTTTTTTTTTTTGCTGTTGTTTGTTTTGAGAAAGGGTTTTTCTGTGTACCCCTGGTTGCCCTGAAACTCACTTTGTCCACCAGGCTGGCCTTGAACTCAGAGATCCAACTGCCTCTGCCTCTCCAGTGCTAGAATTAAAGGAGTGTGCCACCACTGCCTGAATACTACTCTTATTTCCATTTTACAGATGGAGAAACTGAGTCTGAACCCAGAATTGTTCATCCTAACAGTGACACTGTGCTGTCTTGTTTGAGAACATGCAGTTTGGGGATGGAACAGTGCCTAAGAAAGCAGTCTAGCGCTTCTCAGCCAAATCCATTCATCTTGCATCGTTTCTCAGTCTCAAGAATAGCCCACGCTAGCACCACTTGCAGTAAGATGTCTGAGAGCTTAGGTGTGAATCAATAAATGAGTATCCATTGCCACTCGCTACTTAAGGCTGCCTCAGATCACGGTTTGGTATTCTCCTGGTTAGAGAGAGGAAGAGGAGGCAGTGCTTTGGTGTCCCAGTTCCCTCCGCAGCACTGTAAAAAACATGAGGCACTTCTTGGCGCAACAGACTGTAACACTCGCCTGCCTGTTTAAGGAATGACAATATGGAAGGCAGATGGCGATGCATGGATACCACACTGTTGCGTTTCAGTTAAATATTGCTTGGTGATTTTTTTTTTCCCTCTTGTAAACCTCCCAAATAAAATCGCTTGCCTTCCTGAGTTGGAAGTGTTAGCATGTCTTTTCTTTAAATATCTGTGCATGGCTGTTTTTTTCCCTGCCAATTTGTCACCATCTGCAACCCTCCCTTTATGAGATGATCCGATGACAGCAATTATCTTGGAGAGTAGAAGTGCCATCTTGAAGCAATGTGTAAGAGCGGCATTAGTGTGAGCTGTGTGTATAGTGCATGCTGCCCTAACACTTGGTATGTGCTTGTGTGTGTCCCCAATGACAGTGTGCTTTTCCGTATATACATTGTGACAATTCAGAGTTTCTCTGTGTGCTTCAGAGTTTCTCTGTGTGCACTTGTGCTTGGAGCCTTGTGCTGTTGGAGATATCCTATGGACACCTGTATAGAGGTGAACTGCCTGGGGTTTCCTGCTGAAAAAAAAAAAAGACCCTGCAGACATTCTGCTAGGTAAAGAGGTTCCTCGCTGGGACATGACTCCTCTATGGTGTTTAAAAGTATTGGAGAAGGCCTGAAATTTGGAGAGTCCGGTTAAAAAATATTAGCAGTGATTGGGCCTCAACCAAATGAAAGCAAATTATGGGTGGCTTGCCTGAGGGGCTCTCAGGCTTGATGGAGAGCAGCGGTTGCGCGGAACGCAGTCTGGGCGCTGAAGCTGGCGGGGAGCCGCGCGCGCTCCGCCCCTCCCCCTCGCTCCCACCCCCGAGCGCGCCGCTGGGTGGGGGAGACCTGAGAAAGCGGGGCCGCCGCGGCCAAGCCAGGGGCTGCAGCAGTGGCTGTGATGGAGGGCAGCGGCGGGGTTCAGCGGGTGGCCTGGGCCGTAGTTCCTGGGCGGGTCAACCTCGCCCAGCCCTAAGGCGCGGCCCGGCCCTGCTCCACTCCACCATGAACGTCGCGCTGCACGAGTTGGGTGGCGGAGGCAGTGTGAGTGATGGCCCTGGACTCCAGGGGAGAGGACCCGGGTGGAGAGGGCACAAAGTGTGGAGGGGCGGGTGTGAGTGAGCTGGCAGCGTCTGGCTAGGGACCCAGGCTTGCCTCGGAGATGGGGCTTCTTCTGCGGGTTGGAGAGGGATAGTGTCAGAGGGGAACCCTTCTCTGAGAGTCTGACACCCGGGGAAGGGCCCTCTCTGCATGAAGGAAAGCCGGCCCAGCGAGGGACACCGGAGCAGGGCCTTGGGTAGAAGGCCTAGCTGCCCAACCTCAGTTGGTGCTTCTGAACTGTTTGCAGATGGTGGAGTACAAACGTGCTAAGCTTCGGGATGAAGAATCACCAGAGACTACAGTAGAAGGCAGGGCCACCCGGGACTCACTGGAGGTGGGCAAAGGGCTTCCCCTTTTCTCATCAGGCCTCACCTTTGGCACGATGCCTGCCTGCCGTAACCATGTGGTGTGGGCTGTTCTGGTGGGTCGCTTGTCCCGGTTTCCACTCCATCTCTGGCCTCTGCGCCAGGACTGTAGTGCGGCATTTCAAAGCCATGACGTTGCACAAAACAGGCTCCACCTGCCTCTTTGCTCTTGGGCCTGAAGTTAACCCCCACTAGCTATTTGCTCCATGACTCTAGAAACTGGCTGTACCTTCTTCATATCTTTATTTTCTGGGAGGACTTCTGCGATCTTGGGTCCTTGAGATGCAGCTCGATTGTGCCTGTCTTGTGTTCCCTAGGTGGGATTCCAGAAGAGGACAAGACAACTCTTTGGTTCACACACACAGTTGGAGCTGGTCTTGGCAGGCCTCATTCTAGTGTTGGCTGCCCTTCTTTTGGGCTGCCTTGTGGCTCTGTGGGTCCAGTACCACAGAGGTAGGTGGGTTCACACCTGTTGGCAGCCCTCATAACTGGGGTGGGGTGGGGGTGGGGCAAAACCTGAAAGTCCTCTTAATATTTTTCTTTTGGGGGCTAGCCTTTCCAACTTCCTGCTGTCATCGGCTTCTCAAAAATTTTTGCTTCTTCCACTCCGATTGACTTGTCTCCCGCCTTCTGCCATGTCTCCTGCCTCAGACCCAGCCCATAGCACCTGTGTCACAGAAGCCTGCATTCGAGTAGCTGGAAAAATCCTGGAGTCTCTAGACCGTGGGGTGAGCCCCTGTCAGGACTTTTACCAGTTCTCCTGTGGAGGCTGGATTCGAAGAAACCCTCTACCCAATGGACGTTCTCGCTGGAACACCTTCAACAGCCTCTGGGACCAGAACCAGGCCATACTAAAGCACCTACTTGGTGAGTAAAGGCTGTCAGGCATGCTATGCCAATCGAAAGCTTCCTGTCTAACACATGGTCCAGCACTTAATGGCTACTCAATAAATATTCACAAGTGCAGAACTAGATGGATCATTCTGTGACGCTCTTGAGGGAGGGAGGGTATGCAGAGAGCAGGAAGGCTTAGTTTAGTAACTGGAGGTGGGTTAGATGGGGCAGAATAACAGGGGCTTCTTTGAGGGTATCCACAAACAGAATGGAAAGCCACAATTTGCTCTTTCAGTCATCCTGAGTGGTGTGCACCTTTAACCCCAGCACAGGAGGTAGAGACAGATGGATCTCTAAGCCAGCCTGGTCTATCGAGTGAGTTTTAGGACAGCCAGGGCTACATAGTGAGATCCTGTTTCAAAATCCCAGAACTCAGCAAGGGGGCAGAAATAGGTCGGTCTCTATGAGTTTGAGGCTAACCTGGTCTAAATAGTAAGTTCCAGGCCAACCCCAGGCTATACAATGAGACTTCTTCTGAAAGGGGTTGGGGGAAGAACCTGGTTTGTTAATATATGCTGATAAGCTGGGCGTGGTGGCGCATGCCTTTAATCCCAGCACTCGGGAGGCAGAGGCAGGCGGATTTCTGAGTTCGAGGCCAGCCTGGTCTACAAAGTGAGTTCCAGGACAGCCAGGGCTACACAGAGAAACCCTGTCTTGAAAAACCAAATATATATATATATATATATATATATATATATATATATATATATATATATACTGATAATTCCAACTACTGGCGGGAGACTGAGGCAGGAGGATGGAAAGTCAAAGCAAGCATGGCCAACTTATTAAGACCCTATTTTTGACTTGACCAAACGGAGAAGAGGACTGAGGATATGGCTCAGTGGGAAAGCACCTGTTTATCATGTGAAAGGTTCTAAATTCAATGCCAGCCCCACAAAGTACACATGGATGTAAGTGGCCAGGAGAGGAGCGAAGGCCAGACAGAAGCTTCCCTACAGCAGTTAATCTAACTGTGCCCTGGATCCTATCCTGTGTTCTACCCATTGCAGAGAACACCACTTTCAATTCCAGCAGTGAAGCTGAGTGGAAGACGCGGAGTTTCTACCTGTCCTGCCTACAGTCGGAGCGCATTGAGAAGCTAGGGGCCAAGCCACTGAGAGACCTCATTGACAAGGCAGGGCCACTGGGTGGGTTGTGGACAAGAGAAGGAGGAGGGACGATTGATTATCCTTGCGCTGGAGATTCCACTTATGATCTCCTCTCAGGTCGGTGGTTGGAACATCACAGGGCCTTGGGATGAGGGCAGCTTCATGGACGTGCTAAAGGCAGTCGCCGGGACGTACAGAGCCACCCCGTTCTTCACCGTCTATGTCAGTGCTGATTCTAAGAGTTCTAACAGCAATATCATCCAGGTGCCTAGCTGGGAAAAGGGAAGGGACTCGTGGAAACCTTGTCAAGCCAAGATTCCCTTCTCCTACGACAGGCAGGGTGAACACCCCCAGACCCCATGGCACAAGAGTCTATGGTTCAAAGTGGGAGGGAGACTAACCTTTATGCCTTGCTCTTGCAGGTGGACCAGTCTGGGCTTTTTCTGCCCTCTCGAGATTACTACCTAAATAGAACTGCCAATGAGAAAGTAAGGCGCTTCCTAGTACCCATCCCATCCCCACGGAGCTGGCTAATCCCTATAGACTTTACTTTTTGCTTAGGGTCAGAATGAGGAAGGTGAGCCCATTGTGCTGGCTAGCAAGGCAATCTTTTCTTCTTCCTCCTCCTCTTCCTCCTCCCTCTCCCCCTTATTCTTCCCCCTTCCTTTCTTCCTATTACTCCAACAGGTTTATTTGTTTATTTATTTATTTATTGTGGTGCAGAGAATCAAACCCAGTGCCTCACACATGCAAAGCAAGCAACTGTACTATTAAGCTACATCCCCAGCCCTGGAAAGACTTTCATGGGTACCTACTGTATGCCAGATGTGGTAGAAAAAAAAAGATCTGAGATATGAGTTTCAGAGTCATTGTCACAAGTCTGTGGATCTAGGTATCTGAGAACGAGTTTCAAAAGGTGACTGGGACTCCAGTGAGATGCAGGCATCTAGGGGTTTCCTTAGGAGATCACGTTTGAGTTGGGCCCTATAAAAGCAGAGATGTAGGCCAGCACCATGGCTCAGCAGGTAAAAAAGACACTTGCTGTCAAGCCTGATGGCCTGTATTCAATCCATATGATACACGTGATGGAACAAGAAAACTGTCTCCTCAAAGATTCCTGTGACCTCTGCACTCATGCAAATGCACACACACACACACACACACACACACACACACACACAAATAAATAAACATAATATCATTATTAATAATAATATTAATAATATTACAACAGAGATCAACAGAGCTTATCCTATGTAAAGACAGGTTAAACAAGTGTTGAAAAGGAAAAAAGGCTTGGTGTATTTGGACCATGAGAAAGGAAGGGTCCAGAGAGCAAAAGAGGGCATTCTGCACAGACGTATTGAGCAAAAATCTGAAGCCGGGAAGGCTAGAACGTGCTCGGAATGTAACAAGAAGTTTGGCAAGATGTGCTCCTGAGCACGTGGGAGACTAGAAGGAAGTCAGGGATTGGTTATGGAGAAGATTTTGAATGCTTCAAAGCTTTATTCTGTAGCCCCTGAAGAGTTACCCTCCAGCTTCCAGAGCAGGGATGGAGAGAGGCTATTAGTGGTGCCTTGGGAAGCCAGTTTGTCTGGAGGTAAGGAAAAGATTCAGGGAAGGGAACTTGCAGACAAGAATCTCTGTGATGCCTGGACTCTAAGACCTGAGGGCCCAGGTAAGGGAGTGGCGAGGGTAAGTGCTAAGAAGTTGAGGTTACAAGGTAAAACGAGCTGAATCATAGCTTGCTAGTTACTGGATGTTAGAAGGGGAAAGAGGTGATTGGTGCTATAAGGCTGAGTTGTGGTGAAATGAAGTGGGCCTTAGGGGTGCTATGTGTAGAAGAACCAACCTGGAAAACTTGGGGACCAGGAAACAGTGTGACATCACAGGACAAGGAGTGACTTTGAGACCAGGCCTGTATTTCTTTTTCTTTTCTTCTGGTTTTTTTTCAAGACAGGGTTTCTCTGGCTGTCCTGGAACTCACTCTATAGACCAGGCTGGCCTCAAACTCAGAAATCCACCTGCCTCTGCCTCCCAAGTGCTGGGATTAAAGGCGTGAGCCACCACCGCCCGGCTGAGGCCTGTATTTCATGTTTAGCAATCCTGTTCGTTGTAATTGATGGGAGTTGCTGAAGCTGCTTCCTTGTTTGAGGGGTGGGGTACAAGCCTATGTTCCCGCATGGAATAGATAGCCAGTGTGTGAGAGTCTCTGGGTTCAGACCTGTGAGTTTCAGGAATGTGGGCACATTCTGTGTGAGAGGTCAGGAGTCAGCTATGGAGGTTGGAGAGTGCTGGAGATGAGCCAAGAGCTCAAGGGCACTTCTCTTTAAAATGTAGATGAAGGTGTAGGAGAGGGGTGGGAGACAGGAAAAGGAGGTGCTTGAGTAGTAAGGCTGTGGAAGAAAGAGCATCTTGCTGAGTAGACCAACTGGAGAGCGCTGGCTGTTCCTTCCTAAGCATTTCCTGAACTTCTTAGCCTGATCTTCCTCCTGACATGTGTGAACACTGCTGCTGTTCTCTCAGTGGTGGAGAAAATATGAAGCATTGTGATTTTACTCTGGTCACGGTTGTTCTGACAGTCACAGAAGAAAAACGTGAGGTTCCCAATTTGAGCCCAAATGGAAGGTGCTGAATTCGGGTGAGAGTAGGCTAAAACTGAGGAAGAGGGGACCACGGAGGCAGCTCTGAGGAAGGAAGGTGAACAGCCTGTTGACAGACTGAAAAAGAGAGGAAATGAAATAGGAGGTCGCCCAGTCCTTCAGGATAGGTATGTAGGTCTAATTTAGAATTTAAAAAAAAATTTTTTTTGAGACAGGGTCTTACTGGGTATCCCGGGCTGGTCTTAACTCTTTTTATTTTATTTTATTATTATTTTTTAAAGATTTATTTTATTTTATTATATTATATATAAGTACACTGTAGCTGTCCTCAGACACTCCAGAAGAGGGAGCCAGATCTCGTTACGGATGGTTGTGAGCCACCATGTGGTTGCTGGGATTTGAACTTATCACCTTCGGAAGAGCAGTCGGGAGCCATCTCACCAGCCCTATTTTTATTTTTTAAAGAAATATATATATATATATATATATATATATATATGTGTGTGTGTGTGTGTGTGTGTGTGTGTGTGTGTGTGTACACTATAACTCTCTTTATACATACCAGAAGAGGGCATCAGATCCCATTACAGATGGTTGTGAGCCACCAGGTGGTTGCTGAGAATCGAACTCAGGACCTCTGGAAGAGCAGTCAGTGCTCTTAACCGCTGAGCCATCTTTCTAGCCCCTGGTCTTAACTCTTGGAGTTTAGTAGCTTTATTACTCCAATCTCATAAGTGCTAAGACTATATACACACGTTACATTGCCATAACTGGCAAGTTTAGGCTTTATCCCAAAAGAAGGGAACGGGCTCCTGGAGATGGCCTGGTAGGTGCAGGTGCTAGTCAAAAGGCCTTATGTGCTAGTCAAAAGGCCTTATGAGCTGAGTTTGACTCCAGATCCCTCAGGGTGTCATGAGAGAACCAACTCTCAAGAGCTGTCTTCTTACCCCACATGAGTGGCAGGCCATGCTTACACAGGGACTGTGTGCTTATGTGTACGTGTGTGCATGCAGAAGAATGCAGGGAAGACCCATGTTGCTTTGGGAAAGGCCCTGGGTTTGATTCTCATTGTATCATTGGTTTCCTTAGGCAGGAAGCCTCCCCCTCTGTAATGCAGGGGATGATGTAGTTCAATGGCTGAGCTAGGATGAAAACTAGGAAAGCAGAAGGTTCAAGGATGTCTCAGGGTAAGGAAGTAGAGCAAGAAAGGTGTGCGTGTCTGAAGTTCTGAGTTAACTGTCTCCCCTTAGGATTTAGGATGGGGAGTGGGTTGCTACTCTTCTGACACTAGCAGTGATAAAGGTGTGTGTGGGGGGGGGGTTGTCTTCAAAAGAGGAGGAAGGTCCACAAAGGTGGCTGCTGAACAGAGCTGACCATCTAACCACATGGTTTCTCCCTTTGCTCAACAAATACTTGAACTGTACTTGAACTCAAGATTCCAGTGACAAACAAAGCAGACAGCCTTGTCCTAATGGAACCAGACTGGGCTGAGGTGGCCTGACCCAGGTGGTGCTCCGGTCCCCACATCCTGACAGAGTCAAACCTTGTGTTCTCAAGCTTGCTTCCCCTATGAAACTTGGGGGCAGTATGGACTTTTGTTCGCTTGTTTGTTTCTTTGTTTTTGAGACAGGGTTTCTCTGTGTAGCTGTGGCTGTCTTGGAACTCATCCTGTACAGCAGGCTGGCCTCCAATTCACAGAGATCTCCCTGCCTCTGCCTCCCAAGTTCTGGGATTAAAGGGGTGCGCCACCACGACTAATATGGACCTTATGGAGTTGCTGTGATGCTGTGGGAACAAGATCCATTATACGTAAATCTCCTAGCCATGTATCAGAGGAGAAATGTGAGGTTCCTAATTTGAGTCCAAATGGAAGGAGCTGAATGAGGGTGAGGGTAGGCTAAAACTGAGGAAGAGGGGCCCACAGATCATGCATTATGTAGATACATAGTGTTCAGTATGAATATTCTTTTTCTGTGCTCTCCTATCCCTTGGGAAGATGGATAAAAGCACACGTGAGACCTGTTAGGATGAGAAACTTGAAGAAGGGACTTGAAGGGGCAGATTCCTTACAGGATCCACTCAGGTGTTCATATAAAACCACATGGCCCCTGATGGACTGGAGCAATTAAAAGGGCATTAGAAAGCGAGAAAGCAAAGCACTATGGGAGTCCATCCATTGGATAAATATTTACAGGGGACCAGCTCTGTGCTTGGCCTTGATCCAGGCTCTTGGGATTCAGTGGTGAACAGCTGACGTAATTGGAACATCATCCACTTGGGGGAAATAGACGATAAATGCACATGTCATTAAGTGAGTCAGGCAGATGGTGGTCAGCAATGGATCAGAAAGTAAACAGTCACCAAGATTTCCATAATCTTGATGCATCAAGCCAAAATGGTGGGGAGAGGTGAGGGCCAGAGCAGACCTCAGCCTTGGGCAGGACTTGTTGCTCACTTTGAGGATGACTGGGGCCTTCACAGGTTCTCGCTGCCTACCTGGACTACATGGTGGAGCTGGGAGTGCTGCTGGGTGGACAGCCGACCTCCACCCGGGAGCAGATGCAGCAGGTGCTGGAGCTGGAGATACAGCTGGCTAACATCACTGTGCCCCAGGACCAGCGGCGTGATGAGGAGAAGATCTATCACAAGATGAGCATCTCGGAGCTGCAGGTGGGGTAGGCAGGGGACTAGAGACATTAGGGAGAGGGGAGCCCTTGAAAAAGACCACCCTGTTTCCCTATCTTCCTGAAACAACCAGTCTTCTCCCAGTTTGCTGCTTCTGTGCATTCCCAGGTGTGTGCCACTATCCTGGAAAGAAATGTGGTAAACATTTTAAGGCACCCCTCTCAAGGCCAGTGGTTAGTCTTTTTTTCTTGTTGCCCCGGACTACATGAAGAGACTGTCATTAAAATATTTAGCCAGGCCGGGCATGGTGGCGTACGCCTTTAATCCCAGCACTTCGGAGGCAGAAGCAGGCGGATTTCTGGGTTCGAGGCCAGCCTGGTCTACAAAGTGAGTTTCAGGACAGCCAGGGCTACACAGAGAAACCCTGTCTCGAAAAACCAACCCCCCCCCAAAAAAAAATTTAGCCAGGCATGGTGGTTCACACCTGTTACCCTAGCACTTGGGAGACTGTGGCAGGAGGATTTCTGTGAGTTCCAGGTCATTCTGGACTACAGTGTAAGAACCCATCTCAAGCAAGCGAGCAAAGGGGAAAAGACAAATGGATAAGGTAGCTACAGAATAATCAGAACGATATGGAAGTATCTCCTAATGCCGTCATTGTTAGCCTTCTTGGTATTGAATTATGGAAAGACTAGAGATAAGGATAGAGATAAGGAGATTCTAGAAAGAGGCCAGGTATGTGGGATGTGTTGGAGAAGTGGTGTTTGATCAACTGGCATGAAAATATTTGAATTTCTGTGCCCAAACTGAATATCACACGTAGTAGCTTTCCTTGTATAATAAGTGGTTAGGTTCCCAGACTGCAGGGCATTCAGGCCTGGAAAAGCATTTATTGCAGAAAGGGGTCCCCAAGCAGCCAGTAACTGTTACTATGGCAATGGGAAAGATGCCCGGGCTGTAGCAAATCAGTGGGGGAAAGAGTATGCTGGGAGCCCAGGGGGAAGGCAGGGAAGCCTGAAGATTTTCTACTTTCAGGCTCTCGCGCCCGCCATGGACTGGCTGGAGTTCCTTTCTTTCTTGTTATCGCCGCTTGAGTTGGGTGATTCTGAGCCTGTGGTGGTGTATGGGACTGAGTACTTACAACAGGTGTCGGAGCTCATCAACCGTACTGAACCAAGGTGTGACTGGGAATTGGAGTGGGAAAAAGGTACTGATAGTGGAGGGGACTCAAGGCTCTGGAGATCTCTGGAAGGGCCAACCACAGTGACTTGGCACACAGATTGAGTGATAAGACCCTGGACCTTCTAAACTTCAGATTAAAATGTATGTGGACCCTTCCTCTGGGCAGAGTGTCAGGGTATCCATTTGTGACAATCTTGCTCCAAGCTGACTTCTCTTGCGTCCCAGAGTAAGAGAGGCTTCAGGACCACTTTCCCACACCTCTCAGAACCTCCATAGCTTGCAGGTTCCTGGGGACTGGCTGGGGAGGGGAAAGGGTTCCCCACAAGTCTTTCCTTAATCTCTGATCTGGAAATAGCATCCTGAACAATTACCTAATTTGGAACCTGGTACAGAAGACGACCTCAAGCCTTGACCAGCGCTTTGAGACTGCACAGGAGAAGCTGCTGGAGACCCTCTACGGTACCAAGAAGGTGGGCTATCTGCCTCTGTTTCCTTTCTCACTAACTCTAGCTGGTGTACCTGCCCACAGTGTGTAGGGACATTTTCCTCACAGTACATGAGCACATGGTATGGGACACAGAGTTTGGAATCAAGCCCTCATGGTTTCCAACCCTAGTTCCTTCATATTTTGACCTATGGCACCTTGGGTATGTGAGCAAGTTCCTCTGGCCCTCCATTTCCTGATCTGTAACACATGAATAACAGCCAAGGCGAGCTTGAGTTAATGTCAGTTTGTGGTGTATACAGCATACAGCTTTGATGAGGGGGATGAAGATGGTCAAGTACTGCTCATTTCAAGAGGCCTGAATAAGCACAGGACATAAAACTACAAACAAATGCGTATATGTTGAGGGTTTTAATTGTTCACAAGGGGTGAAAACCTCCTATATGTTATAAAGCAGAAGTTGGGACAGCACACTCGATATGGGGAACAAAGTGGGGAGGCCATAGGAAAATATTCTCAAGGTCTGCCATGTGAGGGATGAGAAAACAGTGGAGAGGAGCATTTCAGGCATAAGAAACACACATGTGGGAGCTGGCGAGACAGCTCAGCGGTTAAGAGCACTGATAGCTCTTCCAAAGGTCCTGAGTTCAAATCCCAGCAACCACATGGTGGCTCACAACCATCCGTAATGAGATGACACCTTCCTCTGGTGTGTCTGAAGACAGCTAAGGTGTTCTTAGATATAATAATAAATAAATCTAAAAACAAAACAAAAACACAAATAAATAAATAAATAAATAAATAAATAAATAAGAAACACACATGCGCTGGGTGTGGTGGTGCATGCCTTTAATCCCAGCACTTGGGAGGCAGAGGCAGGTGGATTTCTGAGTTCTAGGCCAGCCTGGTCTACAGAGTTAGTTCCAGGACAGCCAGGGCTACACAGAGAAACCTTGTCTCAAAAAAAAACTAATAATAATAATAATAATAATAATAATAATAAAGAAAAGAAAAAAAAAGCCGGGCGTGGTGGCGCACGCCTTTAATCCCAGCACTCGGGAGGCAGAGGCAGGCGGATTTATGAGTTCGAGGCCAGCCTGGTCTACAAAGTGAGTTCCAGGACAGCCGGGGCTATACAGAGAAACCCTGTCTCAAAAAACCAAAAAAAAAAAAAAAAAAAAAAAAAAAAAAAAAAAAAAAAAAAAAAAAGAAAAGAAAAAAAAAAAAAGAAAAGAAAAGAAACACACATGCAAATTCACAGAGGCCCCGGGGGAGGTCAGTGTATTTGCAGGGGTTCTGGTGGGAGCTTGAGAGCAGGGCAGCAGAGTTTGGTTAAGATGGGCACGGGACATCTATGAGGGAAGTTGGCAGTTATGGTAAGAAGTCTGACTTTGCCAAGTGATGACACGTTGTAGAACAGGAAAATGGTGAAAGACTACTCAAGAGATGATGAGGTGGAGCTAGTGGACAGAGTGGGGAAGGTAATGGAGGAAGCTGGGCTGATCCTGGGTTTTCAGGGAGAGTGAACTGATTGCTTAGAGGTCTGAACTGTAGAACTGAGCATAAAAACACTTAATCTTGGGCCAGCAAGATGGCTCAGAACAGCTGAGGCGCTTGACACCAAACCTGATGACCCAAGTTCAAGCCCCACGTCCCACATGGCAGCTCCTTTAGGTTGACTTCCGAGTGCCCCCTCCCCAGTAACTAATCATCCTCCTCATCATCATTGAAACTTCTGAAGTCAAGGAGGGCTATTAGGGCAATAACAGGAGTGGGAACAGAGAATGGAGTGGGTAGCTCACCTGTCTTTCTACTGAAGCTTTGCTTCTGGGACCAGTGCACTTTGAGATACTGCCTTCCATATCTCTGGAGTCTAAAGCAGAAATGGCTCCTAAGGCCCAAGCCCAGCTGTTGTCCAGCTCTGTGGGACTTAGCACAGGAAGAGAGGCCTTCGGACTAGCAGTCCTTGCTATCCCTGCGACCCTGCTCCCTGTTCCTTTACAGTCCTGCACTCCGAGATGGCAAACCTGCATCTCCAACACAGATGATGCCCTTGGCTTTGCTCTGGGTTCACTCTTTGTGAAGGCCACATTTGACCGACAGAGCAAGGAAATCGTGAGTCTTCACGTTTCTAATACTACCCTTTGATTTTTTTTTTTTTAATCTGCTGGTCATTTATGTGTATACATAGAAAAATTGGGGCCAGGCGTGGTGGCACCCGCCTTTAATCCCAGCACTCGGGAGGCAGAGGCAGGCGAATTTCTGAGTTCGAGGCCAGCCTGGTCTACAGAGTGAGTTCCAGGACAGCCAGGGCTACACAGAGAAACCCTGTCTTGGAAAACAAACAAACAAACAAACAAACAAAAAATTGGGAAGGGAATTCACTAAGTAGAACATTGGGTGGTGGGATTATGAGGTGTTGGGTTCCTTACAGTTTTACTGTAATTTTACAAAGTCTTATACTAAGTTTATGTTACTTATATAATTATCAAAAATTTCCAGGTGTGGAAGCATGTGTCTTTAGTCCCAGCACTTGGGAGGCAGAGGCAGGCAAATCTCTGTGAGTTTGAGGCCAGCCTGGTCTACAAAGCTAGTGTAGGACAGCCAGGGCTACACAGAGAAACCCTACCTGGAAAAACAAACAAACAAACAAACAAACAAACAAACAATAAAGCGAAGCAAAGCAAACAAAAAATACTTAAGAGATAATAATAGGTGATAATAATGTTAAATATTTAATGTAAATATTTATGGGAGACTTGAGATGTCTAATTATGCAGTAAAGGAAAAATAAATAATAGGATGGAATATGATACCACATTTAAGTTGAAGATAAATTATTTATTTAAAAAATTTTAACAGACACATATTTTTTAAAATGGTTCAGTTGGCCTGAAATTTACTATGAATTTCAGGCTAGAACTTGCCTCAGCCTTCTGATACCTAGAATTTTTTTTTTTCTGGTTTTTCGAGACAGGGTTTCTCTGTATATCCTTGGCTGTCCTGGAACTCACTCTGTAGACCAGGCTGGCCTCGAACTCAGAAATCCGCCTGCCTCTGCCTCCCGAGTGCTGGGATTAAAGGCATGCGCCACCACGCCTGGCTGATACCTAGAATTTATTTTTTTAAATTAAACAACTATGTCTGGTTTTATTTTTTTATTTTTTTATTAAAAGAGAATCTGGTAATGCAGTATTGCATCTGGAGCCCTTTAACATGCCTGACAAGTTTGTTACCCCCAAGCAAGTAACCCAACCCTGAGATGAGTTTAGCCTGGTACTTGCTGTTGTAGACCATGTTGGCCTCAAAGTTATGATGCCTCTTCTACTTCTGCCTCTGCCTCCCATACCTGGCCTACTGAAACATTTAAAAGCAGAACGAAAGCAGATTGCAAAAATATATACACATTGCATAACACAGTTCCATATTCTGTCTGAATTTCTGGGGTAGGAAAAACACTAGAAATAGTCAGACTGTTAAAAGAAGATAGGTGTGTGATGAGATTATCAATGATAAGTTTTCCACTGTACAAATTCTGTTCATGTGTCTCCTATCTAACCAGATAAAGAACAATGTAGTAGATGAAAGTATAATATTAATTCACCCAACTGCCAATTCAAATGTTTACTTAGTTACTTGGAAAAATGCCACCCACAATGACAATAATGTCACCTGTGGTGGTCCCACCCTCCCTGCTGGGCAGCCTTTCTTCAGGACTCTTCATAATCCATGACATACTGGATCGACCAAGGGCGTATGGAAAGCAAAGAGGCAGTCAGTGCAGGGGAGGCTGACTTGTAACCCCCCCCACCCCCCCACCCCCCCACCCCCGCTCTCCCTCTCCTGCAGGCCGAGGGGATGATCAACGAAATCCGCTCTGCTTTTGAGGAGACCCTGGGAGACTTGGTTTGGATGGATGAGAAGACCCGGCTGGCAGCCAAGGAGAAAGTAAGCCATGGCTGTGTCGGGGGCGCCATCTTGAGGCGGCGACAGCCCATTGAGTTTTGCTGGGAGCTAGGAGGGAAACCCTTAACTTGGTCTCTGCAGGCAGATGCCATCTATGATATGATTGGTTTCCCTGATTTCATCCTGGATCCCAAAGAGCTGGATGATGTTTATGATGGGGTGAGTACCTTTGCTCACATACTAACCTTCAGATCCTGGGGCTCTGGCCTAGTACCTGGCCTCAGTGATAGAAGTTCAGGCACTGAGGACAGAAGGCAGATACAAGTCAAAGTATGTGCTCTATGCCAGATATGGGCCAGTTGGCAATAAAATATAGCACTAATGAAGGTTGGAATTTGGAGTGCTGTCTGAGTCGACCATGTTTCTACTTCTGTGTAATCTTGGACAGGACATTTAATCTGGGCCCCAGTTTCATCTGTAAAATGGGACTTTAGTAGTACTCGCCTTGCTGGACTGTAGTGGTGCATGCCCTTAATCCCAGCACTTGGGAAGTAGAGGCAGGTGGATTTTCAATTTTATGGCCAATTTTATGGTCTATAGAGGAAGTTCCAGGGTAGCTAGAATACGCAAAAACATCTTAGAAAACCAAAACAAAGTAAACAAACAAAAAGGACTCACCTTACAGGGTTGTAGGAACAAAAGCATGTAAGTTTTTTTTTTTAAACAAAACAAAACAAAACACACACAAAAAACCACCACTGAGTGCGGTTGCTCATGATTTTAATCCCAGCACTCAGGAAGCAGAGCTCTGAGTTCTGAGTCTTGCCTACATTAGTTATCTCCAGGCCAACCAGGGATGCATAGTGAGATTCTGTCTCAAAACAAAACAAAAGCAGCAACAAGACAGCCCTTGAAGGCATAAGCCCTTGACCGACAGCCATCTTACAGTGGAGGAGACAGAGGCTTGCTGGGAAAGCTCCTGCTGGGATTCTCACTTTCTCCAACAGGTTCTCACTGGCTTTCTCCCTTCCACTATTCCCACAGTATGAAGTCTCTGAAGATTCTTTTTTCCAAAACATGTTGAATCTATACAACTTCTCGGCTAAGGTGATGGCTGACCAGCTCCGAAAACCTCCCAGCCGAGACCAGTGAGAATGAGCGGGCAGACTTGGGGCAGCCAGAGAGGTAGACCAGGGCTTTGGGGGATGGAAATGAGGGGTGGGTTCAAGGCCCTTGCAGGAGACAGGCAGGGCAGGCCTGGGCTGTCAGGCTGGGGAGCATAAGGGGAGTGAGGATCCTCAGCCTCGTTCTTCCTCCCCCAGGTGGAGCATGACACCTCAGACTGTGAACGCTTACTACCTTCCAACCAAGAACGAAATCGTATTCCCTGCTGGCATCTTGCAGGCCCCCTTCTATGCTCACAACCACCCAAAGTGTGTCTGAGGCAGGAGGGAGGGTCTGGGTTCTGGGGTCATGTGGGTGAACTGGGAGAAGACCTGGAGGAGAATCAGGAAATGTCTCTGCTGTGACCTTATTCAGCATTCCTCCTCTACCAGGGCCTTGAACTTTGGTGGCATTGGCGTAGTGATGGGCCATGAGTTGACACATGCCTTTGATGACCAAGGTAGGGGCCCATTCTAGAATTCCCAGTGACTACTACAGTGATATGGGATATTAGAGGCAAGTCTTGGGGATCCTGGTGTCTTTGGGCTAGGGTTGTTTGGGGTATTTGTTCCCCCGTGGGTGGGTTGCAAAGACGAGTTCTTCTCAGGGCGTGAGTATGACAAAGAAGGGAATCTGCGTCCTTGGTGGCAGAATGAGTCACTGACGGCTTTCCAGAACCACACAGCCTGCATGGAAGAACAGTATAACCAGTACCAGGTCAATGGAGAGAGGCTCAATGGACTCCAGACCCTGGGGGAAAACATTGCAGATAATGGAGGCCTTAAGGCTGCTTACAATGTGAGTGGCCTGGGTCCCCCAGACTGTGTAGAAGGGTTCTTGAGGATGTGGGCTGGTGGACTTGCTATGTGTTATTCACCCAGGCTTACAAAGCATGGCTGAGGAAGCATGGGGAGGAGCAGCCGCTGCCTGCCTTGGGGCTCACCAATCACCAGCTTTTCTTCGTGGGATTTGCTCAGGTATGGCCCCTTGGGAGAACTACTCCCTCCAAAGGAAGGATGCCTTTAGAAGAAGTTGGGGTCATGCAGGAAAGGTGTCAGGGAAGTGTACTGAGAGAAAGCGAGAAAGTGTGGTGGCCAGAGCCCATGAAGGTAGACTTGAGGACAGGGGAATTTCCTATAGGATTTTACTGGAAATGGAAGGGCTGCTGGCTTGAGTGGAATGGATGGGGAAAAAAGCATTGATACCCTTCTGTTACTATAGAGGAATATGGAGAAAGAAACTATAGCTTGGAAATGCAAAATGGCTTGTTAAGGGTTACCCAGGAATAAAATAGGTAGCAGAGTTAGCACCCAGGCCTGGCCTCTTCAAGTACTTTATACCACAGCAAGCAGCCTTAAAGGGCTCAGTCTTTCCCCAGCAGCCTTGCCCATGCTGGGTTTCCCAGTGTCCACATGCTCTTTAAAGGCTTCAAGGGTCTAAGGAGGCACGTTCCTCTTCCTTGGAGCTGGCCAAGCCTCCTGCAGTGGCCCTGACAACTCCTGAACTCACCAGCTGGGCAGTGGTGGTTCCTGACCAAGATGGCTCTGCTGTAGCTGAAGCTATGGCCTAGCTCAGCTCCACACTAGACACCATATGTCCCCATGTCTGTCCTGGCCCGCAGGTGTGGTGCTCGGTCCGCACACCAGAGAGCTCTCACGAGGGGCTGGTGACCGACCCCCACAGCCCTGCCCGTTTCCGAGTGCTGGGCACTCTCTCCAACTCCCGAGACTTCCTTCGGCACTTCGGCTGCCCTGTCGGCTCCCCCATGAACCCAGGGCAGCTATGTGAGGTGTGGTAGACCTGGGTGGGGAAAGAAACGGGCAACTGTGGCCAGGGACTGGGGCTTCCAAGTTAGGAGAGAGTGAAGATCAGCTGGTATGGTTGTCTCTCCACACTACAAATGAGATCAATCTAGACACCACCACCACCACCACCACCACCACCGCCACCACATTGTGCCTCTGCTGTAGGGGTGCCTGAGCCTCTAGCAGAGATTCCACCATTCACTGTGACATCCTTTCATGTGTCACCCTGGAGGGAGTCTAGGCAGAAGAGTCAGTTCCCACAGAGATGAGTCTGTCTCTTTTGGACTCCAAGCTTACTCAGTATGGGGGATTAAGAGGATATGCCTGGGGCTTGGCCATCTCCCTCCAGGGTATACTGAGTGCTCTGTGAGATGAGTTCAGCTCCCTTCAGTCCACCCTCAGGCTGCCCCCCTACCTATGCTCCTTATGCTCCTCCTAGTAGTACTGCTGCTCCCCTTCAGGACAGACCAACTGAAGTCAAGTGGAAGGCCAAGGGCTCTCTCGGGTGAGAGGAGAAATATGTATGTACAGTGGGTGCTGGTTCCCTGTGTTTCAAGGTGTGAGTCTTAGGGATGACTGATTGTCCCTGGGCCAAACAGAAGCAAATCCAGTAGAGAAAAAATCGAGTAGGAAAGAGTTTATTTTTGCAGGGAAGAGGGTGGGGAGGGTGTGGTCTTGCCTTTATAGGACCCGTTGCTAATAAATAGATTTATATCAGCCAGCCTGTCTCTTCCTTCGGTTCTCTTTTTCCTTACTCAGCCTCTCATCCCACCAATATTTGAGCAGCTCCAATATACTAGTAATTCTTTTTTGTTTGTTTGTTTTTTGAGACAGGGTTTCTCTGTGTAGCCCTGGTTGTCCTGGAACTCACTTTGTAGACCAGGCTGGCCTCAGAAATCCTCAGAAGCCCACCTGTCTCTGCCTCTCCAGTGCTGGGATTAAAGGCATGCGCCACCACCGCCCGGCCCTTTTGTTCTTTTTTTGGGGGGGGGGTGTCTTTGTGATTTCATGGCCAACTTGGCTATATAGTAAGACAGAACCCCTAATTTGGGCCAGTGAACTGCTCCAATGGTTAACCTGAGTGTGAGCCCCAGACCCACATAGAGGTAGAAGAAGAGAGCTGACTCCACAAAGATGTCTACTTTGATATGCATTCATTTGAATAATAACAGGGCAAGAGGTGGACGCAGAATGACCAGAGGTTCAAGGTCATCCTTAGCTACAGATGAGAACTTGAGGCCAATTTGAATATATGAGACCCTGTCTCACAGAAAGAAAAATCTTAAGTGCCCGCAATGCCACCATCTCTGTTTTATGAGTGGGGAAAATGGGGAATGATTCCAGGACCTTCAATATCAGACAAGACAGACTGTACCAAGACATGTTTGGGACTCAGGGGCTCCTAATCACCAACAATTAATCTCCTAAGTCAAATGCAGACATCTGTCTGCCAGTCAGATTCATCACGCTGAGTGGAACCGTCACCAGCAACAGGTGTTTTTCCATGCAACACAGTTCTAACGCCCTCTTCTGGAGTGTCTGAAGACAGCTACCGTGTACTTACATATAATAAATAAGTAAATCTTTTAAAAAAAAATAAGTAGGGGCTGGTGAGATGGCTCAGCGGGTAAGAGCACCTGACTGCTCTTCCGAAGGTGATAAGTTCAAATCCCAGCATCCACATGGTGGCTCACAACCATCCATAACGAGATCTGGCGCCCTCTTCTGGAGTGTCTGAAGACAGCTACAGTGTACTTACATATAATAAATAAAATAAATCTTTAAAAAAAAATAAGTAAGGCAAGGTGAACCTCAGGTATATGTCACCTTTACCCTTAACAGCCTTGTGTTGTATAGTCTGTTGTGTTGAGGCACAAGAGAAAATGAACAATACTAGGGCATCTATGCTATCCCATTGGGTAATTTATTCCCATCCAAAGTAAAGAAGCCTGCCAAGAAACATGATCTTACCCTTGGTAAAACTCTAGAACTATCAGGCTAAAAGAGAATACTTCATAAAAATAAGCACACTTTCAAAGGGCCTATCATGGTTCACCAGTGGAGAGTCCTGACAGTTTTCTAATTTATAGCTCTGGGCTCCAGAGAGAAACCCCAAAGTCTTATGATGTACAAATATGACCTAAGGACCAATGTAAAGACATTCAGTCATTTCTTTTTTTTTTTTGGTTTTTCAAGACAAGGTTTCTCTGTATATCCCTGGCTGTCCTGGAACTCACTTTGTAGACCAGGCTGGCCTTGAACTCAGAAATCCTCCTGCCTCTGCCTCCAAGTGCTGGGATTAAAGACCTGTGTGCCACCACGCCCGGCTCAGTCATTTCTTATATATTTGTTAAAGCCTGCCTCAAACCAGGCACTAACTGGGTACTAGAGGCACAAAGATTAACCCTGGCCTCCAGAAGCTTAGCGTACAAGGCGGGAGAGATGTGTGTCAAGTATAGCAGGGGCTCAGGAAAGACACATACATAATCTGAGAGGCAAGAAAGGAAAAGTATCCTAGAAGGTGAGACTGAACTGGAGCTCAAAGGATACTAGGATTTACCAACTGAAAACTGAAGGGCATTCCTTACAGATGGAATACCAACTTGGAGAATATTCAGAAATGTGAAACATGTAGGATGATCAGATTATAAATGGTAGGGCCATAATATAATCCCTACCTGGGTATCAGTGAATGTATTGTCTGCTGTCATTTCTTTTTCTTTTTTTGTTTTTTGTTTTTTTGAGACAGGGTTTCTCTGTATAGCCCTGGCTGTCCTGGAACTCACTCTGTAGACCAGGCTGTCCTTGAACTCAGAAATCCACCTGCCTCTGCCTCCCTAGTGCTGGGATTAAAGGCATGTGCCACCACTCCCGGCTCGTCTGCTGTCATTTCTAAAGTTAACAGTAAAAATTTCCACAAAACACTTGGCTTTTGGGAAAATATCACATACAAAAAATTGTGACTGACCCATGTAGCTTTAATGGCAATTCTAGTTGGCTAGATTTACAGTACTTAGCAGGAATTCTCTCCTGTTGAGCAGGACTCAAGTCCAATTAGGTAGTTGTTGGTTTCCCTCAAATAAAAGTGCCGCTGTTGCAGCTTTGGGAGTGTTACACTGAGCTGGTCATTCTGACTTATACGATTTACAGCTGGGTAGGACTACTGATTGTTCTTCTCCTTGGCAGCTTACAGAGTGCCTTAAGACATTGTGAGAGCCAGTCCTCAGGGAAGAGGCCTCCAGGTCAGTTCCACTCAATTCCTCAGCAACAAAGCCTTACCTTCAAGTTCTGGTAGGCAACTAAGGACAACAGCAATAGCTTATATTGTTTTAGGAGTTTCTTGGATTCTCCTGACCAACAGCTCTGAGGAAGGTTTACTAGGCCTGGCACTGAGATTGTTGTTAGTCATTGGCTCTTGAGGGGAGCATTATCACCGCAAGTGGTGTAAAAAGTTAGACACTAAACCAAGCATGGTGGCACACGCCTTTAATCCCAGCACTCGGGAGGCAGAGGCAGGCAGATTTCTGAGTTCGAGGCCAGCCTGGTCTACAGAGTGAGTTCCAGGACAGCCACAGCTATACAGAGAAACCCTGTCTCGGAAAAAAAAAAAAAAGATCATTTCATTCTTTAAGTGTTCTTATAAGAGAAACTTTTTGTACTTCACATAGGCAGAAAACAGGCTTAGTTTAGGTAGCTTACCAAAACCACACTGCTGGTACATGGCAGGATTTGTTTCTAATATCATGTTTCTAAAGTTTGAGTTTCTCAAACTTTATTTATTTATTTATTTATTTATTTATGTTTTTTATTTCAAAACAATGTATATCTACAAAATAACTTGAAATATATCCCAACAACTTTCATATCCTCTTCATCTGGACTTATTAGATTTTTTTTTGTTTGTTTTGTTTTTGTTTTTGTTTTTTGTTTTGAGAGACAGGGTTTCTCTGTCTAGCCCTGGCTGTCCTGGAACTCACTTTGTAGACCAGGCTGGCCTCGAACTCAAAAATCTGCCTGCCTCTGCCTCCCGAGTGCTGGGATTAAAGGCGTGCGCCACCACGCCCGGCATTAGCTTTTTGATAAACCATTTTCGGGCACAATTTCCAATTCATCTCCAACATACAGATTGGTATCTGACTGATGATTTTAGATACACACACACACATGTATATATGAAATATACATACTATTTATATACCATACACATGGTACGTGCCCGATGTATGTATGTATATATGTATATATATATTCTTATCTGTGATTGAAGTTATAGAAACAGAAACTGGTAGAAATTTCCTACAGAGGACTAAAGCAAGCATGAAAATGTACGGCTATAGACCAGGCAGAGCAGCAATGGGCTGTTAAATCTCGCTCCAAAGGCTGAAGAAGTCATTGGCAGTGGAAATGGACGGTTATGCCTAGAATCCGAGATCTACACGCAAAAGTGATAAGTTTTAATAACGATCAGCAGCAGCTCATGTCTGTAATGAAGTTATTCTCCGCTAGAAAGTAAGTTCGAGGCTAGCCTGGAATAATAAATAAGTAAACTTCAGCTTCACTTGGGGGAAATGGTTTGCGGTTACTATTCTACAGTAGTAGTGGCATAATTACAGCAAAATCACACAGACTCGGTCAAGCCTTCAAGAGCTTTGAGCTCAGAAATCTACAGAAGAAGACTAAAGCAAGCATGATGGACGTCCTGTCTTCAGGATGACCTTCTCATCGTACCATGCATCCAGTTGTGGTGAAGCTACAGGATCGGAGAGCTAGGCATCCCCGCACTCAGACCACCCTTGCACGCACAGAGACACGCTAACCCAACAGCAGTCGTTCGGGCTGGAAGCCAGAACAGTACTTCCCGGCCTGCTCCAGAGGGCGGGACTCGGGAATCCGCCGGGCGCTTCCGGTCTGGAGGAAGACACGCGTGGCCATCTGGGAAAAGGGGCGGTGCGAGCAGGTGCGCGCGCAGCAGACCGGCAGTAGTGGCGGAGATGGAGGAGGGTGGACGAGACAAGACACCCGTGCAGTCCCAACAGCCCTCCGCGACAACCCCCAGCGGCGCGGACGAGAAGTCGAGTGGCAAGGAGCGAAGGGATGCAGGGGAAAAAGACAAAGAGCAGGAACTGGTGAGGCTCAGCCTGGGGAGCCCGAGGAGGAGGCCTTGGGCTGAGTCACTGCTGGCTCGAAGGCCTCGGGCCCGACTCCGTACTGCCCACCGCACCGGGGAGACTCAGGATGGGGCGACACTGACCTTATGCCCTGCCCGCCCCATTACACACTGTCACTCCCTGAGGCTCTCACCATCACCCCGCGGGTCTTTGGTTATTTCCTAGAATGGCTTCCAAGCAGAGTCTGCCTGGTTCCGAAGGTAGACAGCCTTTCCTACAAGGCTGCTTCCCTATCCCACGCCCTCATCTTGCCCATAGACATTCACACTCTTCACCTGTCCCGGGGTAAGTGGGAGGAGAATGTGATTGGGGTCCCCACTTTTGATGAAGTTCTTCCTCTAACCCTCCAGTCTGAGGAGGACAAACAACTTCAAGATGAACTGGAGATGCTCGTGGAGCGGCTCGGGGTGAGTCAAGATGTTTCCCATTTGTTTACTCCATTTCAATTTGAGGCAACAATTAGATCCCACATATTAGATATTATGATAATTTGAGGGAAAAGAGTTACAGAGGGTATTTAAATGGGGGTCATAGGTCTCAGGTCATTTACAGGAGTTGAGGCATCATGAAATAGGAGCCAGTTATGTCTTTGAGCAAAAGCATTGGTTAAGTATGTATGGGTTGTGATGTGGAGGAATGTGACTCCTTTTGGTCTGAGCATTAACGTCCCCTATCAGGAGAAGGATACATCTCTATACCGACCAGCTCTAGAGGAACTGAGAAGACAAATTCGTTCTTCTACAACTTCCATGACTTCAGTACCCAAGCCTCTCAAATTTCTGCGTCCGCACTATGGCAAACTGAAGGAAATCTATGAGAACATGGCCCCTGGGGAGAATAAGGTAATTCAGAATGTGGCCGGGGTCTGTCCAGTTGAATAATTCCTTCTTTAATGCTAAGTCACTGAAAGCCTAGTAGACCTCATCTAGCAGGAAAGTTCATCACAGTGAGACTGATTCTCCAGTGGAAAGCCTGAGAATGTTTCTCAGCTCCTTAGAAGTTTCTGCATTATATCTTAAGATTTTCTTAGCATGATGTGTTTCTGTATTGTGTGCATGTGTAAGTATGTGTGCCTGTATGCATGTGCTTATATGCATATGCATATACATAAGTGTCATGCCTATGCATGTCTAATGACCCTTGCTCTTTAGAGTTGGTTTTGGGATGTCTTTTTTTTTTTTTTTTTGGTTTTTCGAGGGTTTTGGGATGTCTTAATAGGTGCTGGGGGGCTGGTGAGATGGTGCAGCGGTTAAGAGCACTGACTGTTCTTCTGAAGGACCTGAATTCAAATCCCCAGCAACCACATGGTGGCTCACAACCATCCATAACGAGATCTGACACCCTCTTCTGAAGTGTCTGAAGACAGCTACAGTGTACTTAAATATAATAAATAAATAAATCTTTTAAAAAAAAATAGGTGCTGGGATTTGAACTCTGATCTTCCTGAGCATGCAGGAAGTCTTCTTAAGTGTTGATCCTTTTCTCCAGCCACTCTAGCTGACTTCAAACTCGGCTGTGTGGCCTAGACGGAGCTTTATTTTATGACCCTCCTCCTCCTGCTTCTCTCTGGAGTGCTGGGGTTAGAGGCATAAGCCAGTATGCCTGACTTTCTAAAGCTTATATTTAATGTCCCTACTCTCTCTTCTGTCCCATGTACATTCATCCCTTATATGTCTAAAAACCCACAGTTCAGTCACATTTGTCCAATTGGTACAACCGTGACCCAGAAGTCTTTACTTTGTAGTGTATTTTGAGTAGCCTCCTAATTGGCTTGCTTTTGTCCTTGACTCCCACATCATCTGTCTGTCATACTGCAGTTACAGTGATCTTTCTAGATCATTTAATTTAGTTATTTAAGTAAAATATTTAAATTATAAATAAATAATACATAGTAGATAAAAGTAATATCTGTTTTTAAATAAAATTAAAATTTAGTTTTATATTTATATGGTTGAATGTTTTGCCTCCCTGTCTGTCTGTATGTATGTGTATCCTATGCATGTAATGTCTGCACAGGCCAGAGGCTGGGAACATATTCCCTGGAACTGGAGTTAGGCTGTTGTGAACCCCCATGTGGGTACTGGGAACTGAACTCAGGTCATCTGCAAGAGCAGCATGTTTTTGTAACTGTTGAGTCTGCTTTTCAGACTCCTAGATTATGCTGCTATTATTATTACCACCTTTTAGTAGTTTATTATTGCGATTAAAATTTATGCTGGGTGGGTCTAGAACGTTGAGAATATGGTGAAATAGGAAGTACCATCTCTTGACATTACAACCCAGAAGCATCTTGCTTTTTTTTTTTTTTTTTTGGCTTTTTGAGACAGTGTTTCTCTGTAGAGCCCTGGCTGTCCTGGAACTCGCTCTGTAGACCAAGCTGGCCTGGAACTCAGAAATCCACCTGCCTCTGCCTCCCAAGTGCTGGGACTAAAGGTGTGCACCACCACTGCCCGACAGAATCTTTGATTTCTCCCATTATTTGTTACTCTTGAGTTAGGTTAGCTTCAGAGGGAGCTAGCAACACCAACTTTAGGGGTTTTTGTTTTGTTTTGAGGCTTAGCATGGAACTTTTCTGTATAGAGACTAGTATATATTGAATTTTATCAGTGAATTTTGTGTGCAATGATCTTGATTCTGTAATGGCACATGCTGTTTTCCTAGTGTTTTGCTGCTGACATCATCTCTGTTTTGGCCATGACCATGAGTGGTGAGCGGGAGTGCCTCAAGTATAGGTTAGTGGGCTCCCAGGAAGAATTGGCATCATGGGGCCATGAATATGTCAGGTAAGGCATTTTCTTTTTGGACATGAGAAGGAACTTGGGGGCATTATCCTGTTTGTTTGGGAGACCGAATGTATTGAATTTCCCAGACACTGAATTCCTTGACTCCCAGGGACATGCTTCCCCTAACGAGCATGTCTGTCTATCCATAGACATCTGGCTGGAGAAGTGGCTAAGGAGTGGCAGGAGCTGGATGACGCAGAGAAGGCGCAGCGGGAACCACTGCTTACCTTGGTAAAGGAAATCGTCCCCTACAACATGGCTCACAATGCAGAGCACGAGGCTTGTGACCTGCTCATGGAAATTGAGCAGGTTGATATGCTGGAGAAGGACATCGATGAGAATGCCTACTCCAAAGTCTGCCTCTATCTCACTAGGTAAGTGAGTACAGGAGAGCAGGTAGCACTTGTCTCCCAGGGAGTCTTAGGGTTCCTCTTGAAGGCAAAGGCTTTGTGATTCCTTAGTAATCCTGGAACATGATCCATTGCCTTCCATATTGTAGGCATTCAGTGTGTATACTTGGGAAGGGATTTAATATATACGATAAATGAATTGCACTTTCTGAAATTGTACTACTTTTGACTTTGTAGTTGTGTGAATTATGTACCAGAACCTGAGAACTCTGCCCTCCTGCGCTGTGCCTTGGGCGTGTTCCGAAAGTTTAGCCGTTTCCCTGAAGCTCTGAGATTGGCACTGATGCTCAATGACATGGAACTGGTAGAAGACATTTTCACTTCCTGCAAGGATGTGTATGTAGAGAAATTGGCAAAGGGAAAGATGAGTCTGCATGTGCTTTGTGTGAAAATCAGAGACGTAGCAGTTTCTGATGAGACCACAGAGGCTTTTCTGTCCCATGGTGGCTAAGAGTGAGCAGGTATCATGGCTTCCCCCACAGGGTGGTCCAGAAGCAGATGGCATTCATGCTGGGTCGGCATGGAGTGTTCCTGGAACTGAGTGAAGATGTAGAGGAATATGAAGACCTCACAGAAATCATGTCCAATGTCCAGCTCAACAGCAACTTCTTGGCCTTAGCTCGGGAGGTGAGGGTATCCTCTTGGTCCTGAAAGGTTTTGGCTGAAGTTCTGTCATTCTACCTCCCTGATTAATACCTTTCAATAGACTCCCTGGTTAAAGTTGCTATTCAGTGGGAGAGCAGAAGGGACAGCTAGGTAGGGGACTACTGGGGAAGCAGTTGTGACCCTCTGGCTTCTCTTTAGCTGGACATCATGGAGCCCAAGGTGCCTGATGACATCTACAAAACCCACCTAGAGAATAACAGTGAGTAGCTCTGTGTGGGCATTGGAGGGACTGTTAATTGTTCTAATTGTATTGGAAATAACAGCTTAGATAACCCATTTCTAAAGCACTTCAAATTCTTATGAACTCTGTGTCCAGGTCACTGTTGGAGACATAGATTAAGTGTCTAATTTAAAATCAGAGACTGACCTGGGTGGTGGAGGCACATCCCTTTGATCCCATCACTTAGGAGAGGCAGAGGCGAATAGATCTTTTGAGGCCAGCCTGGTCTACAAAGCAAGTTCTAGTACAGCCAGAGCTACACAGAGAAACCCTGTGTTAAAAACAAAAAACAATTTATTTTGTATGTATGTATTTATTTATTTATTTTTAAATTAGAGACTTTATACCATGCTGTGTTCCTTTCATGTCCTATGCTAAACTGCCTTTCTTCCCCTTGTACAGGGTTTGGTGGCAGTGGCTCTCAAGTGGATTCTGCACGAATGAACCTAGCCTCCTCTTTTGTGAATGGCTTTGTGAATGCAGCCTTTGGTCAAGATAAACTACTGACTGATGACGGCAACAAATGGCTTTACAAGAACAAGGACCATGGTATGGTTTCATTCCTCCCTCCCCTTTATTCTTTCTTTGTTTATTTGTCATACAGTCAGATGTTACCTGAGAGGGATCCACAGTACAGTTTCCAGAGGAGCCCTTTATAAGTTTCTTTGGGGTGGATCCTTCTAAAGCTGATAGTCTTCCTTGTCATAGGGATGTTAAGCGCTGCCGCGTCTCTTGGCATGATTCTGCTGTGGGATGTGGATGGTGGCCTCACCCAGATTGACAAGTATCTGTACTCCTCTGAGGACTACATCAAGGTTAGTCTGGGCAAAGCTTATTCATCTGGGACTTTTCCTTCTCATGTTCTAATACCTTTTTTTTATTAATGAGTGTTTCAGTTACTACTTTCTGTTGCTGTGAAGAGGCACTGTGACAAGGCAGCTTAAACAGAAATTACTTAATTTGGGGCTTCTATACAGTTTCAGCAGGTAGTCCATGCCCATCATGGAGGGGAACTTGGCAGCAGGCAGGCATGGTGCTGGAGCAAAACCTGAGAGCTCCAATCTGCAAGTTGGAGGCAGAGACAGAGACTGGGCCTGGTGTTAGCTTTTGAAGCCTCAAAGCCCATCCCTAGTGACACACCTCCTCCAATAAGGCCTAATTTCCTAATCCTATGCAGAACAGTTCTACCAAGTAGGGACCAAGAATTCAAATATATGATCTTATGGGGACCATTCTCATTCAAACCATTACATGAGGCATGTCCAGTTTTTTTATTCCAGGTACAGTGCCACAGAAAGGCCCATATTATACTTGGTAGTTAAGAGGACACCAGCATCTGAGAGAGTAATAGAGTGACTGACTCAGGGAAAAAAAAAAAAAAAGAGGGTAGATAGCTTAAAGAGCCTGCTTGCTCTTTGCAGTCAGGCGCTCTCCTTGCCTGTGGTATCGTGAATTCTGGCGTCCGAAATGAGTGTGATCCTGCCCTGGCACTGCTTTCAGACTATGTTCTCCATAACAGCAATACCATGAGACTTGGCTCCATCTTTGGGTAAGGCTTCCTACTGTTCTTTCTCTCTTTGTTGATTTTGTTTTTTCTGAGACAAGGTTTTTCTGGGTAGCCCCAGCTGTCTTGGACCTCACTCTATAAACCAGGCCTCTGACCCAGAACTCAGAGATTAGCCCACTGCCCTGTTTGCTTATTTATTTTTAAAATCTTATTTTTCTGAGATTGCTTCTCCTTTTGTTAATACCTATCTTTTAAACTCTGGAGAAGCTATTGCCAAAGACTGTCACGTGCTGTTGAGTAGTCTGGCTGCTGGTGAATGTGTTAGTGACCAGTTTTGTTTTTGTTCTTCTTTGCTGTGTCCCTGAGTATATATTGGGGACTTTATCTTCTGACTTTTTAGGCTAGGTTTGGCCTATGCTGGCTCTAATCGGGAAGATGTTCTAACACTGCTGCTACCTGTAATGGGAGATTCCAAGTCTAGCATGGAGGTGAGTTGTTGACGTCTAATGGAAAAGGTAGGGGTGGTGTGTTGGGGTTGTGGGACACCTCAGTAAAATCTCTTAGACTTTCAATTTCAAGCTGTGTGTGATGGCTCATGTCTGTAATCTCAGTGCTTGGGGGACTGAGGCAGGAAGATTTCCATGAGTTCCAGCCTAGGCTACAGAATAATTACTCTCACCTTTCCCATCCCCCACCAAAGAATGGGCTAGATGACACAGGCTGACATTTGAAGCTTGGTGTTGTACTGCTGAGTTCTTCTAGAGTTTAAAACCCCAGTCCAGCCCCTTAGACCGTAAGGAGGAAACCCAGTAGAAGTGAGGGCTGACCACTAAGAAAGTGGCATGTCCTGGTGGGAAGCACATGGAGAAACACAAACTCCACCTTAGCAGCAAGCAAGGATGCGAAGAGGAGGAGGAGCCAGGGTGCCACTATTCCCCTCCCTTCTTTTCCGTCTTAAATCTTTCCCCCGCTGTCCCCTTCCAGGTAACTCCCCTCGTGTTTTCAAATGCTTCTTAATGGGCCCACCCCTTAGTTTCCACCACTTCCCAAGATTCCCAAGAGCCACCATCTTACACATGGTTCGGGGACATTCTAGATAGAAGCCACAGCAATGATTCTGACTTAGTCATTAACTAAGTCATTAACTTATGTTTTCTTGCTTATGCAGAATCCTTTTAGTGATAAATACTGAATAATTGTCAAAAGCAGAGATTTTAGAGTAAAACCACACAAGTTTAAATCTTGGACTTCCATTTAAAAGCAGAAGATACTGAATAAGTAACTCAATCTCTTTAGGCTTCACTTTTCTTATCACCTGTTTTTGTGGACTTAAAAGGACTGTTTAGGAATACAGAAAGCTAGGACTGTTGAGGATGCAGTCAAGCCTGATGACTCCGTGCTGGCAGGATAGAGTCCTTTACCTTTAGCTGTGTGCTGTGTGTGTTTGCATGCTAAATAAATAATGTAATGAGTTTGCAAATGGGTTAGCACAGTGCCTGACATATGTAAGTACTCACTGATTTTACAGAAAGTAATTGCCTGTTAGGAAGCATAACTTACAGTGCATCAGAAGAATTAGGTTTATGAATGAAGTTACCTAAGTAAGCATTTTACTGTCTTACTGTGGTTGGGTATGGTGGCACACACTTTGAATCCAGCACCCAAAGGCAGATCTCTGATTTCCAGGCTAATCTAGACTACATAGTAAGAGCCTGTTTCAAACAAAGACAGAAAGGAAAATGTTAGTGTGTTTAATGTTGACACCCCCCCCCCCAGGGTTTATCTGTGTAGCCCTGGCTGTCCTGGAACTCACTCTGTAGACCAGGCTGGCCTCGAAATCAGAAATCTGCCTGCCTCTGCCTCCCAAGTGCTGGGATTAAAGGCGTGCGTCACCACGCCTGGCATAATGTTGACTTTCTTATTTCTAGGTAGCAGGTGTGACGGCTCTAGCTTGTGGAATGATAGCTGTGGGGTCTTGCAATGGAGACGTCACTTCCACCATCCTTCAGACCATCATGGAGAAATCTGAGACTGAGCTCAAGGATACCTATGCTCGTTGGCTTCCTCTTGGCCTGGGCCTCAATCACTTGGGTGAGAAATGTTTATCAAAGGGCTGACAGAATTGGATACAATTGGAGGGTTTATCAGGCTGAGCTGGATATGAGCCAGTGTCCTTTGACTCTTTAATCTCCTGCAGGGAAGGGCGAAGCTATTGAGGCCATCCTGGCTGCCTTGGAAGTCGTGTCAGAGCCATTCCGCAGTTTTGCCAACACTCTGGTGGATGTATGTGCCTATGCAGGTCTGTGCTTTAGTATCCAGCAACTCTGCTTCTCTCTTGGTTCTTCTCAGGTTGTTTCTTTTTTGTCTTTCATTCTGCTCTTTAGAGTTTTAAGGTTTCTTTTATTTACAAAGTAAGTTTTTTCCTTATGCTTTCTTGTTTTCTTTCCTTGCTCTCATTACCCCACTGCAGGCTCTGGGAATGTGCTCAAGGTTCAGCAGCTCCTCCACATCTGTAGTGAGCACTTTGACTCTAAGGAAAAGGAAGAAGACAAAGACAAGAAGGAAAAGAAGGACAAGGACAAGAAGGAAGCCCCTGCTGACATGGGAGCACATCAGGTGTGGGCCAGCAGGCACTCTGAAACAGATAGCATGTTGATATGAGAAGCAGAACAGAGTTGAGCTTTGTTTTTGGCCTCTGCTCCTCCCCTGGGTACTGCTACAAGTTAGAATAGCAGGACTGAGTTTTGTCCATGAGGGACAAGGAGTTCCCTGCAGGATAGCTCTTCTTAGATGGGCCTTGGGTGGCTTGGGTTTGTTCCTGGAGCTTACTATGTTTTTGTACCTCTTGAATTGCAGGGAGTAGCTGTTCTGGGGATTGCACTTATTGCTATGGGGGAAGAGATTGGTGCAGAGATGGCATTGCGAACTTTTGGTCACTTGGTGAGTAGCCCAGAGTAGACTGGAATATGGGGGTAGTGGGTGCTGGGAGTTAAACCTAGGGCCTTATGCATACATGGAAGTGATACACCACCACACTACACCTTAGTCCTGCCTAATTCTGGTTTTGGTGGCTATTATTTGCCACACATGCTTGTGTGTAAATGCATAGAGTTGTCCATCTTCACCTTCTTCCTTCTCTGAGACAGGGTTTCTGTCTTTTTTTTTTTTTTTAAGATTTATTTATTTATTATATGTAAGTACACTGTAGCTGTTTTCAGACACTCCAGAAGAGGGCATCTGATCTCATTACAGATGGTTGTGAACCACCATGTGGTTGCTGGGATTTGAACTCAGGATCTTTGGAAGAGCAGTCAGTGCTCTTAACTGCTGAGCCATCTCTCCAGCCCAGGGTTTCTCTCTTAATCAACACTCTTGCTGTGAAGAAACGCCATGACCGAAGCAACACTTTATTTTTTAAGATTTTATTTTTTATTTATTTTATGTATGAGTACACTCACTGAAGACCGTGACAGTGTCTGGTGAGAAGAGGACATTTGATCCCATTATAGATGGTTGTGGGACACCATGTGGTTGCTGGGAATTGAACTCTGGAAGAACAGTTTGCTCTTAACCATGGAGCCATCTCTCCAGCCCCCAAGGCAGCTATTATGAAGGAGAACATGTAATTAGGGCTGGCTTACAGTTCAGAGGTTTAGTCTGTTGTCATGGGAGAAAGTATGGTGACATGCAGGCAGACCTGGTGCTAGAGCAGTGGTTCTCAACCTTCCTGCTGCTTTCACCCTTTCATACAGTTCCTCATGCTGTGGGGACTTCCAACTACAAGATGATTTTCATTGCTACTTCATAACTATAATTTTGCTACTGTTCTGAATTATAAATGTCTAATGTTTTCTGATGGCCTTAGGGGACTCCTATGAAAGGGTTTTTTAACCCCCAGAAAGGGTCAAGACCCAACGGGTTGAGAACCACTATGCTAGCCAGCTGACAGTTCTATATCCAGATCTGTGGGAAGCAGTCAGAAAGGTAGTAGGCCTGGGTTTGGCTTCTGATACTCCGAAGCCCACCCCTAGTGACACACTTCCTTCAACAAGGCCATACCTCAACATCCTTTTCAAATAATGTCATTCCCTAATAACCATGCTTTATGGGGCCTATTTCTATTCAAACCACCATAGTCTCTTATATTTCTCCTGAGCACATCAGATTAACTGGTCTGAGAGCTTCCAGAGCACTAGGACTGCAGATGTCCTCATGCTTGCACAGCAGTTTTACCCAGTAAACTATCTCTGCCCAAACTTGTTTCTACCTCTTTTCCCATGCTATTTTATTTATTTTTATCACCAGCTGAGATATGGGGAGCCTACCCTCCGTCGGGCTGTACCTTTAGCACTGGCACTAATTTCTGTTTCAAATCCACGACTCAACATCCTGGATACGCTAAGCAAATTCTCTCATGATGCTGATCCAGAAGTTTCCTATAACTCCATCTTTGCTATGGGCATGGTGGGCAGTGGTAAGTACTTGAAAAAGATGTTGAACAGACTAGACGATTCAAGGTTCTTTTTCTAAGCCTCTGTAATTTCCTGTTTCTAGGTACCAATAATGCCCGTCTGGCTGCAATGTTGCGCCAGTTAGCTCAATATCATGCCAAGGACCCCAATAACCTCTTCATGGTGCGCTTGGCACAGGTAAAGAATAGGCATCTCCTTTTTCAAGTGTGGTAGTAGCAATATATGTGGTGGTGTAGGAGGGCCTAGGAGAGATATGACTGGGTTATGGGAGTTTTGTTTGCCTGAGAAGGAACATGTCTCCTCAGATATGACTTCTTGTTTATTAACACTTCTGGTTTGTTTGTTTGTTTGTTTTGTTTTGTTTTGCAGGGCCTGACACATTTAGGGAAGGGCACACTTACCCTCTGCCCCTATCACAGTGATCGGCAGCTCATGAGTCAAGTAGCTGTGGCAGGACTGCTCACGGTGCTTGTTTCTTTCCTGGATGTTCGAAACAGTGAGTTCCTGTCAGAAACAGTACATGTGTGCACATTGTGCCTTGATTTGCCCTTACCAGGGCCACCATAGCAATTTAGGATTAAAACCCTAAGTTAACTTTTCTAGGTTCATTGGGCTTGTTGGGGGGGGGGGGTGCCTCATGAAACCTTAACTTCTCACACTTTCAATCTGGCCCAAAAGCTTTCAAGATGAATTTACTCCTAAGTGACCAGGAGAAGTGATTTTCAGGCCTTAGGGGTGTAGGCAAAGAGTGGTAGAAGTCCCTTGGGTTAGTAGTGCATGCACTCAAAATCAGAGCTTGCTCTTAGGTAATAGTTAGTAGGTCGGGGCTGTGATAGAGTCCTGAAGTCCAGACTAGACTTGGCTCGCTGTCTACAACTCGTGTTTGTGCTCTCCTCCCTCAGTCATCTTAGGCAAGTCTCACTATGTCCTGTATGGGCTGGTGGCCGCCATGCAGCCTCGGATGCTGGTTACATTTGATGAGGAGCTGCGACCATTGCCAGTGTCTGTCCGTGTGGGTCAGGTAAGGAATTGGGTAGTTTAAAAACGAGGGCTCAGGGTCTACCAAAGAACTTGAACAATGTATATTCAATCCTATTTCACAAAGTGGTGTGGACATTGATGGGGATTGTGGATATTGCTTCTTCTGTTTCTGGAATCCTTACTTCATTATTTTCATCCCACAGGCAGTGGATGTGGTGGGCCAGGCTGGGAAGCCAAAAACAATCACGGGGTTCCAGACTCATACAACTCCAGTGTTGTTGGCCCATGGGGAACGGGCAGAGTTGGCCACTGAGGAGTTTCTTCCTGTCACCCCCATTCTGGAAGGCTTTGTTATTCTTCGGAAGAACCCCAACTATGATCTTTGAAAAAGTGGCTTCTAGAGACCCTGGCTGCAACTGGTTTTTTCTGTTGTTGTTGTTGTTGTTAGCAGGCTGTACTGCCTGCTATGAGGGGTGGATACTGTCCAGATCTTTGGGGGAATTGTTACCTCCTGTTGTTTTGTTACTGAGTAAAATAACTTTGTTGAATAAAGACCTTTATCCCCAAGGTCTATTTACTGGGTGTCATGGTCTGGGGCTAGACTGGAGAGTGGAAGAATACACTGTTCAGAGTAACACTGAGCCTAAAAGAAACTAAGCTCACTAAAGTCCATAAGAAGTTGAAAGATTTAGAGCTGGGCGTGGTGGTGCACACCTTTAATCCCAGCACTTGGGAGGCAGAGGCAGGCGGATTTCTACTTCAAGGCCAGCCTGGTCTACAAAGTGAGTTCCTGGACAGCCAAGGCTACACAGAGAAACCCTGTCTTGGTGGGGGAGGGGAGGGGGGTAAATAAATACATAAATAAAACTGGTAAAAGAAGTTGAAAGATTTAATCCAATTTTTTTTTTTTCCGAGACAGGCTTTCTCTGTAGCCCTGGCTCTCCTGGAACTCACTTGGTAGACCAGGCTGGCCTCAAAATCAGAAATCTTCCTGCCTCTGACTCCCAAGTGCTGGGATTAAAAGGCATGCGCCACCACTGCCTGGCTGGTTTGGTTTCTTGAGACAAGGTTTCTCTGTATAGCCCTGGCTGTCCTGGAACTCGCTCTATAGACCAGTCTGGCCTCAGATCTTCCTGTTTCTGCCTCCCAAGTGCTGGGATTAAAGCCATGCACCACCACTGCCCGGCTGATAAAGGACTTTTACTAAGTCTGACCTTGAAATTGATAGTTCTGCCTTCACATCAGAATGTTGAGATTAAAGGCCATGTACCACACATCCAGCTTTAAAGAATATTCTAGAGCATTCATCTATATTTGCACATAAACTTTTTAAAAAAATTATTTAATATATGTGAATACACTGTCATTCTCTTCAAACACACCAGAAGAGGACATCGGATCCGGTTACAGAAGGTCGTGAGCCACCATGTAGTTGCTGGGAACAACTCAGGACCTCTGGAAGAGTAGTCAGTCAGTGTTCTTTTGAGCCATCCCTCCAGGACCTGCACATCAACTTTTTTTTTTTTTTTTTTTTTTCAAGACAGGGTTTCTCTGTTTAGCCCTGGCTGTCCTGGAACTCACTTTGTAGACCAGGCTGGCCTCAAACTCAGAAATCTGCCTGCCTCTGCCTCCTGAGTGCTGGGATTAAAGGCGTGCGCCACCACACCCAGCTGCACATCAACTCTCATAACTAACCTTCAAAGGATTTTGTGTACTCCTCCATGCCCATCTTCTGACCTTGGCTAAAAGACGCCCAAGACTGAAGTCCCACTCCTTTCTAACTTGATATGTCCTGAGAACTCCTTTCAGGCTGCTGTTTGAGAGATCTGCTCATGTTAGCATCTCTGCTTGGCTTTGGCCTCAGAGTGATAGGGATGAGGAGCAGCCTACTCCTGGGAAGGCAGTTGCTCCTGATGGGCAGCACTAGTACAAGCTGGAATTGAAAGCACTAGTACAAAGTTTACAGCGAGTACAAGTGTAAATCCACTACCCTGGGGCCTGAGGTCCTGCAGATGTGTGTATGTCTAACCGTGGGCCTAGCACGTGGCCCTACCAAACAATAAATAATGTTTATCCAGCACTTAACCTCTGAATAATGTCTAGTACTAAGTAAATGCTACACATGTTGGAAGAATAACTTGTTTGTGTTTCTGAGGCTGTTGCAATTTCAGAGGTGAGTATAATTTTTTAGGAGACGTTGATAACTTGCTCATTGTCACGTGAGAGGTAAGAGACTAGGATTGGGATCTGGGGCATATCTCATGCCCTTAGTCACTATGGTAATATGTCTCTAGGATTTAAAATTTGGCCTCCTTGGTATGCAGCTTTTTTGTTTTGTTTTTTTGAGGTGACATCTCTATATAGTCCTGTCCTGGAACTCCCTATATAGACCAGGCTCAAATTCACAGAGATTGTCTGGGTTTCTTGAGTACTGCGATTAAAGGTATGCATGACAACACTTGATTTTTTTTTTTTTTTAATTTTGTGTATGGATGTTTTGTTTGGATGTGTGTGTAGTGGTCAGGGGTTGTCAGGTCTCCTGGAACTAGATTACAGAGGTTATAAGCTGTTCTATGGGTTTAAGGACTCAGATCCAGGTCGTCTGGAAGAGCAACCAGTTCTTTGAACCACTGAGCCATCTCCCGTCATCCCTGTAACTCAGAATCTTAGCTGAGGAAGAAACAGCAACTTTAGGTCTCCTCAGTCATCCATCACCTTGCTCTCACTTGGCCCCATGTGTGAAAGGTTTAATCCTAGGATATCAGTCTGTTGTGCCCCTTCAATGTAACTGCTGTCTGAAAGAGCCTCTGTTATTGTCTAATAGTGACCTAATTAGTGCCTTACTGCATTTCTAGATGTAGTAACAATAAGATCAGTTAGGGCACTGGGAGGCAGAAACAGATTGACCTCTGCTTTCCAGACCAGCCTGGTTGCATATTTGCATACTGAGACCTTGTCTCAAAAAAAAAAAAAAAGGGATGGGCGTGGTGGCGCATGCCTTTAATCCCAGCACTCGGGAGGCAGAGGCAGGCGGATTTCTGAGTTTGAGGCCAGCCTGGTCTACAAAGTGAGTTCCAGGACAGCCAGTGCTAGACAGAGAAACCCTGTCTCGAAAAACCAAAAAAAAAAAGGGATCTGGGGGTTGATGTGGGGCCAGTGATGTATCCAGTTGTAGAGTGCTTTTCTTGCATGCATGGATCCCTGGGGTCAATCCCCACCATTGCATAAATTGGGTGAGGTGGTATATAGAAGCAGTCATCCTTGCCTACAAACTGAATTTGAGACCAATCTGACCTATAAGAGACCCTGTCTCAAGAAAACAAAAACCAATGCCAGGGCAGGAAGCAGGAGTGGGTGGGTTGGTGAGGAGGGGAAGGGGGTAGGGGGTAGGGGGAGGAGGTTTTTTGGAGGGGAAAACAGGAAAGGCGATAACATTTGAAATGGAAATAAAATATCCAATTAAAAAAGAAAAGAAAAATAAAGAAAAACCAGGACCAGCAAGTAAGTAAAGCTTAAGCAAATCTGATTTTGACATTCTCTGGACCTATAAGATAGAAAGAGAACCAACTATTAGCAGTGTCTGCTGACCCTCATATGCACATGCAACGCCCCCAGCCCCCTCCAAACAAATATAATTAAAAGTTGTTTTTTTTTTTAAAGATTTATTTTATTTATTATATGTAAGTACACTGTAGCTGTCTTCAGACACTCCAGAAGAGGGCGCCAGATCTCGTTACAGATGGTTGTGAGCCACCATGTGGATGCTGGGATTTGAACTCATCACCTTTGGAAGAGCAGTCGGGTGCTCTTACCCACTGAGCCATCTCACCAGCCCCTAATTAAAAGTTTTAAATAAGGATAAACCAGGTGTGCTGGCTTAGACGTGTAATCCCAGCACTCAGAAAGCTGAGGCATAAGAGGTTTCTTTTTTTTTTTTTTTTTTTTTTTTGGTTTTTCGAGACAGGGTTTCTCTGTAGCCCTGGCTGTCCTGGAAGTCACTTTGTAAACCAGGCTGGCCTCGAACTCCGAAATAGGTCTGCCTCTGCCTCCCGAGTGCTGGGATTAAAGGTGTGCGCCACCACGCCCAGCTCATAAGGGGTTTTCTTGTCCCTATCCCCTGAACTACCCAACAAAAAGTCATATGAAAACAATTTTGTTTGTGTTGTGACCAGTGTTGTGCTGGAATGTGAACCCACTGAGATGCCCTAAGGCCAGAGTCAGGTGCTATGGGCCTGTAACCTTAGCTACTTGTGAGTCTGATAGAAAGTTCACTGCTACAGCCAGGGCTACACAGAGAAACCCTGTCTCAAAAAAAAAAAAAAAAAAAAAGCTGGGCGAGGTGGTGCATGCCTTTAATCCCAGCACTCGGGGCAGATTTCTGAGTTCGAGGTCAGCCTGGTCTACAAAATGAGTTCCAGGACAGCCAGGGCTATACAGAGAAACCTTGTTTGGTGGGGGGGTGGGGGAGCTGGTGGCACACACCTTTAATACTGGGAGGCAAAGGCAAGCAGATTTCTTGAGTTCAAGTTGAGCTTTGTCTACAGAATGAGTCCTGTGACAGCTAAGGTTACATAGAGAAACCCAGCCAGGCAGTGGTGGCACACACGCCTTTAATCCCAGCACTTGGGAGGCAGAGGCAGATGGATTTCTGAGTTCGAGGCCAGCCCGGTCTACAGAGTGAGTTCCAGGACAGCTAGGGCTACACAGAGAAACCCTGTCTCAACCCCCCACCCCCCCAAAAAATTAAAAAATTAAAAAAAAATACATAAGAGAAAACCTCTCCTCCCCATCCTCACAAGAAAGAAGACTGAGAATTTAGCTCAATCAAGTATTTGCCACTGAATGTACAAGGCCCTAGGTTCAGAACCCAATAATACCTCTCCTCAAGAGAAAAAGTACCTGGATTGGGTAGGGGAGTCTGGGAGTAGGAGAAAGATAGACATGTAGAAGCAAAAAAGGTAGGATGTAGCTTGGAGTAGCAGAAGCAAATGGGAGGAAAAGCTATTTGTTTCCAGAAACCATTTTTTTTAAAGGTTTTTTGAAATAGGATTTCTCTGTATAGCCCTGGCTGTCGAACTCACTTTGTAGACCAGGATGGACTTGAATTCAGAAATCCACCTGCCTCCGCCTCCCAAGTGCTGGGATTAAAGGCGTGTGCCACCACTGCCCAGCTGATTTTCTAGCTTAATTTCCTTCTACACCTTTCCCTGGACTCTATACTTAGCCAATCAAGATTAAGAATGGTTTCTGGTCGGGCAGTGGACTTTGTATTTTCTGGAACTGGGACCAAGTACTCAAATATATGAGCCTATGAAGCTCTTCTAATTTCTTTTATTTTTTGGGGGGGGGGTTCGAGACAGGGTTTCTCTGTGTAGCTCTGGCTGTCCTGGGATAATGTTGGGAGCAGGGTCCATTATTAAGAACCATTGATGGTCGTTCTGGGAATATGTGTGGGGACATTAGGATGTGAATTTTTATAGGTAGTACCTTATTTATTTTTTTTTAAAGATTTATTTTATTATATGTAAGTACACTGTAGCTGTCTTCAGACACTCCAGAAGAGGGCGCCATATCTCGTTATGGATGGTTGTGAGCCACCATGTGGATGCTGGGATTTGAACTTATCATCTTCGGAAGAGCAGTCGGGGAGCTCTTACCCGCTGAGCCATCTCAGCCATCTCACCAGCCCGGTAGTACCTTATTTTAAGAAGCTCAAGAGCAGTTTCTGGTTAATGAACTGAGAGTTATCAGATACATAGTAATTGATTTTTATTTACTAGTTTGTTTAGGAAAAGAAGCTAGCAGAGAAGGGAGCCCTATGTGACAGGCCTCATTGAGTACAGCAGAAAGTTACAAAACACTCTGCGGGTTTACCTTGGTTCATTCCACCAGTGTATTTTTTGTTTTATTTCTTCAAAACTGTTGCTCAGATCTTTAGAATGATAATTTAGTTTCCTAATACCCTCATCCCCTGTGTGTGTGTGTGTGTGTGTGTGTGTGTGTGTGTGTGTGTCCACAGATATTTGTATTGGGGAGTTGTACATGTATGTGTGCATGAAGAGGCTAAAGGTCAATTGGTGTTTTTCTGGGGAGCTTTTTGAGACAAATTTCTTATAAATATGCAGCGCACCTGATTCAGGTAGATTGGCTGGTTTGCAAATCCCTGGGGATCTTGCCTTCTCTCAACCTTCTTGGTGCTGGAATTACAAGTCCTGGTCAGCATTTATTTGTTTTTGTTTTTAAAGATTTATTTATTTTATTTATGAGTGTACTGTAGCTGTCTATAGACACACCAGAAGAGGGCATCAGATCACATTGCCGATGGTTGTAAACACCATGTGGTTGCTGGGAATTGAACTCAGGACCTCTGGAAGAGCAGTCAGTGCTCTTACCTGCTGAGCTACCTCTCCAGCCCCCTGGCCAGCTTTTAATGTGGGTCTTGGGGAGCAGATTCAGATTTAGTGTTTTTTGATTTTTCGAGACAGGGTTTCTCTGTTTTAGCTCTGGCTGTCCTAGAACTCACTCTGTAGACCAGGCTGGCCTTGAACTCAGAAATCTGCCTGCCTCTGCCTACCGAGTGCTGGGATTAAAGGCATGGGCCACCACTGCCCCGCTAGAGTACAGTTTTGATACAGTGTCTCACTATGTTGTCCTGACAAGCTTGCAACTCATTTTGTAGATAGTTTAGATTGGCCTGGAACTCAGAGATCTGCCTGCCTCTGTTTCTTGAATGCTGAGATTAAAAGTGCATAACCAGTGTAGAGTGCAATTTTGACTCTTAAAAAAAAGTGTGGTGTAGTAGTGAAATCTCTTTTAAAAAAAAAAAGCCGCCAGGCGTGGTGGCGCACGCCTTTAATCCCAGCACTCGGGAGGCAGAGGCAGGTGGATTTCTGAGTTCGAGGCCAGCCTGGTCTACAAAGTGAGTTCCAGGACAGCCAGGGCTATAAAGAGAAACCCTGTCTCGAAAAACCAAAAAAAAAAAAAAAGCCTTTGAAACCAGCCTAGCTCGGGTCTCAGCTTTCAACCATTGTGTATCTTTTTTTATTGTTTTATTTTATGTATTTATTTTTTTGGTTTTCTTTCTTTTGTTTTTTTCGAGACAGTTCTCTGTGTAGCCCTGGCTGTCCTGGAACTCACTCTGTAGACCAGGCTGGCCTAGAACTCAGAAATCTGCCTGCCTCTGCCTCTGCCTCCCGAGTGCTGGGATTAAAGGCGTGTGCCACCATTACCTGGCTTTTTTGTTTTTTGTTTTTTAAGACAAGGGTTCTCTGTGTAGCCCTAGCTGTCCTGAATTTGCTCTATACACTAGTCTAGCCCTTAACTCACAGAGATCCTCCTGCCTTTGCTTCTGGAGTACTGGGATTAAAGGTGTGGACTACCACCACCCAGTCAAAATTTCCCATTTTTAAAATTTAAATATTTATGTGTACAAATGTTTTGCTTTCATATGCCTGTGCACCACATGCATATGTGGTGCCTTTAGAGGGCAAAAGAGGGCAGAATTCTAAAGAATCAGAATTACACACAGGCATGACCTGCCTTATGGGTTATGGGAAGTGAACCCAGATCCTCTTAAATAGCATGCAATAAAGAGCAACCAGTGCTCCAACCACTGGATCATCTCAGAAATCTTCAAGACGTGGTCTCTGTGTGTAACTGTCTGTCCTGGAGTTTGCTTTGTAGATCAGGCTGGCCTTGAATTTAAAGATCTACCTGCCTTTCTGAAATGCTGAGATTAAAGGCGTGGTTCTCCACCGCCTGGTGAAATTTCCCTACTTTAAAACTGATGGTAACTGATTCCCTGCTTTAGCCATCAGAATTCTGGGGATTTGCCGGGCGTGGTGGCGCAGGCCTTTACTGCCAGCACTCAGGAGGCAGAGGCAAGCGGATTTCCGTTCCAGGACAGCCAGAGCTACACAGAGAAACCCTGTCTCGAAAAACCAAATAAAAAAAAAAAAAAAAAAAAAGAATTCTGGGTATCACAGACAGCACAGGTACTCCTTCCATTATTCCAAAGTTTTCATTCCTAGGAGCAACTGATGTAAAATTTTAAACAACGAATGTAAAATTGCTTTGTGTCAGTTCTTTTGGTGCAACATTGAATACAGGGTTTCTCTGTATAGCCCTGGCTGTCCTGGAACTCACNCTGGAACTCACTTTGTAGACCAGGCTGGCCTCGAACTCAAGAAATTCCCTTGCCTCTGCATCCCAAGTGCTGGGATTAAAGGTGTGCGCCACCACGCCCGGCTGAATTTCCTTTGTTAATAGGTCTATCAAAGATCAAACCTATAGCAATTTCAGAGACTGCATAATTTGTACACTACACTTACTAGAGCAGGACTGCCTTTTAGATTCAGCATTCCGAGCTCCAGGCCGCCACTTCACTTAGCACTCACGCGCTCAATAAATGCTTGCGCAAAGTATGAATGAACTAAAGAACCGCCAGAGCCTCAGAGGGGGTCGGCCTGGGAGTTCCAAAGTTCGGGAGGGGACACGGGGGCGGGCAGTGGGTGTCACGTGACGGGGCGGAGCAAATCCCATGTGCTTCCCCGGCGCCAGCGCAGCTCCGCCCTCTGCGCCGGTCACGTGGGGCGCTGGCTGCGCCTGCGGAGAAGCGGTGGCCGCCGAGCGGGATCTGTGCGGGGAGCCGGAAATGGTTGTGGACTACGTCTGTGCGGCTGCGTGGGGCTCGGCCGCGCGGACTGAAGGAGACTGAAGGTAAAGCCGCCATGTCCGGGCCCGACCCGGCCCCCCACCCCTCCCCCCGCATCCGCCGCCATCCGGGCCGGGGCTCGCCACCCTGCGCCGACGCCCCGGCGCTCCGGCTCCGAGCCTGCGCCCAGGCCCTACTCGCCAGGCCGATCCCCGGCCCACGTGTGCCGGGCCGGGCCCGGGTGGGGGTGGGGAGCAGGGCCCGGGCGGGGAGGGCGCTTGGGTGGCGGCGAGACAGCCACCTCCGCCCGGCCTGGGCCGCGGCCCGGCGCAGGCTGTGCGGCGCAGACCCGCCACCCCCTCCCCCTGCGGGGCCCGGGCGGCCGCCGGGAAGTGACACGTTGTTCTTTGGCACTGGCCGCGTTGCGCAGAGCTGGGAGGCGGCGGCGGGCAGGGAGGAGCCCCCAGCCCCGCCCGGCGGCCGACCCTCGCCTGTCCCGAGCCGGCTTTCGCGGCGGTCGCCGCCCGCCCTGCTGGTGCGGCCGGACTCGCGCCCTTCCTGCCTTGTGTTCCCGGGCGGCCTCAGGCCTCTCCGGCCCCGCGCGAGTGCCCCGCGGCACGCTTCGAACCCGGTGTCCCCGGGCGGGGGGGGGTGGGGATATCACGGCCGGAGCAGCCGGCTTCATTTGTGATCCGGGAGCCTGGTGCCAGCGAGACCTGGAATTTCCGGTCTGGTTGGTCTTGGGCCCCGTGGAGCCAGGTTGATACCCCTCACCTCCCAATCCCAGGCCTTCGGATGCCCAGAACCTGTAGGCCGCACTGTGGACTTATTCTTAACCGAGGGGGTGAGTGAGGGGGCTGTTTGAGCAGGCAAGGGTGGGGTCAGGGTGATGCGGTATGTTGGTGGGGTCCTCAGGCTGTATGTTTTCTGTTTCTGCATTCACTTGGCACCTCCCTTAATCCGTGTTGGCCCTAGCTCTTGATACAACCTTTCCCCCAGCCCGTTTGCCATAAGCTTGGGTCCTTTCCTCGTTTCGAGCTCTGCTCTTTCCAACAGGTGCTGGGGGGACCCTGATGTGGCACCAAATGAAATGAACAAAGCTCCCCAGCCCACAGGCCCCCCACCCGCCAGGTCCCCTGGACTCCCACAGGTAATCAAGGCTAAATGATCAGGACTCCGGCGGGGTGGAGGTCATGCAGCTCCCAGTTTTCCCACCCCCATCTGTGTCAGGGCAAAGTGCAGCTGCCTGCTGCCAAATTGAGATAGGGCCCCTGGCTGTCCCTGGGGCTGTCACAGGGAGGGAACATGTGGACTGCTGAGGCTTTTGCTACAGGTCTGCTCCCCATACTTGACCAGCTTGGGTTTAAGCCCCACCCAGGCTTCCCCTCTTGCTGAACTCTGGTCTCTCCCCTTCAGCCAGCGTTTCCCCCGGGGCAGACTGCACCGGTGGTGTTTAGCACGCCTCAAGCGACACAAATGAACACGCCTTCTCAGCCCCGCCAGGTGAGGGACTGTGGCTTGAGTAGGCGTTGGGTGGGAACTGGGAAAATGAGCTGCTGGTTTGGGGCTAGTATGGGAACTATGGACACTGTATACTTGCCCCTACATTCCCTACAGTTGCTCTGAGTTCATTCGTGCTATTAGTTACTTAGGGTGGCTGACTCTGTGAAGTTCTTAGAGTGTGAGAGTGGCATTACTGGGGTCTTCCAGCCTTTGGAAATTGGAGGCTGTCCTGTGGCCCTGCTGCCAGCTCTTTACTACTAGGAGGTTGCTATTACCCTGTTCTTCTTCTCCTGTTCTCTTCTACAGTTCATTTGAACTGTAATGAAATAAACATTCCAGCTGTGCTGCTTTTTGGGGGGGGGGGGGGTGAGACAGGGTTTCTCTGTGTAGCCCTGGCTGTCTAAACTCACTTTGTAGACCAGTCTGGTCTCGAACTCAGAAATCTGCCTGCTTCTGCCTCCCAAGTGCTGGGATTAAAGGCGTGCGCTGCAGCCGCCACCACGGCCCGGCTCAGCTATGCTTTTATTTTTTTTCGTGTTCTCCGAGTTCTTCCCAAGTGGAAGGGTTCTTTCCTACCCACTTCACTCCCCCTAACCCCACTCCGTCACCTTGGGGATAATTGTTGTCTTTCCTGTCCCCATGTGCTCTCAGGGAGGATTCAGGTCTCTGCAGGTAATACCCCTTTTCTAATCCCATGCCACCTCTTTGGTGTCACCCCATCCTCCACCCTAGTCCATAGCTAGACACAGATTGGGATGTTCATGGTGGGTGACTTGTTTGCACTTTAGGAGTTTGAGTCTAAATACTGCATGTTAAAGGTCAACTGTTGACAAGCAAGTATCCCAGAACTGGGAGACTGTTGCATGTAGCAGTTAGTCTTGGTACATGATGGGATCGTGCATGCTGGGGAGTCTGCTGTCCCGAAGGGCAATCTGGATGTGAGTGAGTGTGCATGGCAGGGACAGTTACAGGACACAAAGTTTTCATCCAGGTTTGAAGGCAAGTGTTAGTACAGGAGGCCACTTAGCCATCAGTTGGTCATGTGGGATTGATTGCCATGCGCACTGAAGTGCTGTACTCTTAAGAGACTGTATGGACATTGTGGAATGCTGATTTTGCTGTTTAATCCTCCCATTTTGACCCCACCTGCTTTCCGTCTTCCTAATAGCACTTCTACCCTAGCCGGGCCCAGCCCCCTAGCAGTGCAGCCTCCCGAGTGCAGAGTGCAGCCCCTGCCCGTCCTGGCCCAGCTCCCCATGTCTACCCTGCTGGATCCCAAGTAATGATGATCCCTTCCCAGATCTCCTACTCAGCCTCCCAAGGAGCCTACTATATCCCTGGACAGGTGAGTCTGGGGCTGGAAGCCAGGCTACCTAGTGCGTAATCCTCCACTTTTCCTACCTGGCCTTCTAGACCCATTCCTCTTATAGGGGTGGGACTTCTGGTCATTGTCCAGGTTTGGCTTACCCTACTTCATAATCTGATGTGTGTGGTGTTTGTAGTTTTTCTCATCTCTTTTCCCTCTTTTCTTCCCCAATCCCCTTCAGGGGCGTTCCACATATGTTGTTCCAACACAGCAGTACCCTGTGCAGCCAGGAGCCCCAGGCTTCTATCCAGGTGCAAGCCCTACCGAGTTTGGGACCTATGGTAAGCTGAGCAAGGAGTAGGTGGGGAGAGTGTATCCTAGGGAACATCTCAGGTATTCAATATTTCTAAATGCTAAGCTATTCTGCATGCTTTTGGTTTTTTTAAAAAATGGTAGGATTAATAGATGATGGGGATTAGTGCCTAATATTTAACGTATGTTGGTAAAGTAAGTTTTGATCCTTTGCCAAGAGAGTTAGAATGTTCCCTACTTCAAGAAGCACAGAATTTAAAGTGTACACACCTTTAATCCCATCCAGCACTAAGGAGGCTGAGACAGGCAGATCTCTAAGTTTGAGGCCTATTAACCAGGTCTATATAGTGAGTTTAGGACAGCCAGAGGTACGTAGTAACACCCTGTCTCAAAACAAACAGGGTTAGGGACTTTAGTCTGGCTCTGTGGGTCAAAGCACCTGCCCCCAAGCCTGATGACCTGAGTTTGATCACTGGGACCCAGGTGGTAGGAAGACAACTGACTCCCACTAGTTTTTTTCATGTTTCCACTCAGCCCATGCACATGAAAATGAATAAATAAGCTGATCATTTAAAAAAGAAAGGGCTGCCGGGCATGGGGGCGCACACCTTTAATCTCAGCACTCGGGAGGCAGAGGCAGACAGATTTCTGAGTTCGAGGCCAGCCTGGTCTACAAAGTGAGTTCCAGGACAGCCAGGGCTATACAGAGAAACCCTGTCTCGAAAAACCAAAAACAAACAAATAAATAAATAAAATAAAGGGAAAGACATACAGGCTCTGACTTGAAAGCCAAGTTAGTGATCTTTACATGGGGTTTCTTTTCATAGTTGGGAGACAGTAATGTGGATTTGAGTGGTTTTTGTAGCTAGTTCTCATTTATGTTCAAAGAAAAAACTGAACTTTATTGGTTTTATTTGAGACAGTCTTAGGCCTGAAACTTGTCATGTAAACCAGGCTAGTCTTAAACTTGCAGTGTTCCCCCTGCCTCTAATTGCTGGAATTACAAGCATATGTTAGTATGCTAAGCTTGCAGCAGTATCTAAAAAAATTTTCCCATCAGGAAGATCTTATGTATATACTTCCAATGTATAGTTGTGTGTGTGTGTGTGTGTGTGTGTGTGTGTATGTGTGTGTGTTGAGAGAGAGAGAGAGAGAGAGATTAAACATAAGCACCATTGATACTTTCAAAGGAACAACTGGGAATAAGGGATGAGTTACAAATTTACCCCACTTTGGAAACAATTGCTTTAGGGAATTTTTATTTCTTTAGGGCTGGATGTTATTTTTTGTTAAGGTTGCCCCTTGCAAAGGGCTGAGTTAGGAATTTGAGTCAGCTTAAGTGGAACAATTTGGAAAACCCTGTTCATTCCCTGCCAGAGCTGATTGTGTCTCGAGTTGAGGGTGTGCATGCATGTGTGTGGCTGGGTTGGGATTGTGTGTGTGTGTGTGTGTGTGTGTGTGTGTGTGTGAGAGAGAGAGAGAGAGAGAGAATGCCATGTGGGGTAGAACAGGTGATTGGTAGCTAGTGTAGAGAGGAAGGAGTTCCTTCCTACAAGGTGTGTGTGTCTGTGAGGAATTCTTGTAAACGCAGTTCAAACTGGTTCCCCTGCTTTGACAGACACCTAATTCCCTGGGGAGGCGGGCAGGGCAGGGCAAGGGGCTGGCTGTGTGTGATGAGAGGTTCTGTAGTGGGAGGTGTTCATGCACATATTAGTATATGTTTGGATCTTGAAGCTGTCACGAATCTTTTCTGTCCTTCTTCCCCCAAGCTGGAGCCTATTACCCAGCCCAAGGTGTGCAGCAGTTTCCTGCTAGTGTGGCTCCTGCCCCAGTTTTGATGAACCAGCCACCCCAGATTGCTCCTAAGAGGGAACGGAAAACTGTAAGTAGCAGCTAGGAGCTCTGGGACGCTTGGAAAGGGACACTCATGGTCTGGTGTTGGCTGGGATGTTGCGCCTGTGGGAGCAAAACTTCATAGACCTCTGAATGTAAGCAGAGAATAAGGTCTGTGGAGGAAGAAGTCGCTTGTAAGGGGATTGTAGTGTAGACCTGAGAAGAAGACTATTGGGCAGCAGAGAAATTCACAAGAGACTTGGGCTCTAGTAGGTTCACAAGATGTATGATTGTTTTGGGGGTGCTGGTGGTTAGCTTTGGAAATGGTTTGTTTTCTGTGTTCCTAACTCCTTGGTCCTGGAAGCTCTGGAGGCCTCCGCCTCTGCTTAGTCCTCAAGCCCTGGGCATGGTGCCCAGAATAGGGTGCCAGGGCTGGGGAAGCCGCTGAGTCACCCTGGCTCCACCCACTGCATCTGGGCCCTACCCCTAGAGATCAGGCCGACTAGCCACAAGTGAGCTAGCCGGATGTTTTACGGGGGTCTTTAGCCCTAGGGTGTTTGGCTATTGACTTAGGGATTGCTGGTGGGTAGAGGGGAGGGAGGGGGCATTGTGATGTACTGGGCTGCTCTGTGAGGTCAAGAGTCTTGGGGTGGAGGCTAGGGCAGCGACTACAAGAGCAGCCGGATGGGTTGACAGTAGAACTCATGGGGTTTCTGACACCCACCCACCTGCTTCCCAGTAGGGGTGGGAGGTTGGCCCCCAGAGTGTTAGGAGGGGGACAGGGTGGAGAGGAGGGCTCCTTCTGCTTCCCACTCATCCTATAGCTTTTTTTCCCCAGATCCGAATTCGAGACCCAAACCAAGGAGGGAAGGATATCACAGAAGAGATCATGTCTGGGGCCCGCACTGCCTCCACACCCACTCCTCCCCAGGTACTGTCATATCTTTGAGTGATACCTTGGTTTGGACAGCTATTCTGCCCACTTGATCTTTTCCTTCACCTTAGGGGTTTGTTTCCCATTTCCCTGCTTTCCTGGATTTCTAGGCAGAGCTAAAGTAGAAATGACTCTAGTAAAGAAGGGTGTGGAACTCTTCAGTGCAAACTTATAACACTTTGTGTCCTGCAGACCGGAGGCAGTCTGGAGCCTCAACCCAATGGAGAGTCGCCTCAGGTTGCTGTCATTATCCGGCCAGGTAATGAAGGCAATGGCACAACCTTTATGGGGGAAGTGGGGAGGATGAGGATTTACACTTAAGGAGTGATTCGAACTGAGTACCAGAGAATGATTTAGGGTTCCTGTAGTGGGTTTGAAGTTGCAGAGATGAGAACAGCCAAGGTGGGAGAAGGTTGGGATGTGTTTTGTTAAATTGGAAGTAAGCTTCACTAAGAGGAAGAACAAGAACAGTGAAGGACTTGCTGTCATGCATTCATTCTTCCTGCAGATGACCGGTCACAGGGAGCAGCCATTGGGGGGCGGCCAGGACTGCCTGGCCCAGAGCATAGCCCTGGCACAGAATCTCAGCCTTCGTCGCCTTCTCCAACCCCATCACCACCCCCAATTTTGGAGCCGGGGTCTGAGTCTAATCTTGGAGTCCTCTCTATTCCTGGGGACACTATGACAACGGGGATGATGCCAATGTCTGTAGAAGAATCGACCCCTATCTCTTGTGAAACTGGGGAGCCATATTGCCTCTCTCCAGAACCCACTCTTGCCGAACCCATACTGGAAGTAGAAGTGACACTCAGCAAACCCATTCCAGAATCTGAGTTCTCTTCCAGTCCTCTCCAGGTTTCCACGTCCCTGGTGCCTCACAGGGTGGAAACTCAGGAGCCCAATGGCGTGATCCCATCAGAGGATCTGGAACCAGAGGTGGAGTCAAGCACAGAGCCAGCTCCTCCCCCTCTTTCAGCTTGTGCTTCTGAATCGCTCGTGCCCATTGCTCCAACTGCCCAGCCTGAGGAACTGCTCAACGGAGCCCCCTCGCCACCAGCTGTGGATTTAAGCCCAGTCAGTGAGCCAGAGGAACAGGCCAAGGAGGTTTCATCAGCGGCACTGGCCAGCATTCTCTCTCCTACTCCACCTGTGGCTCCTTCAGATACTTCTCCTGCTCAGGAGGACGAAATGGAAGAAGACGACGACGACGAAGAAGAAGGTGGAGAAGCTGAGAGTGAGAAGGGAGGAGAGGACCTCCCCCTTGACAGCACTCCTGTCCCAGCCCAACTGTCTCAGAATTTAGAGGTGGCAGTAGCTACCCAGGGTAAGGAGGTGTGGCTAGATGAATGATGCTCATTCTGGAGATGCTCTCTTCATTGACTTCCCATTTGGCACCTCTTAATGTTTTGCTTTGTTTTGAGACTGGATCTTGATGTAGTCTGGCTGCCTGCTTCTGCCTCCCAAGCACTAGGATTAAAGGTGTGCACCATCATTTTAAGAACAGCCCAGCCTGAGAGACAGAGACAACCTGTCTTAAAAAACAAACAAACAAAAAAAAACCAAAAAGAACAGCCCTACAAAATAGGCTGTCATGGTAGCCTAGTGTTAGGCCCTAAGAAGGAGAGTTGAGGACTCAAGCTTTTTTTTTTTTTTTTTTTTTCTCTCTCTCTTTTCCCTGAGACAGGGTTTCTCTGTGTAGCTCTGGCTGTCCTGGAACTCACTTTGTAGACCAGGCTGGCCTTGAACTCAGAAATTCGCCTGCCTCTGCCTCCCGAGTGCTGGGATTAAAGGTGTGTGCCACCACCGCCTGGCTGGCTCAAGCTTTTTTTTTTTTTTTTTTAAGATTTATTTATTTATTATATGTAAGTACACTGTAGCGCATCAGATTTTTTTTTTGTTACGGATGGTTGTGAGCTACCATGTGGTTGCTGGGATTTGAACTCGGGACCTTCAGAGGAGCAGTCGGTGCTTTTAACCACTGAGCTATCTCACCAGCCCCATGACTTAAGCTTTTTTAGACAAGGTCTTATGTAGCCCGAGCTGGCCTTGAACTCCTAATCCTTGTCTCTGTCTCTCAAGTTCAGGGATTACAGGAATCTGCCACAATGCCTAGTTTACAGAGGTCATTTAAAGTGGGTGAAGGGTAGATAGAACCCTATGGCTGGTTTTCACTTTTTTTCCTTTTTCTTTTTGTTAGGGAAACTTAAATTGTTCACACCTTGTTCTCTTTCTCCTTTAGTGGCAGTGTCTGTGCCAAAGAGGAGACGGAGAATTAAAGACCTAAATAAGAAGGAGGCTGTGGGTGACATTCTAGATGCCTTCAAGGAGGTAAGGAAGGAAGAATTAGTTGAGGGAGATGGCATGGTTTGGAGGCAGTGATCATGCAACAGAACCTGGGTGTTCATCTATGATTGAAGGTGGATCCAGCAGTACCAGAGGTAGAGAATCAGCCTCCCACTGGCAGCAACCCAAGCCCAGAGTCTGAGGGCAGCAGTCTGCCCACACAGCCTGAGGAAGCAGAAGAAACCTGGGACTCTAAGGAAGACAAAATCCACAATGCTGAGAACATCCAGCCTGGGGAGCAGAAGTACGAGTACAAGTCAGGTGTGTTTAAGAAGAAGAGTGGTTGAGAGATACTTACCTCCCATTGCAGGACACAGGAGTGGGGCTGATGCGTCCTGTCTTGCAGATCAGTGGAAGCCTCTAAACCTCGAAGAGAAGAAGCGTTATGACAGGGAATTCCTGCTGGGCTTTCAGTTCATCTTTGCCAGCATGCAGAAGCCGGAAGGATTGCCCCATATCACTGATGTGGTGCTCGACAAGGTTGGTGTTTGGAGGAAGGTTGGTTTGATCTGGAAGTGTCTGAGGTTGCCAAAGAGAAGACAGTCACCCTAATCTGTTTCTAAGACACCAATCTTATTTGCAGGCCAATAAAACACCACTTCGGCAACTGGATCCCTCCAGACTACCTGGCATAAACTGTGGCCCAGATTTCACCCCATCTTTTGCCAACCTTGGCCGACCAGCCCTCAGCAACCGTGGGCCCCCAAGGGGTGGGCCAGGTGGGGAGCTGCCCCGAGGGCCGGTGAGTGGGGCTGGCTGAGGGGCAGATGGTTAACGAATGGGGTGGAATCTTTTATGTGTCATCCTTTGGGGAGAAGTCTGTCTCAGAGCTGTGTGGTAATGGGGTCACATTGTATTTGCTGTTCTGTCTTAAGTTGTCTTCATCCCTTGTCTAGCAGGCTGGCCTGGGACCCAGGCGCTCTCAGCAGGGCCCACGAAAGGAAACTCGCAAGATCATTTCCTCAGTGATAATGACTGAAGACATAAAACTAAACAAAGCAGAGAAGGCTTGGAAACCCAGTAGCAAACGGACAGCAGCTGATAAGGATCGAGGGGAAGAGGATGCTGATGGAAGCAAGACCCAGGTACTAGCAAGTCTTACCTCACTGTCTTTACTACACTGTCTGGGCTCAGTCCCTACCATTTTGTCCTGTCTCAGCAGCCTGTGTTTATCTTGAGTACTTCACTAGATCCTGTATACTCCATTCTCTCTTCTCTACAGGACCTGTTCCGCAGGGTACGCTCCATCCTGAATAAGCTGACACCCCAGATGTTTCAGCAGCTGATGAAGCAGGTGACACAGCTGGCCATTGACACGGAGGAACGCCTCAAAGGAGTTATTGACCTCATCTTTGAGAAAGCCATTTCAGAGCCCAACTTCTCTGTGGCTTATGCCAACATGTGCCGCTGCCTCATGGCGGTTAGTTTCTACCATTTGCTAAGTCTGTCTTAGGGATGTTTTTTTCATGCTTTTACTTATTTAACATTTTATTTGCCTGTGTCTATGTAGTTGCATGTTTACCACAGTTAGCACAATTGACAGTCATCAGGATAGCTTGTAGAGTCAATTCTCTTACCTTTATGTAGATTCTTAAGATTCCCAAGCTCGCATGGCAGGCTTCTTCACCCTCTGAGCCAATCTTGCTGATCCAGTTTTCTAAATCTTACTGTCTAGCTCCCTGCATCTTCCTGGGGATCCTGCAGTACAGCATAGGCTTTTTGGGTCAGGGAGACTTAAGGCCTTTTCTGCCTTGGACTGATCTTAATGTCATCTTTGGCCTACAGCTGAAAGTGCCCACTACAGAAAAGCCAACAGTGACTGTGAATTTTCGAAAACTGTTGTTAAATCGGTGCCAGAAGGAATTTGAGAAAGACAAAGATGATGATGAAGTTTTTGAAAAAAAGCAAAAAGAGATGGATGAAGCTGCTACGGTGAGAGAATGTGTTGCCAGTCACACCCTGTATTCACATCCACCCTCACCACTACCAGTTAGAGGTCTGGACCCCATTAAAGGATCTTGGGGGCTCTGTCTACTTTAGGGCATGAGTGCTTAGTACTAGACTGGCTGGCTCTCCAGATGAGCAGAGAAGGAATTGTAGCCAGCTATTTGGTTTTGTCCTTAGCTTTTTTTTTTATATGTATATGTGTGCAGTGTACATGTCTGGTGTCAGAAGATCAGGATTCCCTGGAACTAGAGTTAATTCTGAGCCACCACACAGACGCTTAGAACTGAATCTAGGTCTTTTGCAAGAGCAGAAGTATTCTTTTTTGGTTTTTCGAGACAGGGTTTCTCTGTATAGCCCCGGCTGTCCTGGAACTCACTCTGTGTAGACCAGGCTGGCCTCAAACTCAGAAATCCGCCTGCCTCTGCCTCCCACGTGCTGAGGGTTGAGCAGCAGTATTCTTAACCACTGACCTATCTATGTCTCCAAGATCCCCCTGCTTATCCTTTCTCTCTCTCTCTCTTTTTTTTTAAAGATTTGTTTTTTAAATTTTATGTATATGAGAACTCTGCCTTCATGCACACCAGAAGAGGGCATCAGAATCAGATCCCTTTACAGATGGTTGTGAATGTGAGCCATTGTGTGGTTGCTGGGAATTGAAGTCAGGACCTCTGGAAGGAAGAGCAGCCAATTCATCTCTCTAGCTCCTTGGTTATCTTTTTGACATAATCTTTGTCTGACAGGCAGAAGAACGGGGACGCCTGAAAGAAGAGCTAGAAGAAGCCCGGGACATAGCTAGGCGGCGCTCTTTAGGGAATATTAAGTTTATTGGAGAGTTATTCAAGTTGAAGATGTTAACAGAAGCAATAATGCATGACTGTGTAGTCAAGCTACTTAAGAACCATGATGAGGAGTCCCTGGAATGCCTCTGCCGCCTCCTCACCACTATAGGCAAAGACTTGGACTTTGCAAAAGCCAAGGTAGAGTCCTGGGATGTGGTGGTGGGGAATGAGTAAGGCATATGGGTCTCCTGTTTGCTGACAAGATTCAGGCTGAGGGGGTTGGGATGCTTAACCAGTATCAAAAGGAAAAAAAAGGGGGAGACAAAATTGATCTGAGCCCTTTGCTGCCTAGCCTCGAATGGATCAGTATTTCAACCAAATGGAAAAAATCATTAAAGAAAAGAAGACCTCATCTCGCATCCGTTTTATGCTGCAGGATGTACTTGATCTGCGGCAGGTATTTGTCCTCTTCACCACTTCATTTGCTACTCTAGTTCTTGATACCTTGGCTGATCCCCACCAACCCCAAAATAACTGTTTCCACTTTGTTCCCAAAGAGTAATTGGGTGCCACGCCGAGGGGATCAGGGTCCTAAGACTATTGATCAAATTCACAAGGAGGCTGAGATGGAAGAGCACCGTGAACATATCAAAGTGCAGCAGCTCATGGCCAAGGGCGGAGACAAACGTCGGGGTGGCCCTCCAGGCCCGCCTATCAGTGAGTGTGAGGCCAGGCCCGCCTAAGGAGACAGCAACGCTCCTAGAGGATAGGATGCTATTCTTTCCGCTGATGACTTTTGTTAGTGCCACGTGTCTGGGCCACTGAGACCACATGATGGGACTGAGGATCTGAGGAAGAGAGGCTAAGGGTGGCCCAAGATGGGGTTGTCAGGACTTGTTACTCCAACATGCTCCCCCACTCTCCCTCCCTCCCTCTTTGCTTTCCTCAGACCGTGGCCTTCCACTTGTGGATGATGGTGGCTGGAATACAGTTCCCATTAGCAAAGGCAGTCGCCCCATTGACACCTCACGGCTTACCAAGATCACAAAGGTAGGTTGTTTTCTGGAGTAGGTGAGTTGGAGGGTGATGAGAATGACCTGTTAGAACAGTATATTCATAAATAAACCTTTTTAAAAAATATATAGAATTTGAATGTTACTGTCTATGGGTAATGACTTGTTATGACAAGTTATGCCTTTATGTTCTCACATTATAATAACAATGAGTAGTGGCCATAGGCTGTGCATTGCAAAGCCCTAAAATATTTACTCTTGACTGTTTAGTCAAAGCTTGCCTCTTCATCCAGTGTGGCTGTGTGTGGCACTGTTGGCTAAGGGCTTAAGCTAGGAAAGACATATGAGTCTGCTGTCTTTCCTTTGGCAGCCTGGTTCCATTGATTCTAACAACCAGCTTTTTGCACCTGGAGGACGACTGAGTTGGGGCAAGGGCAGCAGTGGGGGCTCAGGAGCCAAGCCCTCAGACACAGGTATGGAGGCCACTGTAGGGAGCTGGGTACTTGCTATTCTCAGCTTCCTTGAGTTAGTCTTTCCTATACAGAATAAGTAATTAGGGAATAAATGTAGGAGTTATACATGATGCCAAGGCCTGAATTACATCATTGTCATTCTTGTGACCAAGAGTCCTAAAAAATAAGGGGATGCATAAAGTAGTAAAGGTGTGTGGTGTATTCTAGCTCTTGGAAGGTAGAAATGGGTTCATGAAATTTGCTTTCTGCCCTTAGCATCAGAAGCTACTCGTCCAGCTACCTTGAATCGCTTTTCTGCTCTTCAGCAAACATTACCTACAGAGAACACAGATAACAGACGAGTTGTACAGAGGTGAGTTTCTGGATTGGAGTTGTTAGAGAATACTGTGATTGGGTTTTAGTTGTCTCAGCATGGGTGTTTCTCATTCCTTTATTGCCTGGACATGTCCTTGATGACAAGAATAAGACCCTGCAGTCGTCCTGAATAGTCACATAAAATGCTTGAGTGGTACAGGTGAGAAACCATGTGTTTCGTCTTCCAGGAGTAGCTTAAGCCGGGAACGAGGTGAGAAAGCTGGGGACCGGGGAGACCGACTAGAGCGGAGTGAGCGGGGAGGTGACCGTGGGGACCGACTTGATCGTGCCAGAACACCTGCCACCAAGCGAAGTTTTAGTAAAGAAGTGGAGGAGCGAAGTAGAGAGCGGCCATCCCAGCCAGAGGGACTCCGAAAGGCAGCTAGCCTCACAGAGGATCGTGGTCGGGATCCTGGTGAGAAGGAAGGGAGGCTTATAAAGGAATGGGGGAAAGGCTATTGGGTGATATGGGACTGAGTACTCCCCAACTTTCTTGAGAAGCTCTGGATTCTTTGAAGCCAAGTTACTGAAAAGCTCTTCCCTGTATGTAGTGAAGCGGGAAGCTGCTCTACCTCCAGTGAGCCCTCCAAAGGCTGCGCTGTCTGTGGATGAGGTGGAGAAGAAATCTAAGGCCATCATTGAGGAATATCTTCATCTCAATGACATGAAGGTTGGCACTGGGGAGGAACTAGTGTTGCTTGTAAGGGTGGAGAAGGGGAGTCATGCTGACTGGCATGGTCTGTATAGGCTGTGGACTCAGCAATGATGGTTTTCTTCTTCATATGTACTCAGGAGGCAGTGCAGTGTGTCCAGGAGCTGGCTTCACCCTCCTTGCTCTTCATCTTCGTACGGCTTGGCATCGAGTCCACACTGGAGCGTAGTACCATTGCTCGTGAGCATATGGGGCGACTGCTGCACCAACTGCTCTGTGCGGGGCACCTCTCTACTGCCCAGTACTATCAAGGGTATGATCCATGCTAGTCTGTGGGCCTTCCTAGCCACATAACTCACCAATTCCTTCTCCTTTGTGGGATTCCTGAAATCTCAGTTTTTTGTTTTTTTTTTTTTTTTGGTTTTTCGAGACAGGGTTTCTCTGTATAGCCCTGGCTGTCCTGGAACTCACTTTGTAGACCAGGCTGGCCTTGAACTCAGAAATCCGCCTGCCTCTGCCTCCCGAGTGCTGGGATTAAAGGCGTGCGCCACCACGCCCGGCGGAAATCTCAGATTTTAGCTTGAGGTTTTCTCCTGTCTGGAAAATGTTTCGGGGGGGGGGGACCTCCACATTTGATTTTTAGTTGTGTATTTCCCTAGAAGCAGGGTTTCTAACCCATTTCTAAATGCCCTGACCCTTTAATTCCCTTTTCAGGCTGTATGAAACACTAGAATTGGCTGAGGACATGGAAATTGATATCCCTCATGTATGGCTTTACCTGGCAGAACTGATAACACCCATTCTCCAGGAAGATGGGGTGCCCATGGGAGAGCTCTTCAGGTAGGCCCTCCTTTTCCTTTGTGGGTATGAGAGAGACAATGGAGGAAGTGAGACAAGTTAGACTTTGGAGAGGGGCGGAGTAATAGTGACGGCTTTGGGAGGCCATCAGGATTGACGATTTGTCTTACAGGGAAATTACGAAGCCTCTGAGGCCCATGGGCAAAGCTACTTCTTTGTTGCTGGAGATCCTGGGTCTCTTATGCAAGAGCATGGTGAGTTGAACCTTTCAAAAGTTGATATAGTCAGAGACTTTTGTGTAATTTTGGCTGCCTTGGGTAAACATGGAGCCTCTTGGTCCTTTGTTGGCCTTTTTGGTTTTTCGAGACGGTTTCTCTGTATAGCCTTGGCTGTCCTGGAACTCACTTTGTAGACCAGGCTGGCCTCGAACTCAGAAATCTGCCTGCCTCTGCCTCCCGAGGGCTGGGATTAAAGGTGTGCGCCACCACGCCCGGGAGGCCTTTTTTTTTTTTTTTTTTTTTTTTATTTTGGTTTCTCTGTATAGCCCTGGCTGTCCTGGAACTCCCTTCCTCTGCCTCCTGAGTGCTGGGAGTAAAGGCGTGCCCCACCACGCCCTGCGCTGGCCTGGAGTATTTATAATGCTAGGACCACTTTTGATACTTGAGAGAGGGAAAGTGTTAAATAGGTAGTTTGTGTTGTGAGTTCTTACTGGGCTAAAGGAAGATTGGCAAAGAAAGACCCTAGACGCATGGCTAATTCATTTGACTGGTATTTGAACAGTTCACTATAGACTAAGCCCCTAGGATTACAGCAGTTAAACAATATGAAATCCAACTTGGTACAGAACAAAGGAAGAGATGGGAGCCTCAGTGATTAGAGTGAAATGTGAAATAGGGAAACAGTATCTCAGAGCCGCCATGGAATTGCAAAAGTATTTGGCAGTGTTTACAATGAAAGACCATCTTTGATGAACACTACAACTATTTTATGAAAGCTAATTGTTGTCTGAAATGTAGGGCCTTGAAAACGTCAAGTTGAGAGTGGTGCCCGTGGTTGTAAGAAGTTGGATATGTAGTGTGAAGTTTGGGTGTCTAGAATTCTGAAAGGGACGTTTTGTGGAGGTGTAGGTGTGGGGGTATTATTACTGCTAAGATTTTCTGAGCATAGGAAGCCAATGGGCATATCTTTTTGATAGTTTCTCTGTGTAGCCCTGGCTGTCCTGGGACTCACTTTGTAGACCAGGCTGGCCTCGAACTCAGAAACCCGCCTGCCTCTGCCTCCCAAGTGCTGGGATTAAAGGCATGCGCCACCACGCCCAATGAGGCAAGTGTTCTTAATTGCTAAACAATAATAATTTTTTTTAAGAGAACAAAATGAGGCTGGGCGTGGTGGCACACGCCTTTAATCCCAGCCCTCGGGAGGCAGAGGCAGGCGGATTTCTGAGTTTTTGAGGCCAGCCTGGTCTACAGAGTGAGTTCCAGGACAGCCAGGGCTACACAGAGAAACCCTGTCTCGATAAACCAAAAAAAAAAAAAGAGAGAACAAAATGAAACAATTGTTTGGGAAAGGTGAAATAGATCTACTATATATAGTAGGATGAGATATGTAGAGTTGGTTGTTTACCTTTTTGTGATCTTTTGTGACCCAGTGATTTCTTAAGAGTTCTACAAACGAGCCAGGCGGTGGTGGCGCACGCCTTTAATCCCAGCACTTGGGAGGCAGAGGCAGGCGGATTTCTGAGTTCGGGGCCAGCCTGGTCTACAGAGTTCCAGGATAGCCAGGGCTACACAGAGAAACCCTGTCTCGAAAAAACCAAAAATTAAAAAAAAAAAAAAAAAAAAAAAAAAAAGAGTTCTACAAACGATAAGTGATACTCTTCCTAGATGCTTTCCCCCTAATGTCATACCACTGAGGTGATAGGTGAGTTCCTATTACTTGTGATGTTTATTTAATCTAGGCACGGCAGGGTGGCGCCTATGTGGTAGGATTATTGACTGTTGAGTCCTAAGAGTCGGGCCATGTGTAGAGGTAGCTATTGAGATGCTGAACTGGTCTTTTGTTTTTCAGGGTCCCAAAAAGGTGGGGATGCTGTGGCGAGAGGCTGGGCTGAGCTGGAGGGAATTTCTAGCAGAGGGCCAAGATGTTGGCTCATTTGTGGCTGAAAAGGTTTGAGTCTGAAGTTCAGTTATTCTGCATTTGGGGCTAGCTGGTCTCATCTTTCCCTCATCTTTTACACTAGTTTTGGTCATTTGTTTATAGAAGGTGGAATATACCTTGGGAGAAGAATCTGAAGCTCCTGGCCAGAGGGCACTTGCCTTTGAGGAGCTTCGTAGGCAGCTAGAGAAGCTGCTGAAGGATGGTGGCAGTAATCAGCGTGTGTTTGACTGGATAGATGTAAGTTTCTCATGGATACTGGGGGAAGGATAGAGGTAGTTTTTGAGGTGGATGGTTTGGGAGTAACAAGAGTGGATACTTACAGAGTCTATTTGTTTTTCTCTACAGGCCAACCTGAATGAGCAGCAGATAGCATCCAATACATTAGTTCGAGCCCTCATGACAACTGTCTGTTATTCTGCAATTATCTGTAAGCCAGGGAAGTGGTGGGACAAGGGTGGGCCAGGCAGTCTAATGTGGGGAAAGGAGTTTTGGTCTTGGCCTTCTAGGGCCAAGCCAGGTGAAGTCTTCATTACTCTGTTTTGGGTTTTTTTCCCCTGTAGTTGAGACTCCTCTCAAAGTGGATGTTCAAGTGTTGAAAGTTCGAGCGAGACTGCTGCAGAAATACCTGTGTGACGAGCAGAAGGAGCTACAAGCACTCTATGCTCTCCAGGCCCTTGTAGTGACCTTAGAACAGCCTGCCAGTAAGAGCCAGGCTGCGGGGGTGAGGGTGGGACAGAGGGGCTGCCAGATAGAGCTGGTCATGGAAGGTACTCAATCCAAGAGAGGCGGGGAAAGAGCAAAATGTCCAGGTGATTTGGTTGTTACTTACCCTACCCTCTGCTTGTTTCCTTGCCTACAAATGGAGTGAGTTAATCTAAGCCTGGAGGGTTGATTGCCTGCCCGCTTTGTGCTTGACCAGTAGATGACAGCACTGCAGAGGTGATAAACAGTGGCATCTTTCAGATACCATGTGCCCATCTGTCTGATACAAGGCTCAAGTGCTTGCCTGACTTTGGTTTTTTTCAAGACAGGGTTTCTCTGTTCTGGATCTCAGTCTGTAGACCAGGCTGGCCTCGAACTCAGATAACTTCCTCGAAAGTGCTGGGATTAAAGGCATGCACCACCACTTGCCTGCCTTTTTAATAGCTGTTAGGGATTTTTCTCCATTTCCCATATTGGAAGATGGGGGCTTATGATCAAGTGTGAGGTTTACAAATTCAAAACATGGGCATGCTTAGGTGTTAAAATAACTGTAGTGAGAAAATAGAGCACAGGTCTGTGCTGGCCTGAGTCAGGGAAAGCATGAGCATTGCTAGATAGGTCCAAGAGATGATGGGTGCTGCTTGGTTACCTATACTTAGAGACACGAAAAGAGCTACTGAAGGAAGTACAGCAGTCATGAACAAGGGGGACTGGAGAAATAAGGGTGAGGGGCAGATACTGAAGGTCAGGTGAGTACTGATGGGGTCCTTGCACGGAATGGAGTAAGGATTCTAAGTAAGCAAAGAAAAGAATTTGAGGTGAGGGGCTGGCGAGATGGCTCAGTGGTTAAGAGAACCTGACTGCTCTTCCGAAGGTGATGAGTTCAAATCCCAGCAACCACATGGTGGCTCACAACCATCCGTAACGAAATCTGATGCCCTCTTCTGGAGTGTCTGAAAACAGCTACAGTGTACTTACATATAATAAATAAATCTTTAAAAAAAAAAAAAAAAAGAATTTGAGGTGAGAATGGTGACGCAATTGTGATCACCAGAGGCAGGGAAGATCTCTTAAGTGCAAAGCCAGCCCGGGATGATTAATTAGACCCTGTTTTAGAGAATGATCCCCACCCCCAGCTGGTCATGGTGGCACTCAGGAAATGGGTAAGTGGAGTCTCAACTACAGGGGAAAAAAACCCCAAAACAGAGTAATGAAGACTTCACCTGGCTTGGCCCTAGAAGGCCAAGACCAAAACTCCTTTCCCCACATTAGACTGCCTGGCCCACATACAAAAAAAAAAAAAAAAACTTAAAACATAAATACCTTCGCTGGGCATGGTGGCCCACGGCTTTAATCCCAGCACTCGGGAGGCAGAGGCAGGTGAGTTCGAGGCTAGCCTGGTCTACAAAGTGAGTTCCAGGACAGCCAGGGCTACACAGAGAAACCCTGTCTCGAAAAACCAAAAAAAAAAAAAACCAAAACAAAAAAATAAGTACTTTTAAAATGCTATCAATTAGCTGTTTACTTCTATTTTACAGTGGAAACTGAGGCTTGCTTGGAATGGGATTGCCTGGAGATAAGAACCCTGGTAAAATGGAGAACACAGATAGGGCAGAGGCCTGTGAGCAAAAAAAGTTTGGTATAGGAAAATGGTTGAAAATGCTAGATGCTATAGTGTGACAGGAGCCTATCTAAATATTAAAAACATCGACATCTTCCTATTGAATTTGATAGAGTAAGCAGGGGTCCAAAGTACTGAATTGGAAAGAACGGAGATAGTTGGCTGAGACAGAAAAACAAGTATAAAAATCTTGTTTAAGGCTATACAGAGAAACAAACAAAAAAAATCTTGTTTAGCTGTGGGCTAGTTAAAAGGTGGTTTTGTGGCAAGATTGGACTTAACAGAAGAAATGTGGTAAATGTGGAGGGCAAAGTAGAGAAGCAGTTGTACAGGGTTCTCAAAGAACGCACAAGGGTTTTGGAGCACAGATGTGGGATAGGTGAAGGATCAGCTATACCCATGGAAAAGCCAGAGGGGTATCTTCAACTTCCCATAGTTGGTAAGCTGGGCTTATGGTCCTGTGCTTCACTTAATAGAGTTCGTGAGGAATGGGGTGGAGGGTGTTTTGGGATTACATTGTAAGACAAGCACCTGAGAGAAACTGCTGTGATGGCTAAAAGGTTCCTGGGGGATTCACCAGGAAGATGGGATGGTAAGAGAAGTGGGCAGAGTGGAGCATTCTACAGGCCAGAGAGGGTAAACGTGTGTGGCAAAGAGGAGGCCACAGTTTGTCTCGAATCTGTCTGCCATGGACTCTTCAATGCTGGACCTAGAGTTGAACCTAACTTCCAACTAATTATTTCTTTAGTCAGTCTTTTGTGATGCAATCTTAAGTAGTCTGGGCTGGCCTCAAACTAGTTAGGCAGTTTAGGCTTACCTTACCTTTGATCCTCTTGCACTCTATATTCCAAGTAATGGGATTCCAGTTGTGGGGACCAGGCCTAACATTTTCCCTTTCTTGTTTTTATTTTGGTTCTTTGTAAGAAGGTTTCTCAGTATAGCCTCAATCTGTAGACCCAGGCTGGATATACCATCATACCCAGCCTCTGTCTCTTTGTTCTCTTGAGACATGGTCTCACTTGTAGAACTAGCTGGCCTAGAAAATTTTACTGCAGACCAGGGTAGTCTCAAACTCAGATCTACCCTTCTCTTGCTCCTGAGCACTGAGATTAAAGGTTTGTGCTACCATACCTAGCCTTGTTTTTCCCTTTTCAGTTTTGCTAAGCTGCCAGTTAGTTGGCTTTGAGCTACTTACTATCTTGATCTGCTTCAGTCTCCCAAATATTTGCCTGTTTTTTTTTTTTTTTTTTTTTTTGAGACAGGGTTTCTCTGTGTAGCCCTGGCTGTCCTGGAACTCACTTTGTAGACCAGGCTAGCCTCGAAATCTGCCTGCCTCTGCCTCCTGAGTGCTGGTATTAAAGGCATGCGCCACCACGCCTGGCTTGCCTGTTTCTAAGGATTGCTAATGGCTAAGCAACTCATTCTTGGGCTGGTAGTTTGTCATGAGATTAGCATTCTGTCAGAGGTCTAATCACTTGTACTAGGATGGTAGATCACAGTTTTGTTTAGCAGTGTCTCTTTGGGAGGGATCTCCTGGTATAGACTGCTAAAGCTTTGGCTAGTCACCTAATTGATGTCCTTGTGGCTTGCAGACCTGCTTCGGATGTTCTTTGATGCTCTATACGATGAGGACGTGGTGAAGGAAGATGCCTTCTACAGCTGGGAGAGCAGCAAGGACCCTGCTGAACAGCAGGGCAAGGGTGTGGCCCTTAAATCTGTCACAGCATTCTTCAATTGGCTTCGTGAGGCTGAGGACGAGGAGTCTGATCACAACTGATGGCGGGTGGGGCAGGGGACTTGGAGCCATGGACACGTGGATGGCCCAGCCAGCCAGCCGCCTGGACTGCAGGGGGGCGGCAGCAGCAGTGGCGGCAGTGGCAGTGGGTGCCTGTAGTGCGATGTGTCTTGAGCTAATAAAGTGGCTGATGAGGCAGGATGGCTTGGGGCTGCCTGGGCCCCCCCCCCCCAGGATGCTGCCAAGTGTCTCTCTCCTCCCCCCAGGGCACAGAGATATATATAAAGTCTTGAAATTTGGTGTGTCTTTGCGGGGGGAGGGGCACTACCGCCTGCCTCTAGGGTCCTTTTTTATTTTCTGAAATCACTCTTGGGACTGCCGTCCTCGCTGCTGGGGGCATATGCCCCAGCCCCTGCACCACCCCTGCTGCTGCCTGGGCAGGGGAAAGGGGGGGGCACGGTGCCTGTAATTATTAAACATGAATTCAATTAAGTTTATTGCCTCTTTACTGAAGTATGGATAGGTGGGCATCTTTCTTACCAGATTTGGCCACTGTTATCATTGATACTTGTTTCTTTACCTGTCAGAAAATTTTGGGGACCTGGGGAGTTGCTTTTCTGGAGGGTTGAGATCTTTCAATCAGCTTGACATGGTGAAACAACGGCAGATTAGTGTTGTAGGTACTTTTGCTCCTACCAGATTGATCCGAGCTCTGAGTTTGAGTCCCTTGTAGAAGCAATTTATGGGATGTTCTATGTGAAATGACTGCATGGTCTACCGGCTTCTGTCAGTATCGCTCCGCAGTGGACTGAGATGCTGTGAGACCCAGGCTGTCACTGAGTGGCTGTGACGTAGGCTTGCTCCGCCTGCTCTGGGTGGGCACGGCCCCGCGCTTACGTCACCGGCCCTGTTCCCCTCTCCCGGGAGCGGCAGCAGACGCGCTGTTCCCACCCCCTCCCCTTCTCACAGGCTGTCCCCTCCCTGGTGGTGACCGCGGCCCGACCCTCTGCAAGGCGATGGCCCGGGTCCCGAGCGCGGGCTAGCGTGCCTGGGTGCCTTGCCATGGGCTGTATTGGCTCTCGGCGTTCAGCCGGTCAGGGTAAGAGGCGGAGGCCGGAGCATGGATAGGGAGTCGGGCTACATAGCTGCCAGGTGGGGCCGTGGGTGGTAGGGGCGGTGAGGAGGGGGCTGGTATAAGGAGAGGGAGGAGCCTGCGTCAGGGAGGCGGGTTGGGCCAGATGAGCGTACGGCGAGGGGGCTAACCGACTCTGACTTCCTGTGGCCTGCCTGCTACTGGGATTTTCCGTGGTGTACTCACCTTCTGCCTTTTGCCTGTATTCCTGCTGCTGAGAGTGGCTGCGGGGGCACAGCCTGGGAGCCGCAGGCCAACCTGCGGCCCCCACCTTCCCGGGCTCCTGGCAACTATCCTTTTGTATATACATACTTCATTGCCTACACCTACCTCTCTGATCTTAGTGTCTTAGGAGTGGCTCTTTGCCGTGAACCTGCCTCTCCTACCTGGGTGCTATCATCCTCAGGAGTCAGCCTGCAAATGCTGGTCAAGTACCCCACCTAACACTAGTTTTTGCCTAACACTTGCTCCAAGCTTCAGAACCAGCGGGTTGATTAAAGGGTCTGAAGCCCCAGGTGGAACATCTGTGAGCAAATTGATAACCTCTCACGCTCACAAATAATTTTATTCCTATTATCCCCCCCCCCAAAAAAAAAACAACCCAAAACAAAAACCAAATCATGCTTACTCTGAGCAGAAAAAGTCCATCATCAGGTCTTCCTATAGCCACTGAGCCCTGCTCAGGCCTTGAATTCCATGAAAAACGTGTTTGTGTTCGTATGTGGTTGGGGGCGGTGGGGTGAGGAGAGGAGCCCTTTAGCTCTAGGTCAGCCAGCCTACCTCCTATGTCAAGGAATTAGTTTGGGATGAGTCCTAGGATCTCTAGGTGGTCAATCACACAAAGCATTAGTATGGTTGATATGGTGTTTTACAAGTAAACTCTGGCTGAAATGTGTACTTCCCCTAAATTCTGGGATTTGTAGTCCCAGAAATAACCTCGTGGGTTATGAATTTGAGAAGTGGCAGGGCTCTCTGACTCCTGGTCTGCACTGAGTTCAGGAAGTCATCCCCTCCTGTAGTCAGGGAAGAGTTTGACTGACCTCAGGACTGGCCTTGAGAGCCCCTATTCAGTACCAGGTAGGGGTCAGGTGTAGCCAGTAACCTGTCTTCTTTCTGGTTGGTAGCATTTCTGGGGACCACCAACTGGCTGAGGCCCAGGGACAGAGACGTCTGCTCCAGCTAAAAGGTTAGTTGTGATGTATGTGGCCAGTTGGCACTGTGTAAGCTAAGACGAGCCTCAGCTCCACAAGCCAGAGAACTTGGCGAGGTCCCTGGCACTCCCACTTCCTCAAAGCTATGAGACAGGAGTGTTCTCCTTATGTGACTAGGCACAAGTTCCAAGTGGGGAGGGGACTGGCTCAGCATCCGGAGCCAAAACAAGAATAGAACTGGGAGCTGGGCCTGAAGCAGTTCAGGCTTTGGGCTCTCTGCATCAACACAGCCAGCATGCCTATGATTTCTGTGCTGGGCAAAATGTTTCTGTGGCAGCGCGAAGGGCCTGGAGGACGATGGACTTGTCAGACAAGTCGCAGAGGTGAGAGCAGAGATCATGGATGTGATCTGGGAAGCGATGGGAACTGAGGAGAAAGGAACACCAGGTGTGGAGAGGAAAATCTCTCTGGTTTAGATATTGGGACACAGACTGAAAGGGGGAGACTCAGGTTGGGGCCATTAGGTAATGACTTACAAGGGTGAAACTTAGAAAAATCATGGGTTTGAAATAGAGTGATAGCCCAGTTGAGGTTGGTGAGAGGAAAGAATCACGGGGAGGAGGAGAGTGAGAAGGGGGCAGTGCTGGTGGGCAAATTTAATGCACTTTCTTTCCAAGGGTTGAGATGTGGGAGAAGAGGTCAGGGGTTACCCATATTTGGGTTTCACCATAAGTTCTGATGGCAAAATAGTTGTAAAGGAAGGTGTCCTTACGGATGCCACAGTCAGCTGTGGGATAGGGGGTTTCAGGAGAGTATGTGTGTGGTCTCAGATTGTCTGCGAGATGGGGGAGGGGTAATAAAAAAAATGACACTGACACGGCAGCACGGTGAAAATGGAAGTCTTGGTAGAAGTGGGGAATGCAGATGAACACCTTTCCCTCCGACTCCTCAGTGGCTTCGGACCCTGCCTGGGCCGTGGAGTGGATCGAACTCCCTCGCGGTCTCTCTCTGTCCTCCCTGGGATCTGCTCGGACTCTCCGAGGCTGGAGCCGGTCCCCCCGTCCTTCTTCCGTGGACAGCCAGGACTTGTCAGAGGTGCTGCGCCTTTTCTGTGCATGTTTGGCTGGGGGTGGCGTTCACATTGAGGGTTCGTGTGACCCCTCCCGGTTCCTGCCTCACCATCCTGCTTCGGGCTCTTTTTTTCCTGCTAGCGGAGGCGCTATCCGGCAGGCCGCCCCCGCGCCGGTCTGCTCTGCTCGGCGTGGTGCCAGCGGGCTGGCTTGCTAGCGCCTTCGGTGCTGACGTCAGCGCATCCCAGGCCGTATCCCGGGAGACCCTGTTGCATGGTGATGGGTTGCTAGGGAGATATACACCTTTTTCTTTGGGCCAGGGCCGCAGCTGCGCGGAGCGTCGCCGGGCATGGATGGCCCCGGCTGGGGAAAGAGAGGGGAGGGAGGGAGAGCCGGCCAGGAAACACCCGCCAGGTTCCCCTTCCCACAGGCCAGGCCAGAGGCTATCGGCGCCAATCTGGAGGCCCTGTCAGTCAGGTACTGAAGGAGAGGGACGGAGGATGGGCCTGAGGTCAAGGGGCAGGTGGAGGCCGCTTGTGCCAGGTGGAACCAACCATAATGGAGGAGAATTAGGTAATACTGGGAAGGGGGTGTGTGCCTCAGTTAGATTCAGCATAGGAAAACATTTGCTGGGGGTTATCAAGGGAGCGTTAAGTCGGGTACAGGATGGAGTTAGGAGACCATATGGATTTAACTCTGACCCTGCCATCTGCTTCCTCCAGAGTACAAGGCAGTAGAGAACATGGGAGGGGCCGCGCGTGAGAATTGAAGGTGTTTGTTTAAAAAATAAAAAATCTATGGGTTGAGGCGTTATTACTAAGAGACACTTGTGGCCTTGAGTTACAGGGAGGGTTTTGTAAGGCTCTTTTTGAACCTTTTGATGACCTTCTTGGCCTAAAAAGCTGGTTCCTTTCCCTTGAGGCAGGCAGGCAGGCAGGACAGGTGAAAGAATTTGGTGGTATTTGGCAGAAATGAGTGCTGGACTTCAAGAAAGGCCAGGGAAAGGCAGAAGTCTCCTTGTGGCAAAGTCCTTAAGCACCTGAATAACAGAGGAAGAGACATTATTTCTTTTAAAAATTAAAAAATATATATCTTTAATTATATGTGTGGGTATGTCCATGGAGCCAGGAGGTGTTTGATCTCCTGGAGCTAGATTAACAGCAGTGACCTGATGTGGATGCTGGAACCAAACTTGGGTCCTCTGTAAAAGCAGCAAATGCTCTTAATCTCAGAGGAATATTTTCATCTCTCTAAAAAGTTTTCTTTTCCCCTAAAACACACACACCAAAAAAAAAAAAAATTTTTTTTTTTTTTTTTGTTTTGAAGACAGGGTTTCTCTGTATAGCTCTGGCTGTACTGGAACTCACTTTGTAGACCAGGCTGGCCTCGAACTCAGAAATCCGCCTGCCTCTGTCTCCCCAGTGCTGGGATTAAAGGCATGCGCCACCATGCCCGGCTCCAAAAAAATTTTTTTTTAGATTTAGTTAGTAATTGTGCAAGTTTTGAAATGGAGCCATTTTGATACATTGTATTCTTGGGAAAGTATACCTGTATACCTTGTCTTATTCACTTGGCCCATACATTTACTTCTTAGCAGGCATGGTTTAAACACTGCACTGCATCAGTGATCATAAACTAAATTCCTAAGAGGCAAAGACCAACGAAGGAAAACCATATTTACACCTGGCAAGTAGGCTCCATTAATGGTTCATTGCTAGAATATATAGTGATTCATTGGAGACTCTAGTGAGAAGATAGACCACTATTTGAGTAGCAAGAAGGCCTCTCTGGGGGGGTGGTACTTCAGTCACAACTGGAAAGATGAGCGGGGCCAGCCATGAAAAGTGATGGAGCATGAAAGAACAGAAAAGATTATATATAGACTTCCTGGCTGAAAATGTACAGGAGGTTAGAGGGACCTGCGCTGACCTGGGGAGGGGCTCAGGGAGGCTTACGGGAAGCAGTGGTGGGAATAGCGTCAAGGCAGGCTTCCATGCATGAACATGGATATTTTTGTTTTGAGATAGGGTCTTCTATAGCTCAGGCTGCCCTCTATTTCCTAGTAACCAAAGATGACTTTAAACTTCTGATCTTCTGCCTTCACCTCCCAATTACTAGCATCCTGTGTCAGTTGTCATAAGGCTTGGTTTATGTGGTGCTAGGGACCAAACAGTGCTTTCTTAAATGGTAGGCAAGCACTATTCCAACTGAGCTACATTCCCCTGGCGCCCTTGCTAGATTTTAAGGTCAGATATGTGCAGGCAAAGCCTAGGGCAGAGTTGATGGTGATCCTGAGAACTGGAGAATGGTTGCAACTAAATAGGAAGTTAGAAAACAAACCTGGATGTGAAGAGGAGAATGTATTGCCTTGGCTTTGGTGGTGATGCTAAGTGTGTGGCTCTGGCAGGCAGTCTAGAGAGAGAGCTGGACATCTATCTAAAGACAGAAGGCTAATCCCAGCACTCGGGAGGCAGAGGCAGATGGATTTCTGAGTTCGAGGCCAGCCTGGTCTACAGAGTGAGTTCCAGGACAGCCAGGGCTACACAGAGAAACCCTGTCTCGAAAAACCAAAAATAAAATAAATAAATAAATAAATAAATAAATAAATAAATAAGTAAAATAAAAATAAAGATAGACAGAGGAGAGGGGGAAACCTTAAGGCCGTGTCAGCCTTAGCTGTCTCCCTTCTCCTTTTCTTCCTTCCCTGTCTTCTTTGGTTTTGTTTTTCTTTTTGAAGGACAGGGTTTCTCTTTACAGCCCTGGCTGTCCTGGAATTTGCTCTGTAGACCAGGCTGGCCTTGAACTTACAGAGACCTGCCTACCTCTGCCTCATGAGTGCTACCACTCAAAGCCATGTGCTACCACCATGCCCATCCTTTCTTCAGAGGCTCTCTCCTCCCCATTTCTTCTTTTCTTCATTTGTCTCCTTCCCTACTGAGAGCTGGGAAAATGGAGGCTCAGCTCTTCTTTTGTTCTCTTGGGCCTGAGTCTCCATTGCTCCCTAGGAAAATAGTTTGTGCTGCCGGACGTGGTGGCGCACGCCTTTAATCCCAGCACTTGGGAGGCAGAGGCAGGCGGATTTCTGAGTTCGAGGCCAGCCTGGTCTACAAAATGAGTTCCAGGATAGCCAGGTCTATACAGAGAAACCCTGTCTCGAAAAAAAAAAAAAAATAAAAAAATAAAAAAATAAAAAAAAAAATAAAAAAAGGGCTGGTGAGATGGCTCAGCGGGTAAGAGCACCCGACTGCTCTTCCGAAGGTGATAAGTTCAAATCCCAGCATCCACATGGTGGCTTACAGCCATCTGTAACGAGATCTGGCGCCCTCTTCTGGAGTGTCTGAAGACAGCTACAGTGTACTTACATATAATAAATAAAATAAATCTTAAAAAAAAAAAAAAAGAAAATAGTTTGTGGACTCCAGCTTCTTAGCCCTTTCTACAGGCCACTGTCCCACATATAGGACATACATGACATGCCATCCTAGCATTCTTCCAGTGCTCCCAGCTACCAATGGGGCCTTGGCTTATGCAGGAGCCTGTTGGAAAGAAGGTTGTTTCTTTTTGTTTTGTTTTGTTTTTCGAGACAGGGTTTCTCGGTGTAGCCCTGGCTGTCCTGGAACTCACTTTGTAGACCAAGCTGGCCTCGAACTCAGAAATCCGCCTGCCTCTGCCTCCCAAGCGCTAGGATTAAAGGCGTGCGCCACCACGCCCGGCTAAGAAGGTTGTTTCTGTCAGGGCCACTAACCTTCTGATGGTGTTACTCAAGGTGAATGTTGGAGACACAGTCGCCATGCTGCCCAAGTCCCGGAGAGCTCTAACCATCCAGGAGATCGCTGCGCTTGCCAGATCGTCCCTGCATGGTATGCACCCCATGTCTGTTTCTCTGCCCACTTTGTCCTTCCTTCTTTTCCTCATATCTTGTAGGACTGATTACTGTGGGAATATTTCCTGTGGGGATTTGGGGGGGGATTTCTTTTTGCAAATCAATCCTAGCCCTTCCTCCTCCTTCCTACCCAAAGGAGAGACTTTGTAACCTTCTCCACCTACTTCCGTACTGGCTATTCCCTAACCCTTGCCCTCAACCCAACTTCTCTCTCCCACCTCCAGGTATTTCCCAGGTAGTGAAGGACCACGTGACCAAGCCCACCGCCATGGCCCAGGGCCGTGTGGCTCACCTTATTGAATGGAAGGGCTGGAGCAAGCCTAATGACTCACCGGCTGCTCTGGAATCAGCCTTTTCCTCCTATTCAGACCTCAGTGAGGGTGAACAAGAAGCTCGCTTTGCAGCAGGTAGGTAGCAGGAAGGGAATTAGTCCTACAGATTTATCATAGGGCTGCTGCCTCTCAGCTCACTGGATCTGGCACTGGGGCTGGAGTTCTTCCATACACCTCTCTGCCCAGAGACCTCAGGGACCTGTCTGCAAAGCCAGCCCTAGTCTTAGCTCCGGTGTATGTCAGTTAACACTGTGTCTCTCTGATAGGAGTGGCCGAGCAGTTTGCTATTGCAGAAGCCAAGCTCCGGGCATGGTCTTCAGTGGACGGTGATGACTCCACCGACGATTCTTACGATGAGGACTTTACCGGGGGAATTGACACAGGTGAGGAGTGTTTGATCTTGCCACTTGGGGTGAACTTGCCTGGTAGGTGTGATTCACTCTGAGCCTCCCAGAGCAACTTAAGTCTTCCAGACAGGAGGAAAGAGACTATCCAGGCTGACCCTGACACCTCGAGGACAAAGATCACCAGCTCCACTCAGGTGGGAAAACAGCACTTGGAAATGGAACAGCTCTTTTCTATAGGTGCTGAGCCCGCTCTCTTCTCTGTGTGTAGTGAGCCTTGCAGTTCTCAGAGTAAAGAAGAAACAAGCCCAGGGAATTTGGTGCCTCTTGCAAACCCTCTACTACAGTCTTGTTTCCAGAAGAACCTGTGGTGCCTTACCTCTTTGAGGGGGCTTCGGTTGGCTGTGGCCGGACAGATGATCTGGCAGCACGGTACCCAGCACCTCACAGGGCAGCAATCCCAAGCAAACAGGAAGGCCTGCTGGGCCCGGACTCCACAGGATGCTGGCTCCAGCTCAGCATCTTTGTATTCCAGCCTGTGGGTCTTGCTTTGGGCCAGTGCTTGCAGAAAGGGACCCTGGGGGCCTTGCAGCTGTGCTCAGCTCCTCTTTCATCTTCCGTTCCTCGGACGGACTGTGTGGCCAGCTCCCCGCCCCCCCAGCTTCTGGTGGCTTGGCCTCACCGGACCCCTACCTCCCCCAGTGCCTGACTCTTTGCCTTTGAAGATCACCTACTAGTTCCTACTCCTCTGGCTAATTAACAAGGTTTTCAAGGCCAAGCCTGCATTGAAAGCAGGCACAGAGCTGCTGCTGTGGTCCAGAGGGGACTGAGTTGAATGCTTAAGGCCAAGGTGGAATCATAAGTATATTATGATCTTTTTTTGGGGGGGGGTCTTGATTTATTTTGTTTTTGAGAAAGGGTCTTACTAGCCCAGGCTAACCTTGAACATTTATTGAAAGTCTGTGTATAATCTTTGAACAAGTTTAAAAAAATGCACAGCTTTTTCTGGTGGGCACAGCCCTGTGGTAGGGTCCCCTGCTTAGTGAGCAGAGCAAGGGCAATTTAGCCTTCACTGCTTTGGGTAATGAGCACCCTGCATGGTTATATAGTCGGCTTACATTGACTGCTTGCTTCCTCTTGATCTAATACTGTAAAGAAGAGATTATTAGAATTTCTAATTCCCCATGAAAGGAGCTGCAGTATCAAAGATTAAGACTTGTTCAGGTTACCCAGTTCCTACTGACTCCCCTGATGACCCCTCCCCACAGCTATAATAAGGGTAGGTGCGGGGGTCTGTGATTATGTGGTTTCCACATTGACCGACTGAAATGGAGCCAGCAAAGCTGTTTGTTTTTTGTTTTTTCTTCCCTTCACAGACATGGCTGGGCCTCTGGGGTCCCACCTCCAGGACCTCTTCACAGGTCGTCGATTCTCCCGGCCTGTGCGCCAGGGCTCTGTGGAGCCAGAGAGCGACTGTTCACAGACCGTGTCCCCAGATACCCTGTGCTCTAGTCTGTGCAGCCTGGAGGATGGGTTACTGGGCTCCCCAGCCAGGATGACCTCCCAGATGTTGGGTGAAGAGCTGCTCCTTGCCAGGCTGCCCCCCAGCCGGGAAAGTGCCTTCCGCAGCCTGGGTCCTTTGGAGGCCCAGGACTCCCTTTACAACTCACCGCTCTCAGAATCCTGCCTTTCCCCTGCCGAGGAGGAGGAGCCTGATTCCTGCAAGGACTGCCAGCTGCTCTGCCCGCTGCCCACAGGCAGCTGGGAAAGACAGCAGCAAGTCTCTGATGTGGCCTCTTCCGGGGTGGTATCCTTAGATGAGGATGAGGTGGACCAGTGATCCAGACATGCCCGGTGGGGGCGTGTTTCCCGGGCTGCTGCCTGGGGCAGAGCCTCTGAGGCCAAATGTGGGCTCTGAAGCTTTTTCGAGGGCTTCTGGGAGCACTCACTTCTCCATTGTGTGTTTTGCATGAAAGTGTTTGGAGAGGAGGCAGGGGCCAGGCTAGGGGCGCATGTCCTGCTTCCACTCATGGGGTTTGCCGGGGCTTGCCCGGGGCCCCTGGGGCATGGCTACAGCTGTGGCAGACAGTGACGTTCATGTTTCTTGAATCCAAAATGCCACATTTCCTCCTGGGATGTGAACCTGAGAGGGTTGTGGCTGGGCTGAGGAGGTGGAACCGGAGGAAGCCTGGCCACACCCCCTCCCCCCTCCCCCATGCCCCTCTCCTCTGCTTTTCTCTTCACCCGAGTCCATGTGCAGTGCGTGACTGAACCACCTCCACCTGTGGGGCTGGCTCATGCCCTCCTGGAGTCTACAGATTGAGCCATCCCTTAAGGGTCCCCTTTGCCCAGCCGGGCTCTGCTGTGCTTCACCCCTCCATTGTCTCTAAACCTTTTTTTTCCCCTAAAGACAGGGGGTTTCTGGTCTGTTCTTTGAGCCGATCTTTGGGAGGCACTGGAAAAGATGAAAGAGTGTGCCCTTGCCCTCTTCACTGCTCCCCCTCCCTTCCCTCCACCCTGGTCCTTTCCCAGCATGGCATGGTTGTGTGAGCACATGCAGAGACTCAGTAGGGCAGAGACTCAGTAGGACGGAACTGGAAAAAGTAAGGGCTCTGCTTGTTCCAGAGCTGGGAGGGCCTTGTCCTTTCATCGAGGACCACAAGGGGGCAACCCGGGTAGCCAGATTTGTGCCAATGAATGGACAGTCATGAGGGAGTAGCTGTCCTTGTGGGAGGAAAGAGGGTAGTGCCTTTCTTGGCTGAATGGAAGGCTGTAGCCACAGAGATAGGGGGCCCTGTCCCAGGCAGGGCGTTGCTGATCAGCCAGTGGAGGCCTCTGGCAGATCCAATATTACGAGGACACTGGGGTTGGTAAGTGGCTACAGAATGAATCTCAGAGGCTTGGGCGACAGGTAAGAGGATCCAAGGTGAAAATATGAGCCAACAGCACAAGTGTTCTATACATGAGTGGCTAATTAGGTGTTTATTCTATTTATTGTTTTATTAAATTAATATAAAAATCTTTGTAAATTTCTATATACATCTTGTCATTGGAGGCTCCAGTATAAACCCAGTTTAGTTCTGCCCTTTTTCTCAAAGATGGGGCAGGGGCCACAGAACCGCACCTCATCCCGCCAGGACATTTGCTGATTCCCCCCATCCCCGCAGTTAGGGTGGCCTTGGGTTCCAGCTTCTGTTCATTGCTGCTTGCAGAAGGAATGCAGGCCATCAGGAAGGGGGTTCACTGGCACTTGTCATCACTGTCGGAAGGGGTACCCTCTCGTGGGAGGCCGTGGCGGGATCTTGGCCCCCAAAGCGCATGCACCTCAGTGGTCTCTGTGTCACTGCTGCTGGTGGCACTGTCCCGGAAACTGGCGAGGGGTGGCCTGACTTTAACACCCTGTGCTGTGACAGAGCCTTCAATGGCCTTCCGGAGCTGGAAAGGTAAGAGTCCGATGTGTGCTTCAGACTCCTCCCCAGCACATCCCCTTGGGGGAGCCAGACAGCTCTGATGCTATTTGGAACTGTAAGTGGCTTTGGCCTTGTCACCTCACCTCCTTTAGGGTGACAATCCCAATGAGTCTGCCAATGCTGGTGACGTAAGCATGGTCCACTCCCAGCAATGAGAAGATGGTGTGGGTCTGCAGAACAGAGAGCAGAAAACCTCTGCTTTATATCCAAGGGAATATCTCAGAATCACAAGCCCAAAGGGTCCAGGGCAAACTGGGGATGTGACAGTGGGAGGGACTGCTGGAGGGACATCTGAGCTCTGAGAATGTTCCTGTGTCCCAAAGCTTAGAACCCAGAGTCTCAAGGCTGCTTGTATCTATCACACTTCCCCAAGCCATCAGATGTGACCACCAGGCTTCAGACTTTATCAACAGTCTCCATTTGCTGTCTTGAAGACAGTTCTTGGCATTTCCTGGAATTGGTTATCTACTGTTTGGGGTACATTTATAAGCCTCTCCGCATAACAGGTGACTCAAGATGGGTGGTCCCAAGTGTCTTATGCCTTACATACTTTATAAATATTATTTACATATTTATACTAAATTATGGGAAGGATAAGACAAGGTATACTTCAGAGTCTCAGTGTGGTGGTTCTGGGGACTGAAGCTAGAGCATCAGATATGCTGGGCAAGGCTCCTACCCACTGAGCTACGGTAGCTCCAGGAGATCGCTACTTAGCCCAGGCTGTCCTTGAACTTATACTGCTTTTGCCTCAGCCTCCTAAGTACTGGATTTTAGGTGTGTGCCACCACACCCATCTTAGAAGTTCAGTCTTTGAAGTCCTGTTTCTTCAGTACCTGTAATTGTCATGTAGTTAGCAATCTCTCATTATATAACAAACCTTACACCCTACATGCAACAAATGAACCCTATGTGCAACAAAATTAGCCTTCATTTCCTTGTCTTCCCATTGGAGGAAACATCTTTACTGTAAGATCTCCTAGCTTAAGGTCATGTAATCCTCACCACCACCTCTGAAGGAGCTATTAAACAGTTCCGTTTTCCTGCTCATTCCAAATCATAGTGACCTAGCAGACAATGTACTTTTATAGGTCTGTGTACAACTTGTGGCCGGCAGTCGCCACGATGGTCAGTGCTCCACTTGGGCCGTTCTGCCCAGCTCTGCCTCACTATGCTCTGGACTGAGAATGGAATGAGTTTTCTTATTTCCTGCTTCTCCAGCTGGGCTCTGCCATTCTAGGGCTTTTCCAAACCTGAGTAGCACCAGGATTCCATAAAGTGACCCAGGCTTTTGGAAGGAAGGGCTCACATATCAGGGTGGTCTTGAACTTGCTATATAATAGCTCATGGATGACGACCATCTGATCCTCTACCTCTTGAGGGTCCGGGGACTACCAGCATGCTGAGTTTATGACATTCCACCTTATAGCTAGGGAAGCCCAGAATGGCTAATCTAGTTAACTTCTACAGCTAGACAGAGGATTTGGGTTCAGTTAGTCTTGCTGCATCGCCGTGGGCTTGTCGGTCTCCTAATCTCTACCCACTCTAGCTAGCTGCTACTGTGAGGTTCCTAAAGTCTCCTGTGTTCTCCCCCTCGGAAAGTGACCCTCCTGACCTTAAAGGGATCACAAACTTACTGCCTTCTTAGTAGATTCTAATTTAAAATTGAAGCTGTAGCCGGGCAGTGGTGGTACACGCCTTTAATCCCAGCACTCGGGAGGCAGAGGCAGGTGGATTTCTGAGTTCGAGGCCAGCCTGGTCTACAGAGTGAGTCCCAGGACAGCCAGGGCAACACAGAGTAACCCTGAAAACAAAACAAGAATGGAAGCTGTAGTTCTGGTCATTTATGTTATCATTCCCACCCTTTGTACTTGTGTTAGGGGTTCCTTGGGGGCTTTTCCCCTTCCTGTGCTAGTTTAAGTTTATAACAAACACCTACTTTGTTCTTTTCAATTTTAATTTAATTGGACACCGGGGAGCCCATTGGCGGGCGGGCCGGGCCCACATTATGTGGGCCTGGGAACTGAACTGACAGGGAGGACAGCAGAGCCTTCTGAAAGAATTCTGAGAGCCTCGCCAGGAGAGCTCGGTCTTGGGCCTGACTCTGAGAGACTGATGTAGATAAGTGACGTTCTTACTGCACAGCCACAGGGTTTTAGGTCGGACTGTCTCTGGGTCCAGGCTCAGCATGGCTACTCCCTGGATGCCTGACTTTGGGCAATTTACTTAATTTCTTTATACAATTTTATTTTACAATTTCCTTTTCCATAATAATGGGAATATCACACCGGGCAGCCGTGGTGCATGGCTTCAGTCCCAGCATTTGGGAGCCAGAGACAGGTAGATCTCTGTGTTCTTTCATGCTGTGTTAGTTGCTTATGGTGGCTGACCCAGTGTGAAGTTTATAGACTGTGAGAGTGGCATTACTGGTCTACAGAATCAGTTCCAGGACAGCCAGGGCTACAGAGAAACCCTGTCTCCGGAAAAAAAAAAAAGTCACAACATTGGAATGTCACGTTACCCATTGGCTAGTGTGGCCGTGAGAACTAAATTACCCTCATGAAGCCCTTAGCACAGCGTCGGGCATGTAGCAAGCACTTAGCAAGCCATCACCACCATTCTGTATGACAGACAAGGGAATCATAGCAGGGTGTGACAGTGTGTGCCTGTAGTCTCCTGAGAGACCAGGATGGGCAAGCTGTCACAGTTCGAGGCTGGCTTGTGCTATATGAGGATCCTATCTCTGAAAAAGACAAGAGATGGCTGCTGACTAGGAAAACCTGAGACCCCTGGAAGCCAGGCTCTAAGTACCGGCTCGCCCATCTCTTCCTCTTCCCCCTAGTACGTAGTTAGTTCCTCTCTCACTTCATCTGAGGTCTCTCTCGGAAAGTCTCCACAAGTTCCTTTTGCTGTTTTTGCTTTGTTTGGTTTTTGTTGTTTTTTGAGACGGTTTCTCTGCGTAGCCCTGGTTGTTCTTGAAATTGCTCTGTAGACCAGGCTGGCCTTGAACTCAGAGAGATCTGCCCACCTCTCCAGGGATTAAAGAGGTGGGCCACCACCGCCCAGCTGTTTTGTTTTTCTTTTGTCTCCTTCCCATCATGGCTTCTGCTTGTATGTGTTTGGCATGCTGACTTTATAGCAACAGTTTGTGTCTACACCAACTTTTCTCTCTTGTCTGTACCTACCAATGGAGGCTTCCACATTAAGTCTGTTAAAAATGGGATTAAAGCACTCCTTGGCTTTGGTTGGGCAGCCCACATTCCCCGGCTTTACATGGCAGCTCTCAGGTACCCAGTGGTGCCAGCCAGCCCAGCTTTGGGAGCCCATGCCTTCTCCATGTGTGTAGGCCATTTGCCTCCATCTATCTGTACGTGGCCCTCTTCCTGTCGCCTTCTCTGCTGCGTTCTTCCTCATCTACCAGTTTTCCCTAGAACTACTTAGACTCTCTGGGGTCTGACATTCCAAGCCCCCTACTGGTGTCTCTCATCTTTGTTTATCTCTTCCCTGCAGTGGCCTCATCCTTCTGGACTATTTGTTAGCTTGTTTATTAGATTTTCTTATCTGGCCTGTTTTTCAACCCCTCCCCCTCTTTTTTTTCCAGCGTGGGTGTGTATCAGCCTTGTTGGGCTCTGGCAGCCTCCTGCCTAGCTCTGACCCTGGCCTGGCCTTCTGGCTGCCACCCAGTTCAAGCTGTGTCTTTGTTGCTGCTTTGGTCCGGAATTCCATGGGGTAACTGTGAGCAGAGGAAAATTGATGCCTGGCTCCACCAAGGAGCAGGACAAGGCTAGGGAGTCTTGGCTTACAGACTTACATGGTTGAGAGCAGTTAAGTTTTACAAACAGTATTGAGTGTACACTGTCTCCTACTCCTTCTGACTGCACTGCTCTGAGTCCAGACCTGGGTAGGACTATCAGATCTCTACCCTGTCCTACCTTGTGCAAAGAAGTCCGCTCCACCAACTGGAAGGGGGCAGGGTCGATTTTGCAGTCACTGAAGTTGACTGGCTCATCTAGCTGCTGTTCTTCCCACTCTAAGATCTGAGAAGAGACTAAGGATTAGGGAGAGGGAACCCAGAAATTCCACTCTCACCTCCCTGAAGGCTGGTTTGCCAGCCTTCCTCCCAAGATGATAACACACCCAGGAAGAAACCGGCTAGAATCTAGTAGCATCTTACCTCCTCAGGACTCATCTCGCCTTCCGGGTCTGAGTCACTCTAGGAGGGAGACAGGAAGGTGGATGTACCCCTGGCTCTGGGAGGTTTGTCCCACCTAGAAGCTCAGCCCTCCCTGCCTGGTGCTCCTGGGCTGAAGGGGGAGGGGCACACGTACCGCCAGGGAGATTCGGACCCGCTTCAGCTTGCGCTTGTCACAGGATTCCGACTTTTCCAACTTGGTCAGAGCCAAAGCAGAGAGGAGTTGAGGTTATAGGGAGAGGGGACGTGAAGGATGGGATGGAGCCCAGGAGGAAGGGCCCGCTGCAGGGGCAGAGCTGACAGCAGAGCAGGGTGCAGGCCAAGTGGAAGAGTCATTGTAGGGTTAACTGGGAGGAGAATCAGAAAGGGAGCTGGGCAGGCAGGAGAGGGAGGGCAGAATCCGGGCTACTCACTTCTGATGTTGCCTCCAGAGGTGGACTGCCACAGAAGAGACTTCTGAGGGCAATGCCTGCTGACTCCATGTTGCCTGTGTTCCAAACCCAAGGTCCAGGAGGGCAAGGTAGATAGGGGTAAGGTGCAGAAGGCAAGAGGAGAGGTTTTTCCCACTCCTCCCTGTCTGCCTGGGTAGCCTCATCCAGCTGCAGTGTGGCTCAGGCTCTGAGCTGGAGGAGAAATGGCTCACCTGTGGTACCTTCCTGCAGGCTTGTACTGTTGCTGGGCCCTCTCTTTAGAGCAGGCTTCAGGGGCTTGTGAGTCTGCCCGTGGGCTCCAGAGAAGCCCGAGTCCTCTGTGTTCACCTGCATAGACAGGAAGGGGCTGGGAGACTACGGTTCAGGACCTTCATGGCTGACACTTTAGGAGAATGTGTGGTTATGGAGCGTTTTCCCCTTACCTGGAAGCGGATAGATGTCTCAGAGCTAGGAGGGCTCTCCTGATCTGACGGTGGAGACATCTGGGCTTTTCTTAGCTTTTGCATGTGCTGCCGCCTGCGTGCTGGGCTCAGCTGAGCTCCCAGTAGTGCTACCACCTGTGAGCGTTCAATGGATCCCAGTAGGATCATGGACTCTGGACAGAGCAAGGGAAGGGACTTAGGGGCTGGAAGTGACCTTCCTACTTGCTGCCATCTACACCCAAGCCCTGGACAGAGGCTGCATATCTAAGGGAAAAGCCTCATTCTGGGCTCCCTGATCCTTCCCGATGCCCAAAACACCTGGGACCCTTCCTGGCCTTACCAGGGGACTCCACTAGGGCCAACATACGGCCCTTGGTTCTGTGCAGTGCCAACCGCAGGTCCCGAAAAGTGCAGCTGAGGGCTACATGGGGTACATCCCGAACCATGATGTCCTCGACTCGCACCCGGTACTGCCTGGAGGGTGAACTGTGCACTCAGTGTGCGCCCAGCATGGAAGACTGGCCCAGAGTTACCACCACCCGAGTGTCAGGAGGAAGGGTGCAGAACCAGAGGGGACAGGAGTGGAGGGCCCTGGGGCAGTTAGCATTCTCTACCCTCCTCTTGGGTTGGGTCAGTAGAGGCCAACTACAGGACTCCCCCCGCCCCGCCCCCTAAGGGTGTGAGCAGCTCTAATGCAGAGAAAAACAGTTAGGGTCTCAGCCTCACTGGTAAGAGACCTTGCTGGAGGTGGGGCTGAAGGGCCCAGGGAGGCCTACCCCTCACTCCCACCCTCTTTGCACTGGGCCCTTCATACTGGTGGCGGCCCCAGCCCAGCTCAGGCAGGTAGGGCAGCTTCTTGATGCGGATGATACTGTCATAGAGCGAGGGCTGCAGGCTCTGGGCAACAGCATTAGCCAGGATGACGGCAATCATGACAGGCAGAATGTGAGCGATCTGGCCCGTGAGCTCGAAGACAATCACTGCTGTGGACACTGTGTGTGTCACTGCTCCTGCGAGCGCAGCCGCCCCTGGGAATAGCCATGCTCAGTCTCCTAAGGATGCCCAGTTCCTCAGGATACTTTCCCTTCCCTGGGCCAAGGGTCTCTGGGAGTCCCTCAGGGTGGTCCCAAACAGTACTCGGGCCTGCCAGCAGGGGGCACCAGAGCCCCACAGTCTAGCTGGGCCAGAGGTCTCCAAATGCAGGAGGTATGGACTGGGGACTCTGCTGGGAGTATAAATATGTGCCTGTGCAATACGCTGGGTTTGATCCCCAACACCGCAAAGCAAATAGAACTGGGTGCTCACCAACCACAGCATAGCCTCCAGGTACAATTCGGTAGGTGCTGCTATCTGTGTGAATCCCATCTGGGAACCAGGCGGCCATGCTTTCGCCCACCAGCCGCCCAAATGCTGCTCCTTCAGGGAGGGTTTTAGGAAGAGAAAGAGGTAGTGGGAGAACACTAGGAAGAGAGAGGGTCAGAGGGGTGGGGGAGGGGCCAGTGGGCCATTTAGTAAAGGGGCAGTCCCATGGGAGTTGGGGTTTGGGCTTGAGTTGGGTCAAAACCCACTTGTGGGCAGAGAAGGACTCTACAAGCCATAGCTAGAGGGTATGAAGGATGGGAGACAGGCAGCTGCAAGACTCACCAATGACAAAGACAGGCATGAAGGCCCCACAGGGCACTGGGATAGTGGTAGCCAGTGCAGACATCCAGAACTGTAGGCAGGATGGGTTCAGAGCTGAGGCCTCAGAGAAGCAGACCTCGCTCACCCATCAGGTGCAATCCTCCCAGCTAGCCCGGAATCCCCAGAGGTGAAGAGAAAAGAAAGGACTCTACAACTACATGGCTTGGGTTCAGATCCTCACATCTGACCAGCTGTTTTGGCAGTTGCACCTTATCTTTTGACTTGCCATCTTTAAAAAACAGGGCTAGAGCCGGGCGTGGTGGCGAATGCCTTTAATCCCAGCACTCGGGAGGCAAAGGCAGGTGGATTTCTGAGTTTGAGGCCAGCCTGGTCTACAGAGTGAGTTCCAGGACAGCCAGGGCTACACAGAGAAACCCTGTCTCGAAAAACCAAACCAAACCAAACCAAACCAAACCAAACCAAAACTCAAACAAGAACAACAACAACAAAAAAACAACAGGGCTAGGAGTCCCTTTCTCACAATATTCTGATTCATGGTAAGTGCCTGGGCTAGCGCCTGCATTTAGAGGCCTGGGTAAACAGTGGTACACAGCTGTGGAAGGAGTCTCACCTTCATGAGGATGAAGATGACCAGAGTAAGGAAGACATTGGCACGTGGTGGGCTCCAGGCCTGTGAAGTGCTGGGTAGCCCTAGATCCTCTACCAGGCCCTGGCGGACCCACGTCCGGTTGTCAAACAGAGTGACTAGGGTCTCCTTCTGTGAGAGCTGATGAACACAGTGCTTCAGTCTGGGGCACAGGACCCCAGGAAGGAGTGCACGAGAACAAGCAACCCCAGTCATGCTGCTGGGTGTGTGTGTGTGTGTGTGTGTGTGTGTGTGTGTGAGACAAGTCTCACAGGGGCTACCTGTCCGGCCATGAACTGTCCAAAGCCAGGGGGGAAGGTCAGAGTGGAGATGAGCAGAGTCACCAGTGCCGGGAAGAGCAGCCGCCTAGAGACAGAGGGTCACAGCATCAGACAAGCGACACCATAGGCCAGGAGCCTTACATATCTCAGGACTAAGATCAGAGCAGAGCCTTGGCTTATATATCAAAGCACAGAGCCTGGGAGTAGGTCTGTCTTATTGTGTTTGATGCCACAGCTCCAAGGGTGATGGTGGACTGGATTATAAGAGCTGGGGGCGGGGGGGGGGGGGAAGGTGTCCTTCCCTGACCCCACAGGAGGCAGCAACAGCAAACACCTGTCTAGCCCTTTCTTGGACAAGTCTGAGCTGTGACTGCCTCTGTTCTCAGAAGCCCCAGCTGAAGGGCAAGTGATATGAGGGCTCAAAGATGTCTCTGCCACTATTTGCTCCTCTGTGGTGACGAGGGATAGCAGTGTAAGCCCAGTGCAGTGGCTCGCACCTCTGACCCTCGCACTGGGAGGCAGAGGCAGGTAGATCTCTGAGTTCAGGGCCAGCATGGGCTACATAGAGAGTTCCAGGCCAGCCAGGGAAGGCAGTGTGGAAGAAGCCAAGGTCACTCATAAAGTCGACCAGAAGTCCTGTAGGAAACAGCTCTCATGTCTCAGATACCTTCACATTCCCAGTTCTCAGGCTCTTAACGGAAAGAGCTATATTCTAGAGAGAACTTATCCACTCACACCAGTCATGGGGTAAACTGAGGCACAAACACTACCTGGTATCTGGGGGACTGGGCCTGAAACCCTGAGAAAACCTCAGTGCCCAGCCCCTGCCTATGGTTCAGAAGTAACCATTGCCAGGTGGCTTCTCAGCATCAGACAATTTTCCAAGCTTAGCAGCCTCTGTTTTCATTTGACAGAGACATAGTGTTACACTGTAGCCACAGATGGCTTAGAATTTGCTACAGTTCTCCGGCTTCAGCCTTGGCAGTGTGGAGATCCTAGACCTGCGTTACCCAAGCTTGCTGAAGCATCTTATTTTGACTGGGCTTCTACTTCAGACCCTCAGTGCCTTCCTCTCTCCCATGTGGTCCTTATACAACCCAGAACAGCCTGGAGAAGAGTCTGTGGCCAACATACTTCTTCATGAGGAAGCGGTTGATGGTTTTTTGCTTCCGCATCACCTGGACAATCTTCCGGTTTAGGTAGACAAAGAGGGCTCCCCCAAAGCCACTAGCAATGCTAGAGAAGAAAGAAGTACAGGGGTCGGGTTTCCGTGAGAAGTACATGCCTTTTCATGGAAGCCTCCTTCCTGACCTACGCCCTCCCCTTAGCTCCTTACCCAATGACAGCAAAGGCTGGCAGCTCCTGCAGGTCAAATGGGAAGTCGAGTCGGAACCGAGTTTTGAAGAGAGCTGTGATGGTTTCTAAAGAGGAGAAGTGGGGGGGGGGGGCAGGTCTAACTGTGTCCCATTTAAATGACCTTTAAATCCCCCTCTCCTAAGATTCCCACCTTCATCACGGTTCCACACTGCCAAGACCCGAAAGATGAAGGCACTGAAGGTGGCCGCAAAGAAGCCCCGCCAGTAGTTCCTAACAGCGAAGAAGGTGGAGGTGACCTCAATGCTGAATAGGACCCCTGCAGGGGGCAGAGGACATCACCCTTGAGGCCAGGGTCTGACCTATGGACTTAACTCCCAGGGGAAGAGAGGTACAGGAGGAGAGGCCACATGTAGGGCTAGGCTGTGCTGAACGGAGCCCTGCCTACCTCCGATTGGTGCAGCAAAGCAGCAGCCCACTCCTACTGCGCATGCAGCAGCTAGCATCTCAGTGTTCCGGGACTCATTCTGGCAAGGATGGGGGGCAGTGTCAGCTTGGGCTCAGCAGACCACCCTCCCCTCCCCTAGATCTCAGGGTTTTCCTCTTACCTCATAGATACCCCCAAAGAGGGAGAGGAACTTGCTGAGAAGGGCAGCACACATGCTGGCAATGTGCACAAAGGGTCCCTGGAGGTAGGGGTCGGTAGTGAGTAGGGACGGGACTTTCTGGACCTTCGCCTGGCCTTTTCTTCCAATGGGAGGGACTCTTTCATTCCCCAACCTGCAATTACCTCTTTGCCAAGGGGCATCCCACTGCCCAGGGCACAGGTTAGCCCAATGACCTTAGCTACAAAGGTCTTGAGGGTGAGGTATTCTTTCAGCACCACTCCCCGAAGGATGGTTTTCATCTCGGGGATGCCAGACCCTGCAGAGATACATGTGCCCAGGAGAGTTGACTGATTACATCCACCACTCCATTCGGGAAGCTTGAGCCTACCCCAGCTCCTCCTCATCCTACCGACAGCCTGTGGGGCCAGGATCTGGGTGAATCCGGCAGAGAAAGTGATGAGGACCACAGGGTAGGTAACCCAAGCCAGGTACTGGAGTAAGATGTTGGTGTTTAAGCCCCGGGACATCCATTGCTGAGCTGTGGGCAGAAGACATGCTTGCTGGATTTACAGCGCGCACACACACACCCGCACCTTGCCTGCCACTGGGACACAATGATAAGACAAGCGTACAGAGCTGGGACGGAGGGAAGGGACGGCTAGAGAAGGCATTAACTGGGACAAAGCCCATCACAGATAAGACCGTTGCCGAGGGAAGGGAGGAAGGTGTGGCCCGTGCAAGTGGCAGTCATTATTGCCTGGAGATGGGCAGTCTGACTGGCCAGAGAAAGTGGCCAGTAGCCAAGTTACCTAAACAACTGTGGCATGCAGGAAAGAGGTTACCTCGCCAGCCTTTGCCCTCACCCTGTAGACAGACAGCGATGGCATAGTCCATAGCCCAGCTGACCAGTGCCATGAGGAGCCCCAACAGAACCAGGAAGATCCAGTCTTCACCGACCCTGGACACCAGGAACTTGTGGCAGCGTACAGAACAAACTGGAAGCCAGGAAGGGAAGATGCATAAAGAAGCTGGTCCCAAAGTGTTCCTACTTTGTACCCTGTTTCTCCCCATCCCCCATGGGCAGCTCTAATGGTCTTTGTCTCCCTCAAAATAGAACACCCGGCTCCCTGCCCCAGTCTGGATCTTACTGCGACATCTGGCACATCGGCTCTGTCCATATTCTAGGAGCTCTGGGGTAGCCCGGGCAGAAGGGGATCCCTTCCAGGGCTCCGGCCCTCCCAGGCGAATACGAGCAGCTTCCTCTTTGGCAAAGGCCCCGAGTTCCTGAGTGTACCGGCCATACATCTGGAGCAATGGACAGAATGTAGCATGAGCCTGAGTGGCTGAGGTGGGGAGACAGAGAGTTCCTGGGTTTTGATCCCGCCCCTCGCTCAGCTCCTGCACTGTATACCCCATCTTGGATCCAGTTTATGCCCAGGCTCAGAGTGTGGGAACAATGCACAGTGCACACTGCGGGGGCTGTCCTGGCTAGAGTGATGGAGACAGACAAGGTACAGGGACACAACTCTGGGGGTGGCAGAATAATCGGTCTGCTTCTAGTAAGTCAGGGGTGGAGCAGGAGGGAAGGGTCCAGAGGAGGGAAAAAGATGGAAAAACCTGAGGCAGTCTGAAAGGAGGAGGGGGGAAGGTCAGAGGGGCAGTCAAGGGCATATGTACAACAATAAGAACCTGGTGGAGCTGAGGGCAGCAGAGCTGGGCCTCGGAGGTCCCAGCCTCAATCCTTATCACGTTCCTGCTGGGCCTTTGGCCTGTGACCAACTCAGCTGCACCCTTCCCACCCACCCTAATCCCCTTGTCCTCGTTCTCCACTCCCAAACCCCCATTAGCCTGTCAGCCCAGCGGACGTGGAAAGCCTCTTTGGGTGGATAGGCAGCGCTGGGTGGCCTCAGTCCTACTCTGGAACTGCCCTTGGGACCAGTGACACAGGTTCAAGGACCACCGAGGCTGGAGATGGCAAGGCTGTGGCTACTAGGCTGAAGGGAAGGGAGACTGTTATGGCTGGACCTGCCAAGCTGGGCGTGTGTTGGGGAGTGGGGAGGAGCAGATTCTGGCTGCCACCCGCGGAGCTTCAGGACACAAAGGGCTCCTGTTGGGGTTGGTGGGGGGGGAGGGAAAGATAGAGACACAGGGTGAGACATAGAAGAAAGGGGGGAGCAGGGGGAAGAGGAACTTTAGAGGAAAGGCAGAAAGAAGAGTCAAGGAAAAGCAACACAGAGTGTCCACAGCAGGGAGGAGGAGGGAGAGTGTACAGAGAAACCCAGCAGGTGGGAGGAGGTAAGCAAGACAAAAGGGTGGGAGGGGAAGTGGGAGAGGCCAGAGCAGGGAGCGCTTGACCCTGAGAACTCAGTCCACAGACACAAGGAGATGGAGCAGCCACTGGTGCAAAAGAGTTACCATTCCATGTTAGATGCTGGGCTTCCATGGCCAAATGCCCCTCTTCTTGACCTGTGGATGGCCAGGATATGGGCCATCTCCAACAAAAGGGCTTGCCTTCACTATCGATTGGCACTGTATTCTCATACCAGTTATTCTGTTTCACAGTCTCTGGTAATTGGGCACCTCTCTGACTCAGTTACAGCCCAGGCCCTCTCCTACAGCCTTTTCTCCCAGTTATCCTCCCGGGCAAATTCCAGCCTAAGGTGATAAAAAGGAACTACTGGGCCACTTTCTTTCCTTAGGGCTTGGTCCCCCATTCTGGTGACACAAGAGTGAATGGCTTCTCGGCAACGGTGGTCATGAGTCATCTCAAAGCTCAGGACCCCTGCTTCTTATGAGGTCAAGGGACGTCCATGGGCGTGGGTGGTGGTGGTGGGGTACCTGGCTAGATCCAGCTGGAACAAAGGTTTCAGTTCTCACACTCATTCCTGCTTCCTGCATCGGCCCTAAAGCTTCAGTCATCAGGGTGGCAAAAAGCCACCTAAGCCACCTTTCCCAACAGGGTCTACTGAGGAGTTCTTGTTAATGTTGGGCTTTGAGCTGTTAAAGGCAGGGGTTGGGTTTGATCACTCCCTATCATCCTTATGCTAAACTTGGGACCATGTATACAGTAGGGACCCAGGGAGGGTGTTGAATGTAGATAGACATGTGGATAAAGTTCAATATTATAGATGGTGTTCAGAAAGAGCACTGGGCTGCTGTAACTTGGGCTCGAGTGGTAAGTGAAGAAAACAAAAACGTGTATGTAGAAGGGGGTAAGAGAAAGGACACCTGGGCCAAGGACCTGGTGTCATTGTCTTCTGCAGGCCACCAGTCTCAGCCAGAAACCAGCAAGCAGCTTTCCAACACTCCGAACCTACAGCCCGGCGGATCCCGAACCTCAGTTTCCACAGCTGGGAAAGGTTGAGGCCGGGTTAGGGTAGGCCATCTGTCCTCACACTTTCCAAGGCAACCTGCAGCATTGGTGCGGTAGGGCAACCCTTGGGTTTCACTTACCAGGGTCTGCTCGTACTGCAGCGCTCGAGGCTCCATCCCTTCCCCCGCCGCTGCCGCTGCCGCCGCAGCCGTTGCAGCCGCCATCTCGGTGCACTGTCCTCTTGCCTCCCTTTGCTTCTCGGCCTTGACTCAGCTCCCGGCCCGCTGAGCCCGCGCCCGCACCCGTCCCGTCCCCTCAGCCCAGGCGGCCGAGTGCAGAGTGCGACGGGTCCCCGGGCGCGCAAGGCAGGCTCAGCCTCCCGCTAGCGTCCCCTCCTCGGCGGGCGGGCCGAGGGCGGTGCCCTGCTTGCCCGCTCCGCCCCGGCCCATCTGCAGGGGCGTCCCAGCCCGGCCGGGGTCTGCATTGGGGCCGCCTCCTGGTGTCCGGAGAGGCGACAGGGGGCGCTTGCAACACGATCTCGCACCCCTTCGCCAAGGAGGCCCGGGATTGACCCAGCCCGGAGAGGGTGCGGGAGCCGGGAGGGGGCGGGTCTGCTGGCACGTGGAAGGGACGGGCTCTCCCGCGGCTGCAGCGTCGTGCGGGAGGGGCTGGAGATGTGGGGACTCTTGGACTGGGGTAAGGGGCTACTGAAAAAAGCTAATTCGGGCTCTCTAGGGCAGACCGGACATGGGCAGCCTCTGCTTCGCACTTTCAGGCGGCTCAGACGCGTCTGGGAGGATGCCAGAGAGCCGGCTCTCTCGTCGCCTCCCTTTCTCCTTCCTTTCCTCCGGGTTCCCCCGGGAAGGTGCACCTGGAATGGCTAGGCCTGGAAAGAGGGGCGGAGGTAGAGGTGGGAGGGGACGGGAAGGGGTGAGGCCCGAGGGAAGGGAGCTATTGGTGCGGGGGAGGCCGCTCCTGGGAGGCGGGTGTGTAGGGGAGCAGAGGTCGCTCCTCCCAGGCACCGTTTATGGGGGAATTTGAGTAGCTGCTGACGCCCTGAGGAAACTGCCTACTGAGGCTCCACATTGTCTTTCAGGGTCCTTGGAAGGACAAGAAGAAAGTGGCGAGGGCACAAAGAGGATGGGCAGCGTTAGGTTGGAGCCACTGGAGAGAGGACAGTGTCCAGAAATCTATGGACAAAGAATAGTACCAGGATGAAGACTCACTCAAGAAACAAGAGGGTGCTCAGCACAGGGGCTGTAATGAGAGGAGGTAGCACCTAGAAAGAAGGTATTGCGAGCTGTCGCCTCCCAGTGATGAATGGCCAGTGTCGGGTGAAGGAGCACTTCAGTGTCCAGAAGAGGGTGGTATAGTGGGGTGACAGGCAGTACCAAGTTCAGTTGGCAGTGTTCTAGGGGATCAGTGTGAGGCTAGTGCCAATCAGGGCCAAGGGAATACGGGAGTGGCGAGGAGGTGAAGCCCCAGGGGAGGGCACAATGCGAGCTTTCCTTTCCCCGAGAGTGACATCATGGCAAATTCCCAAACCGGACGCATCCGGCTCGGGTGATGTCTAGCTGGTCCGAGCCAGCTCGCACCAGCGTTGGGGACTTTGGTGACAAGTCTGAGGAGCTGGGCATTGGGTCCTGGAGAGCTGGTGCTCTGCGGGCGGGGTTCTGCTCCACCTGCCTGCATCACGGACTGTGCCCTCGGCCGGCACGCGGACTTCAGGGAAGGGCTAGGGCCGGGCTTCTCTGGGCAAAGGATCAAGGTTCCTGGCTGGGTTAGGCCCCCAAGCTTTCCACGCTTCGGGATCCACGGTCTGAAGAGGGCGCCGTCGAGCCGGGCGCAGCGCGGTACCCGGCCGGAGGTGGGACTTAATCTGTCCCCGCCTCGGGCGGAGCCACGGAGCTTTGAGACTCGCCCACAGGGCCCCGGGCGCCTCGGAGGTGGCCCTTCCCGGCGGAAGTGAAGAAGCCCCGAGAGGGAGGCAGCGGAAGTGGCTGCGTGACAGCAGCCCGTGCGCACGCGCCCTCGGCCTCGTTGCCACTTTTGGGGCGGTACTCTGCCCTGTCTGCTTTTACTCCACGTGAGGGGGTGCGCGAATCCCCAGTGGTGGCCGCGCGCTCACAACCTCTGCAGCTCTCGTGCCCTTCACGATGGCGGGCATCCTGTTCGAGGATATTTTCGATGTGAAAGACATCGACCCAGAAGGCAAGAAATTTGACCGAGGTAAGGGGTGTCGGGGCGGTATGAGGGAAGAGGCCAACATGCCCACCCATCCCAAGTGGCCCGCCCCACTCTCTTGGTACCTCCTTCAGGAAACAGTTTTTTTTTTTTTTTCGTGAATGAGAAACCTGAGACAGCTTTTTCTATTATATTTGCGGTGCCTGGGTGGCCCTTAGCCGGGTGCTGCCATACCCCTGGGAACCTTTCTAACTCCCTACAGTTATTAGGTGCTCCATCCACCGTGCCCTCGCTCTCACACTGAACTTTATTCTTAGAAAAAGTAGATGGTGCCTTATCTGTTTCGTTACCCCAGGTCTTGCAGCGAGTTACCTGCCTGCCTTCCTAACCAATAATTTTGTATTGGCCTAAGAACTGGTTAGCTCTTTCCGAAGCTCTCTGAATTTCATTCAGCTGACCGCTTGGTGTATTTAATTTTCCCAGCGATCCGGAAGTTGTTTCTTCTTGGTGTCGCTTTGCCTGGAGGCAAATGTTTTAAGACAGATGTCAGTTTTCAATACATCCGGCAGATTCCCTCTGCACAGTTTCTCCTGCTAGGAAGAGGAAGTCTCTGGACAAGTGAGAGTTTAGTCTAAATCATCCAGGCATATTTAGTTAAAGCCTGGAGACTGGCCACTGCTAGAGTTGCTTTGCCGCTTTCTTGGGACCCTGTCACTTGCCGAGGTTACTGCCTTCTTCTCTTTTGTGAATCTGATTCTGATTGCAGTTGTGGGAGGCTGGTGGGTGTGGGCATGTTAGATGATTTGATCTCTTGCTTTTGACCCCAAGCTGGCATCGCTAGACTTTGTAATTATGTCTGTCACTCACTCTTGCCCAGTATCCCGGCTGCACTGTGAGAGTGAATCTTTCAAGATGGACCTCATCTTAGATGTAAACATTCAGATTTACCCTGTAGACTTAGGTAAGTATTGAACACTGGCAATGGCGAGAGGATTTTTGGTCTTTGGTGTCCACTTCTTTACTCTGATGTTGCTGCTCTATTCAGGTGACAAGTTCCGCTTGGTTATAGCTAGTACTTTGTATGAAGATGGTACTTTGGATGATGGTGAATACAACCCCACAGATGACAGGCCTTCCAGGTGAGGTAGCAGTAAACAAGTGACTAAGATAAGAATATAGTGTATAGAAAGTATAATATGTAGATTATGGATATACATATATTATGTGTAATTATATGTTATAGAAAATTTGATTTCTTGCATATAATATGTATTATATACTATGCATATTATATGCCAATGTATAACATAAGTTATATAATATGTTATATATTAGGTATAATATTATGTAATATACTATGTTATAGTATATAATAATATATGTTAATATATAAGTAACTGTGATGAGAATATAATGAATAAAATAATATATATAATTTATTTATATATAATATATAGTACATGTTATATATTACATATAATGTTATATAACACATGTTCTATATTATGTATATATTATAAAGGAAAAAAAACATAAGTATATAGGAAAGTCTTTACTTCTAGAGATAAATGATTGCTGTCAGCAGAATCGGAATTACCTTAAAGGCATTGCTGCAGTTAGAGTTCCAATAACTAGCCGGGCAATGGTGGCACACGCCTTTAATTCCAGCACAAGCTCTTGGGAGGTAGAGGCAGGCAGATTTCTGTTCAAGGTCAGCCTGGTCTACAGAGTGAGTTCCAGGACTATACAGCGAAACCCTGTCTCAAAACAAACAAACAAACAAAAGAATTCAGACAACTAGAGCTGGATGTGGTGGCTTTTGTCTGTAACTCCAGGATTCAGGAGACAGATCTCGAGTTCAGGGTTCAGGAGACGGATCGAGAGTTCAGGGTAAATTTTGGCCTCACATCACAACCTTGGCTACATGAGACCCTGTGTCTAAAAAAATTGAAAAAAAAATTCAAATGACTAGTTTTATTACTAGAAGCAGTGATCATAAGCTTGTGAATTGCAGCTATTTATTTATTTATTTGAGACAGGGTCTTCTTTTTTTTTTTTTTTGGTTTTTCGAGACAGGGTTTCTCTGTGTAGTCCTGGTTGACCTATTCTATGTAGATCAGCCTGGCCTTGAACTCACAGTCATATCTATCTCCTCTGCCTCAGTGCTGGAATTAAGGTTATGTACCACCTTTGGTTGCAGGTATAGCTTTTTTTTTTTTTTTTTTTTTTTGAGACAGAGTTTCTCTGTATAGCCCTGGCTGTCCTGGAACTCACTCTGTAGACCAGGCTGGCCTCGAACTCAGAAATCCGCCTGCCTCTGCCTCTCAAGTACTGGGATTAAAGGCATGCGCAACCACAGCCCGGCCAGGTATAGCTTTTTCAAGGCTGAGGAAAGGATTACATAGTAACTTAGATCTTGTAAGGGAACTTGATGTGATAGAAAGACTATGAACTAGTAGGTCTGGTGGCAGAACCTGCACTTGGGAAACAGAAGCATAAGTATCTGACTGTGAGTTTGAGGCCAGCCTGGTCTATGTAGCCAGTTGCAATAGCCAGGACTACATAGAGAGACCCCATCTCAAGGGCTAAGAGGCCACGACTCACTCTGAGTTTTCAGTTCTCAGCCTTCTGTCTCCTTATCAATAAAATACAGATGGTCATGTCTACCTCACAGAATTTCTGTGGGAGCTAAGGAAGGTCACGGTTCTATAGTGCTTCTCATCAGTCTCCATTTCTAAAGTTCCTTTATACTCTCACTCTGAAGAGTAACCAGTCTGTTGTTTGTAGGGCTGACCAGTTTGAGTATGTGATGTATGGGAAAGTGTACAGGATTGAAGGGGATGAGACCTCGACAGAAGCAGCCACACGTCTGTAAGTAACACTGTCTAGGAAATGTCTTCTCCCTCTCTCCCTGTTCTGAGGTTGGGCCATGCTTCTACTTCTGTGTTGCCGCCTTCCCCAACCCCCACCCCTTTTTTTCTAGTATTCCAAACCTATGTGGAAGAATTTGTCTTGGGAACAGTTTCCAGACTGAATGTGGGTCACTCAGCGTCACCTGTAGTCAGGGTTTTCAAGACCCTGTAGTCCAGAGGAGGCACTAGAAATCTTGCTTTGTGAAGGACGGCAGAGCACCTTGCTGGAGAACACATGCAGTATACATAATTAGGCCTTTACTTATTTATTTATTTATTTATTTATTTATTTATTTATTTATTTATTTTTTGGTCTTTGGAGACAGGGTTTCTCTGTGTAGCCCTGGCTGTTCTGGAACTCACTTTATAGACCAGGCTGGCCTCGAACTCAGAAATCCGCCTGCCTCTGCCTCCCAAGAGCTGGGGATTAAAGGCGTGTGTGTCACCACGCCCGGCATAATTAGGCCTTTTTGTTTGTTTGGTGTTACTTATGTATGCGTTGCTTCTTTGTATCCAAACCCTTGGATCTTTGGTTTCCCTACCTGAATTTTTCCCCCCTTTTCTTTTTTTTTTTTTTTTTTTTTTTTTTTTTTTTTTTTTTTTTTTTTTTTTTNTTTTTTTTTTTAAAGATTTATTTTATTTATTATATGTAAGTACACTGTAGCTGTCTTCAGACACTCCAGAAGAGGGCGCCAGATCTCGTTACGGATGGTTGTGAGCCACCATGTGGATGCTGGGATTTGAACTTATCACCTTCGGAAGAGCAGTCGGGTGCTCTTACCCGCTGAGCCATCTCACCAGCCCCCTTTTTTTAAAGATTTATTTATTTCATTTATATGAGTACACTGTAGCTGTCTTCAGACACACCAGAAGAGGGCATCAGATCCCATTACAGATGATTGTGAGCCACCATGTGGTTGCTGGGAATTGAACTCAGGACCTCTGGAAGAGCAGTCAGTGCTCTTAAATGCTGAGCCATCTCTCCAGCCCTCCCCCTTTTCTTTAAAATGATGTTAAATCTGTGTGGTTGTCAGAGAACTTGAAGCAGAGAAAAAGAACAAAATGAGAAAAAGAACAATAGTCACCTAGGGAATCTTTAGATAAAGAGTTTGAATAGCTGGTGTGGTGGCAAGTACCTTTAATCCAGCATTTGAGAGACAGGTGAATTTCTGTGCGTTCCAGGCCAGCCTGATCTACAGAGTGAGTTCCAGGACAGCCAGAGCTACCCTGTTTCTTGAAAACAGAAACAAAGAGTTTGAATAGTTTTTAAAAAAATGTTTACTTTTCTCTTTAAGATCCTTTACAAAGCCAGGCATGGTGGCGCACGCCTTTAATCCCAGCACTTGGGAGGCAGAGGCAGGCGGATTTCTGAGTTCGAGGCCAGCCTGGTCTACAAAGTGAGTTCCAGGACAGCCAGGGCTACACAGAGAAACTCTTTCTCGAACCTCCCCCCCCCCAAAAAAAAAAGATCCTTTACAATCCCCCAACTTTTGTTTTGTTTTTTTTTTGAGCCAAGGTAGCCTGGACTGGAACTGACCCAGGCTGCTGTTGGACTCAGGAGAGCTACTTTATTGCCTCCTGCTGCTGGGATTAAAGGCATGAGCCGTCCTCTCGCTCCTTAGCATTTTCAAAAATGTATTTATTGTATGTGTGTGTGTATCATGTGCCGGCATGAGTCCACCAAGGTCAGAAGAGGGCATTGGATCCCTTGGAAATGGAATTAAAGTGGTTATGAGATGCTGTGTGGTGCTGGGAAGTGGACCCAGGTCTTCTGCATTTTGCAAGAACACCTAGAGATCTAACAGCTGAGCCATATCTGCAGCTCCTACCTAAACAGTCTAGTAGCTGTATAACGTTGCAGTGAATGGTGACACCTTCATTTGTATATCTCCTAGCTCTGGACTGTAGTTCTGTGCTGTGCATGTCTGCATTCAGTTCTCTCCTAATCTTTGGTTCCTGGTGACAGAATGCTAGGAGAGTGCCTTTTTAAACCATGGGTGGGAGCTGCTGGGAAGCAGCTGCTGTAGAGTACAGGCTCAGGACAAGGGCCTTCTCTTTCAGCTCTGCATACGTGTCCTATGGGGGCCTGCTCATGAGGCTTCAGGGTGATGCCAACAACCTACATGGATTTGAGGTGGACTCCAGAGTGTATCTGCTGATGAAGAAGCTGGCGTTCTGAACTTCGTGGGAAGCCAGCCTTGCTGCTCAGTCACTCCTGTCATGGACTCTGTTCAAGCCTGTGTAGGAGCTGTCGGTGTTCGCCTGTAAAAGGGGCGGAGCTCTGTGTCCACTGTGGGGACATCTTCAGTTTGTCTGAATTCAGTGGAAAACCGAATTGTCTGTAAAAGGCCAAGTGGAAGAACTTAGCATGAATCTGAAGTTGTATATGATTTTTTTTTTATTAAAGTTTACTTTTTCAGACTGTTCTCCATTGTCATTGAGGGTTGGGGAATCCAAGGTTTTGCTTTTTCTGTTTAGTCCACACTGGCCTTGAACTTGATTTTCTTCCTGCCACCACCTGCCTTAATTTCTGGGATTGCATCACACCTGGTATGGGCAAATCTGGGTCTTAAAACCCTCTGTGTTCTAAATCTCTGTCTCTGTCTCTCTGTATCTCTTTCCCTTTCGATTTCCTCCTACCTCACCCTACCTCTGTGGGGTGTGTGTGTGTGTGTGTGTGTGTGTGTGTGTGTGTATGTGTGTATGTGTATGTGTGTGTGTGTGTGTGGTGTAAACTTCCGTCACCTGAATCCTGGGAATTGAACGCAGATTGTCAAGATGGGCTTCTTTACCTACTGAGCCTTTTTGCTGGCCTCCAGTTGTGCCTTGATGGCCTGGGCTTGTCACAGGAGCAGGTTTCCCTGCTGGGATGCCTGGGGTGTTTCCTTTCCCATCTCTTTTGGTCTTTAACAGAGGTGTTAGAAATAATGTTTAGGGAAATGGGTTGAAAATGAGTGGCCTCAGCAGGGAGGAGCAAAGGTGTCTTTTCAGTTTCCTCAGTAGGGTGTGTGGGTGTGATGCAGTGACGAATGGGAGGAATCTTGTAATCATCCCATGAAGTCAATGCTTTTGTAGGGTTGAAGGAAGATGGATTAGGTTACACTGGAAGATCCTTATCAGAAATAGTGATACAGTGCCACTGTCACTGTCCTGGCAGAGAAAAGGCGACTTGAAAAGTGTTCTGCTTACAAGCACTTTTTTTTCTTCTTCTTCAGCCATTTATTTTGTCTTATTGTATGTGTGTGTCAGGGAGGAGATAACTTTCAGTTGTCCCTTCTCACTAACGTGTGGTACACATTTGGTCGGGCTTGGTGTCAGTCTCCTTTACCCACTGAGCCATCTTGCTAGCATGCTCTTCATTTGTGGTTTTGTGTGTGTGTATGTGTGTTTGTGTGTTGGAGAAGAAATGATTGGGTTTAGCTACACAGAATGATTGGGTCTAGGCTTGCTTTTGGCTTTGGTTTTGAGAGGGCAGGGATGGATCCAAAGCAAGCAAGCGTGGCATCACTCAGCTGGATCTTCAGGCAAGGTTTAAAACAAAACAAAACAAAAAACCTTAAAGGTGGAGTCTGAGGTGTCAAGTGTCTGAAACTTGTTATATAGCCCAGGGTGACCTTGAACTTGTGATCCTCCTGCCTCACCTCACAAAACTGCTGAACTTAGAGGCATGCACCTGGTTTCAGGATTAGAGTCTTAGGAAGGCAGATAGGGTTACAGCGTAGAAACCGGTTACTCAGATTTGTGGCTACCTGGAACCTTTGTCTATGCTGCAGCTCAGCATGCTCACTTGGCCATCTGATTGCTGGGAACCCACAGGCTTGGCTTGTCTAGTTCTGGGTGCTGGCTCTTATGTGTTGTAGTGTTCGGCTTGATGATTTTGTTTGGTTGGTTTCGTTTTGTGCTGAGGGGATTGAACCCAGGACTTGTGTTTGCTAGGCAAGGCCACTGAGCTATGTCCCTACCATCAAAATTAAAATTTGAGACAGAGTCTTTTGTAGTCTGGCCTGGATTCAAACTCTGTCAGTAGCTGAAGTGCTGGGTTTACAGGCATGTGCCATTATATCCAGCTTTTTTTTTTTTAACTTAAATTTTATTAGCGTGTGTGTATGTGTGATGTGTATGTGCAAGTGTGGGAGTTGGCATGTGATGGTGTGCATAATGAAGTTGGAAGACAACTTCTGGGAGTTGGTTCTGGCCTTTTCCGTGGGTTCCAGGCATCAGATTAACATCAGACTGGCACAAAAAAAGCAATTTCAACCACTGAGCCCTCTCACTGGCCCTAAATGCCTTTTTAAATGTTAAATTTAGCCTCTTTTAGTGTTACAGCAAATTACAAAGTATACTTATCCTAGAATGAGTAGATGAAGGACTCTGTCACATAGAAAGTGACACTGAGATTCTGATAACATTTTTTAGCTATGTGCATCTGTTGATCCCTTCATTAGGTTCTGTCCATGTAGAGCCCTGGCACTGTCTGAATTGTCATGCCCACAAGTCTTCTACTCAGAGCTCCTTACGACTGTATGTACTTTCCAAGGACTTGGAAGTCTCTACATTAAATAGACTCGTTGAAGGACATGCCAGGCAGGTCACCACGCTGGGTAGATGGATGGGCTGAGACTTAGATTGGAGTCCGTTTTCTGCTTGAAGGCTCTGTGACCATTGGGATGGCCACCTGGCCTTGCTGTCTTCATGGATAAAATAGAGATGGGTAATACCTGCCATACAGAGAGGTGGGGGAAGAAACTGGGACATGTACTGCCTGGGTGAAGAACACCTTTCGTGAGTGTGCGTGTGTGTGTGTGTGTGTGTGTGTGTGTGTGTGTGTGTGTTTAGAACTGTGAGATTCTGGCTTTTCCACCTACATGGTAGCCTTTCCTCCTTTACTTTGGGACAGAAGAAAGGGAAAAGCTCTCACCAGACTTCTCACAAGACTCTGGCTATTGCAGGTTGACCCTTGGCAATATAGGTTTTTTGTTGTTGTTGTTCTTGCACAATGTAAACCTCTAGCACCAACAAAGTTAAGACTCAGGTTTACTTGGAAAATCCTATAAGTCTGCCTTCATTTTGGGGGGTGGTTCCAATAAAGTTTGGGGTGGTCACACAGGGCTGCTTTTTAGATGCATTTGTAGAAATGATAAAGAGCCTTCAAACTGAGCGCTCTGTGCTTGTCCTGCTGTGTGAGCCTTGGAGCCTGCCTCTTGCCACTTCCTGCACTTCCGCCTGACCTCCACAGGAGGGAAGCAGGAGCCCAGGCCTGGCTGAGCTCCTGCTGAGCTGCTGATGTGCTAGCTCTTTGCTCAGCTGCCACATCCAAGTCTGCTCTTTACTGAGCCATCTGCACAGCCTTACCTGGGGTGTGGAGCCCCCAGGCTTCCTGTTAGCTTTCTTGGGAGGCAGGGTCCAGGAGCTCTATTGTCCCAGTGAAGAACACTGGTCCATGAGTTTTAATTGGCTTTTGGGTGCTCTCAGTTACTCTCTTACAGGTTTCAGTTTTGTCTCTAAGTAGGGACAGTCTTTCTAAGAGATAACTTGTTAACTCTTTGTCAAGAGCAGTATCTCTTGAGGAGCAAACATTCTCACTGAGAATTACAGTGAAGGGAATGAGGGCGTTGTGGGGGTGGGGGGTTGGGAGTGGGGGAGGCTTAAACTTGAAGCAAAGGAAAGTTCCCTTTTGTTTTCTGATAAGGTGTAGTCTCTACCTGGGTTAAAAGGTGAGACCTGCCTAGGCATTTGCAGACTTAATGTTATGAAAGCACATATAGAGAATTAGTGATTTTCAAATTTATACCGAAAATAGACCAAAGATCCCTAGCTGCTCTGATGAATATTGCTGATAGGTTAAAAAAAAAAAGCTCCTAAAATTTTACAATCTCCAGTCCTGTGCATCCCTTCCCCAGGGCCTTTAGGTGAAGGCAGGCTATCTAGAGCAGCTGTTGCCGCCTCTCAGCCTTCCTGGGGAAGCTTGTCCCTGAGAGATGTTGCAGACGCTCACTGTGCCAGTGCACGCTATGCTTCCTGAGACAAATTCCTGGAATGAGGGTACATTGTGATTGGATGAGGGCCGGTAGAGTTAGGCATGGTGGTAGAAGGGTCAGGAAACAGGGGGTGGAGCTGGGGTGGAGCTCCATGGGTGGTGGGCACGGTAGGTGAAGGAGGGAAGAGTGTGTGTCCATCAGGAGCGAGGCTTGGAGAAGGAGGAAGTCCACCCTGGAGGTTGAGTGCCAGGGAGCCTTTGTTGAAAGCTCCTGGCACAGTGTCTGAGGCTTCCAGGGTTTGAAGTGAGGTTCCAGCAAAGAGCCCATGAGTTCCATTCACAGGTCCATGTGTCCTGTTCAGGTATCCAGGGATTTGGTCTGGGGACCTGGAGGTTTGATTTAGCTGACCAGGAATAATCTTGGCTCCGAATCCTTGAAGCCTGTTCAGAAGTCCAGGGCCAGGAGTTCTGGCTGTGACACTGAAGTTCGTCTCCAACAATCCAGAAGTCCTGTTTGGGAACTTGTTTAGTGTGAGGAGTTGAGAAGTACTGCTTGGGACAGCTGTGGTTGGCAGGGTCCGTCTGACACAGAGGGTGGGGCCTTCTACCAGAAGCAAGAAGCGCACCTTTCCCCGCAGCAGTTGTTGCAAGCTCAAGAAGAGGGCATTGGGGTCCTTGTGAGCTGTGGTCCTGCCCTGTAGAGGAAGCTGAGGGCAGAGGATGGGCCTGAGGCCAGTGAGTAGGCCCACATATCAGGCCTCTTCTGACTAAGGAGAAAAGATTTATTGCCAGCACCCAGGTATCATGGCTGGGAAGCATCCCCCCGTATAGGTCAACTTTCATGCACTGAAAGCACTTTGAATCCCTTATCTTTCCCCAGGTCCTTAGAGGAACTGAGTAAAAGGGTAGTTTCTATAGGTCTGAGGACTTACCTGGGTTCCTAGGAGGCCCTGCAGGGCCCCCAAGAGGAGGCGAACCTGCCCAGAAAGCTGTCCCAGGAGGGATGAGAGGCAGGATGATTCCAACTGTCCTCGTGCTGCCATCACTCCCTCCAGTAGAAGGGACACTGCCCCTAGAATGTCCTGTGCCTTGCTCTGTTCCTGGGAAAGAAAAAGTGGACTGCTTCAAAAAAAAAACGTGCTAAGAATGGGTGGGGAGCCCATAGGAGTAGCCAGAAGGATGAATCATAGGGGCTGAGAACTGGACAGGATGAGGGTCCCACCCATCACAGGAATTCCTTCACAGTCTCCTAATAACTGGCCATTGGCCTCTGCTTCAGCAACTCCAGTGTCCATCAGTGTAGCCTGGTCTTGCATAGACTCTTAGAAAGCCACCCCACCTTGCAGCAGCTTTTAGCTCTAGGCTGAGGATTGTAGCCCTATTCTTTCTGACACAAAACTGTTGCCCACAGCACTTCTAAGTTAAATGTAGCAACAAAACTGTCACCATGACCCTGAAGATGAAGGGAAGGGGCTTAACAAATGGCAGAGCTGAATATGAGATGGTACATGCCTGTAATCCCAGCACTTGGGGGGCTGAGAAAGAGGAATTGCAAGTTCAAGGCCAGCCTGGAATACATAGGTAGACCCTCTTACAAACACAGAGCTAGAGCTATAATTCATATGACTCATCCTTCTCCTGACTCAGAATCTTTAGGAGACTTGAAAAGAAAGGGGATTCTACATAGTACAGGCATGTGCCACCTGGCTTGCTTTTGCTGATACTGTCATTTTTTGAGACAAGCTCTCACTATATAGCCTAGGCTAGCCTGTAGCTCCTCATCTTTCTGCCCGACTCTCTGAGCTGCTAGGATTTCTGATTTGTGTCACTATGCCCAACAAGGATTTGAATCTTGATTTTGCCTTAACTTAGTGGTACTTTCTGCTTTATGTCACTTGTGGACAGCAGATCAGATTTCATGCCAACTTAAGGTTGAGAAGCTGGGCAGTGATGGTGCACATCTTTGATCCCAGCACCCGGTAGGCAGAAGCAGACGGATCTCTGAGTTTGAATCCAGCCTGGTCTATAGAACAAGGATAGCCAGGGATAGACATAAAAACACCCTGACTTGAAAAACCAAAGAAGGTTTTTCAGGAGGAGAAGGAGGAGGAAGAAGGAAGAAGAAGGAGGAGGAAAAGAAGAAGATAAAGAACAAGAAGAAAGAAAGAAAGAAAGAAAGAAGAAAGAAAGAAAGGGAAAGGGAGGAAGGAGGAAAGAAGGAAGGAAGGAAGGAAGAAAGAAAGAAAGAAAGAAAGAAAGAAAGAAAGAAAGAAAGGTAGAGAAAGCAAGCAAGCTGAGTCCTTGAAATGGCTCAGAGGGTAAAGGTGCTATGGCCAAGCTTACTGGCTCTGACCTCTATGAGGCATGTACAAAAAGATTGAACAAGAATAAGAGTAGGTCAAAAGTATGGACATGAAGGGCTTCTAACCAACTTTTTATGGTATTCAGTTTCAAATCTTTTTATCATGCATATATATGTAATATCTCATATATATATGTGTGTATTATATATATACAAATATACATATATACAAATATATATGTGTGTATATAGAGATATGCATATACACATGTGTTTGAGATAGTGTCTCATCTCTGACTGGCCTTGAATTTACAGAGATCTGTTTGCCACTGCTTCCTGAGTGATGAGATTAAAGGCATGAAATTAAAGTCCGACCTATTTGATATGTTGGTCAGAAATTTGTCATTGTTTTTTCAAGAGCTCATCATGGGTGAATGTAGCTTGGGATAAGGTGGCCAAGCTGAAAGTAAGACTTTTAGGAAATTCAAGAATTTTCAAGACTGTAGGGAGCAGGAAGGATCTGATAATAACAAGATTTAGGGAAGGCAATGTAACAAATTTTCTTCCTTTGTTTTGAGATGGGGTCTCACTCTGTAGTGAGAGTGTAGCCTGGAACATCCTAGGCTGGCAGGTGTGAGGCCAGCACGCCTGAGTCCAGGAGCCTCTTACCGTCTGGGTTTTCCATTCTCCCAGGCTAAAGTCCACAGCAGGCAGCAGGACAGGGATAGACAAAGGGTTGACCTCAGGACACTGACTCTGTTAAGAAAGATGGGGGTAGGAGGAAAAAGCTGAAATGAAAGTCAGGATGGTGGCCCCTGACTGGGGTGGTCTTCCTTAGTACCATGCTCATGCTAGAGCTTCTAAGAGACCAGTGCAAAGCATAGCCTTTGTCAGGGCTACGACACCGTGGTCTTGCCACAGACAATAGTGGAGTGAGAGGAACTGTAGGCCTGAGTTCCTTAACTCAGTTACGTGGGTAAAAAGCAGAGGGCTTCGGGTTGCTCACCAGTCGGCTGTGAAGGAGGTGGGAGTCACGCAGCAGTTTATTTAGGAGTCTGGGGTCACAGGCAGGAGGAACGGGGCTGGACAGAGTTAGTCTCGCGGTGAGGAGAAGCATGGCCACCAGGAGCAAATCTTAGATGAGGAGAAGTGACGTTGAAGGGTGGATAAGGAGAAACTTATTCTCAGGTGGTGACTCAGGAATCCCCATTTGGGCCAGACCTGAAATCCAGGGGTCTGCTGTCCAGACAGACACCTTTTATCGGGGAGACTGGGTTTCCCAGCCCTCTGCCCATCTCCCCTGCTGCCAAGCCATTCTTGAGCTTGTCTCTAGCCATTGATGTAGCCTTACCAGTCAGCTCCATTCTGGCCAGGGTGTCTAACTGAAGTGGCTCCCTGTCTGGGGCCTCTCCCCTGTATCTTTCCTGGGGCCATGGAGGCGGCTTGGGCTTCTGCACTTCTGCACAGAGCGGGGTTGGGGAGAGGTTGGCCAAGGAATCTGTCCTGAAAATGACAGAAATAGTGAATCTTTCATCAGGTTTCAAGGAAAAGACTTTCTGGCATGGGGAAACGTGTGCTTGGAGGCCTTGAACTGCTGGCCAGCTAGGGCCAGAGCTGTTTGTGTTCCAACGGGTCCCATATTTTCTTGTGACTGAAGCATAGAGTGCCTCCTCTTGTAACGGCTCTTCAGTGACTCTGCTAAGGTCTTGGTGCCATCTACCAATTGCTACCCTGCTGGGTGCCATCTACCAATTGCTACCCTGCTGGGAGCAGCGAGACGTTACGTTTTGTCCACATTTTAAGTGGACTCAGATTCTGAGCACCATTGGTTGTGAGCTGGGAGAGAATGTGGGATGGGAAAAGAGAGGGATGTTGTTAAGTCTGGAGAAGAGTGGAAAATGGGTCACCAGGACAAGAAGAAAAAGCGACCAGCAGACAGGCACATGCGCTGAGGAACAGCTGCGGTGCTGGGAGTGGGTCTGAGGCAGGGGATTGAGTAAGGACTTAACGGACCACCAGAGGCAGGAATTAAAAGAGAAACTTGCTTTTCATACTTTCCCTTTTGGTCCACAAATAAAACCCAGGACTTTTCTTTGGATTTTTCAAGTGCTCAAGTCAAAGGGGCTAATATAATAGAACTAGGACTTCTTTCCTGAGGCCAGAGGCCTGGGTGGCACTTAACAGAGCAAGATGATATCTGCCTCACATGGCTTACTTCACCTTAGACACTGCCAGCGGGTTTTTTTATGGCAGCTGCATCTGCCTCCCTACCCCCTCCAGATCCCCTCCAGGTCTTTCCTGGGACCCTCGCTTTTCACAAGTTGAGCTAAGAGGCATTAGAACCTTCCTCTTTTCACAAGTTGAGCCGAGAGACCTGCACCTGATTCAATATTGGGATCTCCTGTAGGTCTGTCAATATACACACACACCGCCCCCCCTCCTGTTACCCTCTTTCTGTGCCTTGGCTCACCTGACCCAGCTTCCCAGTGGCAGGATTCAGAACCTTAAGCTAACAAGAATGACCATATGAGGATGGGAATTAGGATTATGTTCTTCTGGACAAAGTTCTCCAGGCCTGCACGCACCCCTTTTCTTATTTTCTCATGGCCCTAAAGCAGCCAGACCTATGCTGAATTCTACCGAGTCTGTGAATAGTCCCTCATAAACCAGTTACCCAACCCCCTTTCCCTGCTCTGTCCTGCTCCTCCCATTCTGGGAAGGCTCCACTCTTCTTGACAAAGGTCAGTGCCTGTAGGTTCCAGTTTGCTTGCCCCTCCCCCAGCTAAGAGCCCGGTTCTTTTTTGTTCTTCATACCGTACCCTCACTTAACCCCAAATGGTGCTAGCCACTCACCGGGTGGAGAAGGGCCTCAGGACCCAGGTGCACAGCAGTGTAGCACTCTGGGGAGCAAGTAGGTAGGAAGACACTGGTTGGGGTACTGCCCCTCCTCTGTAGTAGGGTCACAAGCCTGCCCAGGCCACTTCCGCCCAATCAGAGAGCAGAGAGCCACCAAGCCCTAGTGAAGGCCCCCGGAAATGACGACTTCTTTTCCTATCTACTGGGACTAGAGCCCATGGCTGGACCATGGTCCATGAATGGAGAGCCCAGCTCCTCCACCCACACACACTCTTAGAGAGAGAATTTGTATAGCGGGAACTGTCTCATGTCCTGGCGACATGAGGACCTAGGACCTGAGTGAGAGAGAGAAGAAGGTTAGTCCAGGAGAAATCTGGCAGAATACGGTTCTCTCTGGGAAAGAGAGGTCTTGTTTTAGATTGACGAAGTCTCATTTCCTGGCACTCCAAATTTCTTTTCCCTGGACAGTATACCTTCTGCTGAAATCTGACAGCACACTGGCTTCCTTGCTTTTCCTTCCATATTTCCCTGCTCCAGAGGGGTGTCTTTCCTGGCATTTCCCCTTTCCAACTGGCATAGTAGGTACTGCCTATATTAGAAAATGATCATGTTATCAGAAAGACAGTATGGACATTACGTGGGACCCGGGGAGTGAAGGGATATATGTTTGGTTAAGATTGATCCCAGAGCCGGGCAGTGGTGGCATACTCCTTTAATCCTAGCACTTGGGAGGCAGAGGCAGGCGGATTTCTGAGTTCGAGGACAGCCTGGTCTACAGAGTGAGTTCCAAACGATTGTGCCCAGAGCCTGTCTTGAATCTCAGCACTTGGGAGGCAGAGGCAGGTGGATCTCAGAGAGTTTAAGGCTAGCTTGGTCTACCTAATGAGCCAGGGCTGCATAATGAGATCCTGTTTAAAACAGAAAGACAGACAGACAGATTGACTGGGCTCAGTCTTTCTACTAGGGGTACAGGGACCTGAAGAGCTAAACCCACTCAGCAATGTGGGGAAGCCTGCCCTTGGTTGCTCAATGATCCTCTTCTAGTCCTGCCACTATACATGTGACAAGAGAAATAACCAGGCCCATCTGTTCCTGTCTTAGGAAGGACAGCTGCGGAGCCTCCCCCACAAATACCACTTTGCTGGCTCCCTCTCTTTCTTCCTTTGGCCCTGGCTCTAGCTCCCGTGCTTTCTCCTCAGTCCCTGTCTCCCCACAGTCTCTGTCCTCAGGGACCTTGTGGCCTGACCCTGTCCTCTCTCCCTTGTCTTCCTCAGGCTTTCTCCTGCACCTCAGAGAGGACGGGCTATCTACTGAGGCGTATGGCCGGGATCCCGGGAATTCTCCAGTTGAATAAGAGATGCCTCCTAAGATTAGGAAGCCTAGTGCGGGGATAGTGGGAAGAACGGTGTGTGGGGGGGAGGATGAGGAGGCTTGTCTAGAAAAGCAGGACAAAGGAGGTGGGGACTGAGCTGGAGAGGAAGAGGGTCATCTCTTCGATGAAGGAAAAGAGTGAGAGAGCCAGAGGTGATAGTTGGATGGACTCCAGAACAGGTTGGGGTGCTGGTGAATTATGACTCCACTCAGGGAAGCACTGCTTGATTCTGGGAAGCACAGGCTAGGTCCCTGTCCCTGGGAAGTGAAGAAAGAGGAGAGACCTTAGAAGGGAAACAGGAATACAGCCAGAGTGAAAGGAAGGCGGTGTTGTGGGTCCTAGGTAGGGGAGGATCGGTGTCATTTTCAAAGACAAGTCTTCATCCTCCAGCGGCCCATCCCGCTCAAGACTGGCACAGGCCCGAGGCTCAGCCTCTGCCCTTCACTAGCCTGAGCCTCTGGTCTTGGGATGGACACCATCTCCAGGGGTGGTCGCAAGGAGCGTGTGTGGGGGTGTCGAGGCCCGCCTCTCCTCTCCCTCTTTGCGCCCCCTAGTTCCTCCCTTCCCCCTACCCACTCCGTTCCCCCCTCCTCCAGTCCCTCCCTCCTCCCCTGCCGGGTCCCAGCCTGTCCCCCTCCCCCACTCGCGATCCGGCCGCTGCTGCTGGGCCGGACCCCCCGGGCTCAGCCGGGCTCCTTGTGGAGCAGCCGCCGCGCCCCGTTTGCTGAAGAGGAGGCCCCGGGCCGGGACGCCTGGCGCGGGCATAAAACGGGCCAGAGCCGGCGCCTAGGGCACTAGAGTGGAGTACGGCCCGGGTCAGCGCCCCTCCGCCCGCTCTCTCCCGCCCCGCCCGGCCGGGAGCAGACTAGGCGACTGTGAGACGAGCCCCTCGCCACTGCCCCCCTCCTGGCCCCGGCCCCCTCCTGCCGGTCCGCCTCCGGTCCGGCCCTACTCCCTCTCCTGCTCCCTCCTCCCGCCCGCCTCCCCAGCTGTCTGCTCCGCGTCATGCCGAGCCTCCCGGCCCCGCCGGCCCCGCGGCTGCTCCTCGGGCTGCTGCTGCTCGGCTCGCGGCCGGCCAGTGGCACTGGCCCTGAGCCCCCAGCACTGCCCATCCGTTCCGAGAAGGAGCCGCTGCCTGTCCGGGGAGCGGCAGGTAGGTGGGCTCCAGGGGGAGGTGCGGGAGGGGAGTCTGATTCCTGGCAAGTCTACATCCACAGGGAGAGGGCCCCGGGCGCAGGTGGCTTCGCGCAGCGGGAGGGTGGGAGGGGAAAGCAGAGGCGGCGAGGTGCACGGTGCCAAGGGACCATGGGCCTGGCGGGCAGAGCCCGGAGCAGGCATTACGGCACGAGCAACCGGACAGCGGCCGCCAGCCAAGCCCGTCCCCGCAGGCTGCTCCTTCGGCGGGAAGGTCTATGCCTTGGACGAGACGTGGCACCCGGACCTGGGGGAGCCTTTTGGGGTGATGCGCTGCGTGCTGTGCGCCTGTGAAGCGGTGAGTGGATACCGCAGCTGCCCGCCCTACCCTAGAGGGTAGCGGAACGCTGGCGTCCTAAGTAGTAGACTCGGAGATGCTCAGGGGAAGGCTGGTCCGCAAATCGGAGGAAACCGCTTTCAAGTCTGCGGTGTTGACAGTTATTGATCGCCCACAATGTGACTGGCTTTTAGCCAACTTTCCCCCTCCCGTTACAGCCTTGCTAGATAAATGGCATTATTAGCTCTACTTTGCAGACAGGGACGCCAAGGCTCAGAGAAGTTAAGAAACTTTGGAAGGGCTGTGTAACTTGTAAATAGCAGAATTGACTGTCTCCAACAGAGTATCTAACCCTGGGGTCTGATGGTTGCATTCCCTTAATTTTCCTATGTTCTCTGCCATCAGCCTCAGTGGGCTCGCCGTGGGAGGGGTCCTGGCAGGGTCAGCTGCAAGAACATCAAACCTCAGTGCCCCACCCTGGCCTGCAGGCAGCCGCGCCAGCTGCCAGGACACTGCTGCCAGACCTGCCCGCAGGGTGAGGCCCTCTGTGCCCGGAGTTAGGGAGGGTGGAAGGCTCTAACACTAGGTCCTGTGCGACTTGGATCGCGGAGGAGGACTGGTCCTCCTGGTACCTTTCTGAAGCCAGCCGTCTTATTTCTTACCCCGGATGCAGAGCGCAGCAATCTAGATACACAGCCTGCTGGCCTGGTCTTCGAGTATCCAAGGGACCCAGAGCATCGCAGTTATAGCGATCGAGGGGAACCCGGCGTTGGGGAGCGGACACGTGCTGATGGCCACACGGGTAGGCTGGGGTGGAGGTGGGCATGATGAAGTTTGAGTCCCGCGCCGCAAGGCTTGACAGTGCTCTCAGGCCATCTTCTCTTCTCGAAGACTTTGTGGCGCTGCTGACAGGACCGAGGTCGCAGGCGGTAGCTCGTGCTCGAGTCTCTCTGCTGCGCTCAAGTTTACGCTTCTCAGTCTCCTACCAGCGGTGAGACCGGGAAAGGGGCAAGGACTAGGAGTAGTAAAGGGGGGGGGGGCAAGAAAGAAGAGCCTGTAGGCGATAGCTCCAGTCTCACTGGACCTCTCTTCACAGCATGGACCGTCCCAGCAGGGTTCGGTTCACAGATCCCACAGGCAACATCCTGTTTGAACACCCTGCAACCCCCACCCAGGATGGCCTGGTGAGATGATGCCATTTAAGAGTGCTTATCCAAAATGGGCACTTGCTGAGAGCATGCTTTGCATCGCCTCCTTTGGTTCTCACAACAGCCCAGTGGGAGAAAGGCCCTGACATTATGATGCCCATTTTACAGAGGAGGGAACTGAGGCTCAGAATAGCAGAATGTGATTTGTTCAAGGTCATTTGGCTAGTAAGTGGTAAGCCAGGACTTAAAAATCAAGGCTCATGGGGTCCTTCTTAGGAGGGTCTGGGGGTCTCCCTTCCATGCTCCTTCCTCCATTAGATCTGAGTCTTTTAGGTGGCTTGTCCTGCATAATTACAGTAGGCATTCTTCCCTCTTCTCTCTAGGTCTGTGGGGTGTGGCGGGCAGTGCCTCGGCTGTCGGTGAGGCTCCTGAGGGCAGAGCAGCTGCGTGTAGCCCTTGTGACATCCACTCACCCTTCAGGAGAAGTCTGGGGGCCTCTCATTTGGCAGGGTGCTCTCACTGCAGGTAAGGGGAGCGAGCAGTTCTCAGACGTCAAGAGCTGAGCCTTCAATAACCCGAGGATGGGTGGACTGAAGAGAGGATTTTCTTATGGTTGTCATGGTCCAACACTCCCCAGAGACCTTCAGTGCCATCCTGACCCTGGAAGACCCACTGCAGCGGGGTGTGGGGGGCATAGCCCTGCTCACCCTCAGTGATACAGAAGACTCCTTGCATTTTTTGCTGCTCTTCCGGGGTCTGCTGGGAGGTGAGTGATGGGGAAGATGTACATGAGGGCGTAGGGAGGGTGCTCGCCTTTCAGAGATGCTCACACATATGCAGTGCCTTGCAGGACTAGCTCAGGTTCCCTTGAAGCTTCAGATTCTCCACCAGGGACAACTACTTCGGGAGCTCCAGGCCAACACCTCAGCTCAGGTAAGGGAAAGGAAGGCCCGCATCTTGCCTCGGTTTACTCTGACCTCTTGCTGTTGCCCACCCTGCTCTGCTCTGTTCACAGGAGCCAGGTTTTGCTGAGGTGTTGCCCAGCCTTACAGACCAAGAGATGGACTGGTTGGAGCTGGGGGAGCTGCAGATGGTTCTAGAGAAGGCAGGTGGGCCAGAGCTACGCATCAGTGGATACATCACCACCAGGCAGAGTTGTGATGGTGAGGAAGGGTGGGGCTTGGTACTGTGGGTACACATAACTCAGAGGCACAGACGTGTGCTGAGGAAGAGCCCAAAATAGATATGGGGGTCTTGGGTGTCTGGGTGTGGGCGAGCCTGCTGCCACCCGTCTTGTCCCCTGCAGTCCTTCAAAGCGTCCTTTGTGGGGCTGATGCCCTGATCCCAGTCCAGACGGGTGCTGCTGGGTCAGCCAGCTTCATACTGCTAGGAAATGGCTCCCTTATCTATCAGGTAAGAGTCAGTAGCTATAGGAGGCAGGGAGGCCAGCAGGGCAGGGCCTTGACCTGCAGGGGGAAAGGCCCTAGGTCTTGGCTGGCAATCCAATTGCCTTCCCCCAACCCTGCCCACCAGGTGCAAGTGGTAGGTACAGGTAGCGAGGTGGTGGCCATGACACTGGAGACCAAGCCTCAGCGGAAGAACCAGCGCACTGTCCTGTGCCACATGGCTGGACTCCAGCCGGGAGGACACATGGTGAGGGCTCCAGGCAGAGTTGTGCCAGGGCTGCCAATACATGGGCTGCGGGAAGCCAGGTTGGTTGAGTAGGGGTGTGTAGTACTGTTCACACACTCGTGGGTTCTCTCAATGAGTCCTTTATTCATTTAACACGTTTCAGTAAACCTTAGGCTGGAACCCTTGTTCTCAGCAAGCTCATAGTGAAATAGGAAACATCGCTCATGGGAACAGCACAATAGCTTGTGAGATAGTACTAATTGCTCCTTTGGGGGTCTTTCTGTAAGGCATGAACATGGTTGCCTTCTTTGTGTACATTTTGCCTTTCTCAGTACCCTTTGATAAATGAGAAGTAAAGACTCACAGATGAGTAACTCTTCAAGGGTTGTGGTATGTCTAGGACTCGGCAGAGGAGGTTCTTGACACTCGACCTACAAAATTCTTGTCTAGTGTTATGTGTGGCATAAAATATGGGAAGCCCTTGGGATCTGAAAGTGAGAGGGCTCATCCTTCTTTGACCGCTAGGCTGTGGGTATCTGCTCTGGGCTGGGTGCCCGAGGGGCTCATATGCTGCTACAGAATGAGCTGTTCCTGAATGTTGGTACCAAGGACTTCCCAGATGGAGAGCTTCGAGGGCATGTGACTGCCCTATGCTACAGTGGGCACAGTGCCCGCTATGACAGTGAGTGCCTCATGGTCTACCTGCCCTTCTGTGTCCTCTGACCTGTCATCCAAGCATCCAAAGAATTAGCCAGAGATCCAGAGCTTGCTCTGTCTGATCTCTGGTTGGCATTTAGAGAGGTGGGGATGTGTAGGGTGAAGCTGCTGGCCAACCCTCCCTGTTGCCATTGTGCAAGGGAGCTAAGACTTGCTATTCCCCAGGCCCTAGGTCTGGGGTGGGGCAGGATGAGATTAAGGGCACAATCTCACATGTCATCTCTCATCTGTTTGGATTTAGGATTGCCTGTGCCTCTGGCAGGGGCACTAGTGCTGCCCCCTGTGCGGAGTCAGGCAGCAGGGCACGCCTGGCTCTCCTTGGATACACATTGCCACTTACACTATGAGGTTCTATTGGCTGGGCTTGGTGGCTCAGAGCAAGGAACCGTCACTGCCCACCTCCTTGGGCCTCCTGGGATGTCAGGGCCCCAGCGGCTGCTGAAGGGATTCTATGGCTCAGAGGTAAAGGCATAGAGATGGGAAGAAGCTTAGAAAATTTCTGGGTTTTTTTTTTTAGCTTGAAGGGCCATGTGGACCTGTGGTTGTGGTAGAGAGAGCAAGTGGCCTGGTATTACAGAGCAGGCTTGGCTGGCCGTAGGTGTCTGACAGGCCTGGGTGTAAATCTGACTCAGCCTTTACTATGCATTTTATTTTGTGTCTTCTGACCTAAATGATTTCCACAACAGAGGTCCCACGCCACTAAAGAAGTAGGTGGGATGGACCACATCTTCTTAAGTGGTGTGAGCTGCTATAGACTTGCAGTTGCAGAGATCTAGCCTCAGAGATGTTCTTCATTGTGAAAAGGCCTTAATCATGGGTCTGTTTCTTTACCTGAAAATTGGAGACCGTGGGCTTTGTCCTAAAGTGTCCTTGTGGGGCTGGAGGGGTGGCTCAGAAGTGTGGCTGCTCTTCTGGGGGATCCAGTTTCAGTTCCCAGCACCCACTTGGTAGCTCATAACCATCTGTAACACCAGTTATAGAGAATCCAATGCCCTCTTCTGACCTCTATGGACACCAGGCACAATGCTAATACACATAAATAAAATGATATAAAACCCCGACGTGCCTTGTTTCTACTCCTTGCTTGGTCTGTCTGCAGGCTCAGGGTGTGGTAAAAGATCTGGAGCCTGTGCTGCTGCGGCACCTGGCACAGGGCACTGCCTCCCTGCTGATTACCACCAAGAGTAGCCCCAGAGGAGAGCTACGTGGGCAGGTACGTGAGGACGGTGCAGTTGCTTGGGTGCTCTGATCCCTGCGGCGGTAGCATTAAGTTCTTGCCAGTGATAAACATGAAGCCACATGGCTGCATAGGGAGGTCGGCAACCTAACGCCCTGGCTTTGCAGCTGGGATGAGTCCTGAAGGCAAGAGTCTCCTCCTGGGCACTGCTGTCAACAGGCAGCCGTGGTTGATAGACACATGAAGGAGAACCCCAGCCAGCCCGTTTCTCTCTCTTCCCAGGTGCACATTGCCAGTCAGTGTGAGGCAGGAGGCCTGCGCCTGGCTTCAGAAGGAGTGCAGATGCCCTTGGCTCCAAATGGAGAGGCAGCTACGTCACCCATGCTGCCTGCTGGCCCTGGCCCTGAAGCCCCAGTACCGGCCAAACATGGCAGCCCTGGGAGACCCCGAGATCCTAACACATGTTTCTTCGAGGGGCAGCAGCGTCCCCACGGGGCTCGCTGGGCACCCAACTATGACCCACTCTGCTCCCTCTGCATCTGCCAGGTAGGATGTTTGGGTAAGGTACAGTTGGCTACAGGGTCTGGGGCAAGCGGGGGGTGGAGGGGCCCAACACACCTTCAAAGCCTTGGCTCCTCTCTACAGAGACGAACAGTGATCTGTGATCCTGTAGTATGCTCACCACCAAGCTGTCCCCACCCGGTGCAGGCACTGGACCAGTGTTGTCCCGTGTGTCCAGGTGAATGCCCTGTAGGGGAGGAAAGGTAGTGGAGGGAGCATCCATGGAAAAGGAATGTTCTAGGGAGGGAAGCAAAGGCGACTCTCTGCCTCACTCTTTTCTTTGTCTCCACAGAGAAACAACGCAGTAGAGATCTTCCCAGCCTACCAAATCTGGAGCCAGGAGAGGGTAAGAGAGGACTATGGGTCCAGGGATGGGAAGATCCAAAGAAGCCATTGGGTTGGAACAAGAGGGCAACAGAGTGTGTGTATGGGAGAAGCTGAGGTGTGCAGACTCTAAGCACATCTGAGGTGTGCACAGACTCTAAGCACATCTGAGGTGTGCAGACTCTAAGCACATCTGAGGTGCGCAGACGACTCTAAGCACATCCTCTTTAGTGTCTACTGGCTCTTGGCTTAGGCTAGTATGGGACTGGCCTGAGGTGTGGTTGTGTGCCCAGCTGGTGAGACCAATCCTAATGGGGAGCTGGGGACTCTTTCCTACTAGGCTGCTATTTTGATGGTGACCGGAGCTGGAGGGCAGCGGGTACCAGATGGCACCCTGTCGTGCCCCCCTTTGGCCTAATTAAGTGTGCTGTTTGCACCTGCAAGGTATGGCTGCCGAATCTTCTCTGCTGTCATGACCCAGTCAGGTCTACAGATAGAGAATGGGGACTTCCTGGAGAGCAAGCCTGTTCTTGATGAGGAGGTCTCAGGATGGTATTGTGAGGGGAAGTCCCTGGGGTTTGGGGAGAGCAGGTTTCCTGTGGGAGGGGTTAAAAAGCTGACAGGTACGAGCTTTGGCTGTGCCAGCTGACTGAGTTCACACGACCCTCAGTGATTTCTGAACTTTCCCCAAACTCCCCATTCCTCCCCTGTGTGCAAACGTGCCATATTATATACAATGAGGACTGGATTCAGATATACAGGGCAAACTCAGGCCTCTGAACACTGGCCACACATATATTTGACTTGAGGTGGGGAAAGGAGAGAGAAAGCAGTGTGAGGGTTGTACGTCCCTCCGCCTGACACCCTCTCTCAATGGGTGCCTGCCTACAGGGGGCCACGGGAGAGGTGCACTGTGAGAAGGTGCAGTGTCCTCGCCTGGCCTGTGCTCAGCCTGTCCGTGCCAACCCCACCGACTGCTGCAAACAGTGTCCAGGTGAGAGGCCTGGCCATTCTAGGCCATTCTAGGCCTCACTCTAGGGGCTGGGTAGGCCCTGACCTGTGTTTGGGGGTGCATGATGGGGATGGAAAGGAGCTTCTCAGATACTTCTCACTCACTGGGCACTGCTCATACTCACCCTGGAGCTAGTGCCCTAAAAACAGTGGGAAGGTTCTGCATGTATGCAGTGAGCTGATTGGGGCTCCAGTCCCATCATCCTAGCTGTTCATCTACCTACCCATCCATCCATCCATCCATCCATCCATCCATCCATCCATCCATCATGTATCCACTCCATCTGTAATCCATCTAGCCACCCACCCATCTACTCACTCATCTATCCATTTATCATCCATCCATCCTCCCACCTATCATCATCTGTCCACTCCATTTGTAATCCATCTATCCACTCACCCACCCACCAATCTATCTACCTATGTATCCATCTGTCTGTCTGTTCATCCATCATCATTTATTTACTCCATCTGTAATCCATCCGTCCATCCACCTACCCATCCATCTACCCACCCATCCATCCTTCATCATCTCTCCACTCCATCTGTGCCACATCCATCTATCTACCTACCCATCAATCCATCTACCCAACCATCCATCCATCCATCCACCCATCCATCCATCCATCCACCCATTCATCATCATCATCTATCTACTTTATCTGTGATCCACCCATCTATCCACCTACCCATCCATCTACCCATCTATCTATCCATCCATCCATTTACCCACCCATCCATCATCATCTATCAATTCCATCTGTACCACATCCATCTATCTACCAACCCATCCATCCATTCATAATCATTTATCTACTCCATCTGTAATTAATCTATTCATTCACTCATCCAGCTCCCACCTATCCATCCAAATTTATCACTTAACAAGAACCAGAAATTACTAGGCGATAGGAATTCAAAGAAAAGTTAAAGTTGGTTGACCCTTATTGTCTGACTTTATCTTCTTTCCCCAGTAGGGTCAGGGACTAACGCCAAGCTGGGAGACCCCATGCAGGCTGATGGGCCTCGGGGGTGTCGCTTTGCTGGGCAGTGGTTCCCAGAGAATCAGAGCTGGCACCCATCAGTGCCCCCCTTTGGGGAGATGAGCTGTATTACCTGCAGATGTGGGGTAAGTGAAGGACTTGTGTGATGTGGGTAGTACTGCCTGGCCTAGAGTAGGAAAACCTTCTTAGGGAGAGTCCTGGAGATGGCTTTTCCCAAAGAGGCTAAAGGCTAGAGTGTCCTCAGTATCTCTCCATCCTGCACCAGGCAGGGGTACCCCACTGTGAGCGGGATGATTGTTCACCGCTGCTATCCTGTGGCTCAGGGAAGGAGAGTCGATGCTGTTCCCACTGCACAGCTCAAAGGTGTAAGTGAAGGAAGCCACAGCTGGTCTGGGCTGGCTTTGTGACTCTGGGAGGGAAGGGTGCCCCATGGAGGTAGGAATTATGAGTCGAATTCATAAGTGCAATCCCAGCCTACATCTCCAGGCTTCTCACTTATTGTCATTCCTTTACAAATGAGACTTCTGAAAGCTCAGAGGAATTAAGCAACCACAATATAGGTGGTGTATGTTGACTTGCTTGGACAATTTGGTCCTGTCTGGGACTGGAGCAGAGATGTGCTGCCTGCCCGTGCGCCCCCCCCCACCCCCACCCCGTGTCTTCTTCCAGACCTCCCTGCTTCCCATCTCCTTCTGTCTTCAGCAGCCTCTGAGACTCGAAGCCTTCCAGAGCTGGAGAAAGAAGCTGAGCGCTCCTAGGTATCCAGAAGGCCACATGACCAAGAGGACGGGCCTGAGCTGGGAGAAGAGGTGGTGCTGAGGACCCTGACTCTCCTGTGGGAACCCAGTGCCTTTCGTGCCTCTGCTCTGCTTCTTCTCCTCCCCTACTACCTCTGGGAACCACAATTCTACAAGGGGAAAGACTGCTGGGTCAGACCAAGGCCATATCCACGCGAACTCCTGCCCTGTTTTCTTTTGGCCTCTGTCCCAGAAGCTTAACTCTTTTCTTCTGTACAGAACACCACTGGCTTATTGGGATTCTTTAATTTATCCTCACTCAGCACCAAGGGTTCCCTCACACCATCCCTGCTACCCCTGAGCTGAGCAGAGTCATTATTACAGATTTTTTTTTGTATTTATTAAAACATCTTTTTTTTCAGTCTTTGGGTTTGAGGTAGGCTCTTTGTGGCCAGGGCCCTGAGTGGGTGCCAGTAGAGTAAGATCTGCCAGACCAAAATAAGAGAGGAGCCTTGGGACTAGATTATCTCTGACCTGGGAGCTAGAAGGGCTTAGGGAATGGGATGTCTACTTGAATGGCATAGCTAGGTTCCGTAAAGAGAACTGTCCATAGAAGGGGGTGGAGTAGTAATAGCCCTGGTAGCCTCAACTTGAGTTACCCATAGCTGATATTTTTGCTGATGCCAAAACCAAAGTGCTCTCAGTCTCTATTTTTTGTCTAAAGCAAGCTAAACATTTTCTTTCCTGAAAAGTTGTTTGTTGATCAGTTCAGGGGCAATCCTACATCAGATTGAAAAGGGATTAGCCCTGATTTAGTTAAAACTGAGTTCATCATGAGAAAATGTGCTATGGTGGGCAGAGTAACAGGAGACCTCTTCCCTTGCCCTTTCCCATTTCCCCTCATCCCAGCCATCAGGAACTGGATATCCCTTCAGGCCCATGGTTCTAGAGAAACAAGGGCAGTATCTTAGAAATCATATACATGCATGTATAAATAATTCCGGATAAATCTGGTAGTATGGAGGAAGGACAAAGTCACAGCTGTTAGCATTAGGCCTGCTGAAAGTGTAGCTAACAATCATCATCTTAGCCCTTCAAAGCTCCGGGTCTATGTAGCTCTGCAGTTATTTCACTGAGATAATTCACTCCAATGTGTCCTGCTTCCTTTGTAAAATGGGTTGCATCATGGGAAGAAACCATGGCATATACATTGTGCAGCCCAGTACCTGGCCAGTATTTGTTAGAAAAAGTGCTGTAGTTGCTGTGGAATTTCTGGGGCTTGGCTGGTATGAGGGTGGCAATGGGCTTTTGTTGTATTTAGCAGAATGTTTGTGGAGGGGCTAGGTTGTAAATGAAGCCATGACAGTGATGGGGATAGCTGGCCAGGGCTAGCCTTTGCTGTCATAGTAGGAGGTTCAGACAGGGATGAACCAGGGATGAAGGCCAGTCAGGGATGAGAAGGCAAAAAGACTCAGAATGGATTGCAACATCGGCAGAGCATGAGGTGTGCCATAATGGGAGATAAGGTTTTACCTGCCATACTGTCCTTACCAGGGAGGGAGCTATGAGGTAAAGATGACCCATAGGTAGCTTGGTGCCTACAGGAGACAGGGCTCATCCTTAACTTTAGCTTCAGAGCTCCAGAAGGGCTTCAGTGCGGGCCTCAAAGTGTCAGCTGAGCAGATGTGTGAACAGAATGGACACAGGCAGAAGCCCCTGGAATACCTTTCCCATCCTAGACGGGATCCTAGCCAAAGCCAGACTGTCCTAGGTTCTTCCCTCAGTCCCTAGGGAAGTGGGATGATGACCTAAGAAATCCAGTCCTGTGTGTGGTCTCTTCAAAGTCCTGGCATCCAGAGACCTCAAGAGGGCACCCCATGCATGCCCCTTTAAGCCACTAACAGCATCAGGGAACAAAACTAAAAGCAGCAGCAACAACAATAATAGCAAAACAACAACAACAACAACAACAACAACAACAACAACAACAACCACCACCACCAAACCAAACCCAAACAAAAGAACAAGAAACCCAAAACAACAAAAACCATGAAACCATGGAGAGGTGATTTTCTTGGGCAGTGTCACAATGTCTTTGAACACTCACCAATACAACATTATATGGCCTCTAAGCTAGAGTCAGGAAGGCCTTCCACAATCTTAAGGGTTTGACTGGACTCCTAAGATTCTCCAGCACAGACAGGGAACACACAGGCTGCTGGACAGACGAGGTGATTTTGATAACCCTTGCTTTTCAAAGAGAAAACTCGTGTAGTTCCACTTTGCCATGTTCCATTAGACCTTCTAGTGATAATTCTTTACATACTTTTAATATGAAGAATCCAGATTTTGGCATATCAGGCCACAGACAGCCACTGTTCTGGGACTTTGTTAATGGTGGGGCTGTGGCCAAGTTGCCTGTGAATCATTTATGGCAGTAACTAAGAAGGGCAGTTTTCAAACTGTAGCTATGGATGTCTGAAAGTGTCAATCAACATGGGAGTGGGTAGACCTGGGTGGGGATCCAGGAGCCTCCTGGGAGGGAGGAATCCAGGTCAACCTCTCTACTTTGAAGACAGACACTCAGCCATTAGCAAAGTCTGCATTCCAAAGATGGGTTGGTATGTTGTAAAAATGTTTTGAGCCAGGCAGTGGTGACACATGCCTTTAATCCCAGCACTTGGGAGGCAGAGGCAGAGGCAGAGGCAGGCAGATTTCTGAGTTCGAGGCCAGCCTGATCTACAGAGTGAGTTCCAGGACAGCCAGGGCTATACAGAGAAACCTTGACTTGAAAAACCAAAAGAAAAAAAAAAGTTTTGAAATAACTGATGGTATCTTGCTCCTTAGACTTTTATAAAAATAATGGAAAGTAGAAAAACAGAGGCAAGCCAGTCCTGGGGGTATGGTACAGGTCTGTAATCCCAGGAGGATCAGTCACTTGAGGCAGTCCTTGTGTACAGTGGGTTGAGGGCAGTCTGGACTAATGTGACCCTGTCTGAATAAAGCAGAACAAGAACACAGAAGCAGGTGACACAGGGACAGAGGCAGGGAGGAGAAGAAGTCTCATAATCTCAGAATGGAAGTATGTGTCTGAGGGTTGGAAGACGCGTCTCACAGCCTGACAGCTTGGAGGCCACCAGAGAACAACTTGGAGACCACATATGAAGGAAGATACACGTGGGATACATAGACTGAGTACGGGCTGCTGGCAGCAGTGTTACAGGTGGCAAAAGGGAGGTCTATTAGGCATATAGCATGATATATATATATATATATATATATATATATATATATATATATATATATATATATAATAATCAGAGTACTCTGAGAATGGAGTCCCCACACACGGGGTTGCCTCTGATATTTTCACGTACAAAGCAGGCACCAGGGTTGCTGTTGCTCATCGTAAGAGAAGCTCACTCTGTATGCATCTGTGTCACCATGATCATGGAGGTGGTTCTCCCAGGGTGAAGCTCATCCCTTGCCCTCTGGATGTGGGGCTTCCCCAATGAGAGAAACTTGACTGCACAATTTGTGGTAGTGGAGACTGCGTTCACACCCTTTCCTTTAAAAATCATTGTGAATAACTATAATAATATAACACTTATAAACGCTATAAGATAATTATAAACACAAATATGTAAGAAAGAAAAATTCTTGTGTTACTCCAAACCACAATACCAGCTGTCCAGAAAAAAATAAAAACAAAGCCAAAACCACTCTGTTTTGGGGCCACCGAGATGTCTCATTGGGTAAAGACACTTGCCATGATTCACACGGTGGAAGGAGAGAACTGACTCACAAGATTGGCCTCTGGGTTTTCATTATAGCTCCTCTCCACATGTATACAGACACACACACACACACACACACACACACACATACACACAGAAGTTCATACACACAAGCAAACACAAGCACACATAAGCACACACACATATATACACACACACAAACATACACAGACATACGCATATAAGCACTTTCATACACACACACACACACACACACACACACAAACACATACATGTAGTCTACTACTAATAATAAAGTTTAAACATTATTATTATTATTATTATTATTATTATTATTATTATTATTTTGGTTTTCTGAGACAGGGTTTCTCTGTATAGCCCTGGCTGTCCTGGAGTTCACTCTGTAGACCAGGCTGGCCTTGAACTCAGAAATCCGCCTGCCTCTGTCACCCAAGTGCTGGGATTAAAGGCGTGCACCACCATGCCCAGCTCTATTATTTTTTAAATCAATGCTTATTTAAAGTTTCAGTTAAAACATTTATTTATTATTATTATTATTATTATTATTTTTTTGGTTTTTTTGAGACAGGGTTTCTCTGTATAGCCCTGGCTGTCCTGGAACTCACTCTGTAGACCAGGCAGTCCTCGAACTCAGAAATCCACCTGTCTCTGCCTCCCGAGTGCTGGGATTAAAGATATGTGCCACCACTGCCCGGCTTTTTTGTTGTTGGTTTTTGTTTTTGTTTTTGTTTTTGTTTGAGACAGGGTTTTTCTGTATAGCCCTGGCTGTCCTGGAACTCACTCTGTAGACCAGTCAAAACATTTAGTTGTCTGACCTCACTCTCTCAGTGCCTGTCCCAACAGCCTCTTGGTCCTCACTTGTGAAGTAGCTGTCAAATACCTGGCCAGGCACAAAACATGATTTCTGGGGCTGGAGTGATGGCTCAGAGGTCTGGCTGCTCTTCCAGAGGTCCTGAGTTCAATTCCCAGCAACCACATGGTGGCTCACAACCATCTGTCATGGGATCCGGTGCCTTCTTCTGAATGCATCTGATGTCATGTCTGAAGACAGTGACAGTGTACTCACATACATGAGATAAATAAATAAATCTTCAAGTAGTTAAAAAAAAAACATTAATGCTGGAAAAAGTCTGCATGTGACAGTCTCAGAGAGAGCATAGCAAATTGGCTTTCAGTTTTTAATTTTTAGCAAATTGTCTAGAGGCCACAAGTGGAGTTGCAGCTCCTCTGCTGACAAGTACTGACAGTTGTTTGTCCTTCTGTGGACAGCAGAGGTGGCCCAAGCCACTGTGAGCCTCTGCTGTTCTTTGAGGGAAAGGGCTGGAATGAGCTGCTGTGGGACATCCAGTTTCTTCTGGTCTACTCACCTTGGCCAGTCAGGCTCACTGGCTGAGCCGCAGCCTTGCTGCGAGACTCTGGGGTTTCTCTCCCTCTTTTGAAGTCCTGTGCTGTTGTTGAGTTCCTTGGTCTGTTTGGTGACAGAGACCCCCACGCTCACATGTTCAGAGGAATGAGCAGAACACACATGAAGACAGCAGGTGCCAAGGCAAGAGGAACTGTCTGGCATGGAGCCCTCAAAGGAGGGGGAAGAAGGGGAAGGACTGGGAAGAAATCCTGCCAAGTACGTGTTCTTCCAGCCCAGCAGCTGGCAGGCCTCATGCATCTAGCAAGGCTGGGGAAAAGCGTGTGAGTCAGGAGCAGGTGGCTATGGCTGTGACTCTCCACACACAAAGCAAGAACACTGGAAATGGCATCTGCAGTTGGCTGTTGCTGGTGGCCCTACCTTTGAACATGGTGGCCTGACTCCCTAGGAAGCCCCAACTCTGAAGGAAGTTGAGGGAAACCACTTTCTCTAACATGAATATAAGCGGGAAGTGACAAAATTATTCTTTACAATTCAAACCTTCTGCCAGGTGTGACAACAAACATCTTTGATCTTAGCACTCTGCAGGCAGAGGTAGGAGAACATTTGTGAGTTCAAGGCCAGCCTGGTCTACCTAGCAAGTTGCATAGTGAGACCCTGTCTTAAAAAACAAACAGACCAACGGGTGTGGTGGTGCACGCCTTTAATCCCAGCACTTGGGAGGCAGAGGCAGGTGGATTTTTGAGTTCGAGGCCAGCCTGGTCTACAGAGTGAGTTCCAGGACAGCCAGGGCTACACAGAGAAACCCTGTCTCGAAAAACAACAAACAAACAACAACAACAACAACAACAACAAAAAACAAACAGACCTCTCGTTTTTTTTTTTTCTGCCTTCTACTCTGGCCATCAAAGAAACATTATACTACTTTATATGGAAGAGAGGAGAGCTGGAAGAGGGACAGGCTAGGGAGCTGCAGAGAAAGGAGGCAGGAAGAAGAGCTGAAAGGATTTTACTATTTATCTCAGAGTTTTTAATTATCACATCTAAAGACCTAGTAATTACATGCAAGGTGTACAAGATGATACCTAGGGCATAGTCTCCTCCTGCTGCTCTATCCCAGGGGTGTCTGGGTCCAGTGCATTGAGAAGAGAAAGGTATAAACCCACACTGTTTGCCATTGGGATATCTCAAAGGTGTCACTGTGCATTTTAGCCACCTATGAGGCTATTGGAAAGCAAATGGTGATTCTGAAGCTCTGGAAGTTTGTGCTGCTGACAGGCTCCTCCTACAGGTTGGGATCTGACTACTATGAGCAGCTGAGATGCACACAGACCCTCACTTTACATTGTTGGCAGGAGCTGCCACACCACCAGGGTCTCATGGGGGCTTATCTGTACAACTAATATGCGATCTATCTTTTTATCTTTAAAACATTTTACTGGCCGGGCGTGGTGGCGCACGCCTTTAATCCCAGCACTTGGGAGGCAGGCGGATTTCTGAGTTCGAGGCCAGCCTGGTCTACAGAGTGAGTTCCAGGACAGCCAGGACTACACAGAGAAACCCTGTCTCTAAAAACAAAAACAAAAACAAAAAAAGTAAGTCTTAGTTAGGATTTCTATTGCTGTGAAAAGATACCATGACCACAACAATTCTTATAAAGGAAAACATTTGATTGGGCCTGGCTTACAGTTTCAGTTGTTTAGTCCATTATTGTTATAGCAGAAAATGTAGCAGCATGCAGGCAGACATGGTGTTGGAGAAAGAGCTAAGAGTTCTATATCTTGATCCGCAGGCAGCAGAAGGAGACTATGCCACTCTAGCCTTATATTGAGCAGATATGAAACCTCAAAGCCTGCCCCTAGAGTGACACACTTTCTCTCACAAGGTCACATATATTCTAACATGGCATTCCCTATGGGCTAAACACCCAAATATATGAGTCTATAGGGGCCATTCCTATTTAAACTACCACACCATTTAATTGGCTGTAGCCAACAAGCCCACTTCCTGATCCTTTATAAATAGTTCTACCAACTGGGGAACAAGAATTCAAACATATGAATTTATGAGCATCATTCTCCTTCATGTTACCTGAGGATGGAGTTGTGGACAGAATGACCTCTTAATATAGGAGCTGGGAATTTAACTCAGGGCCTCTTCAAGAGTAGGAAATGTTCTAATTGTTGAGCCACCTCTTGAGCTCTACAACTAAAATTTACTGAGAGTCTCGTGTGACTATGTAGTATCTTAGGTGCTGAAGCGTTAACAGTGAATTATATTGAACAAACAAACAAACAAAAATAGCAACATCCTGCCCATGTGGAATATTTGGGATAGAATTTTGCTGTGTGCCCAGGTTGGCCCTGAACTCATTATTATCCTGTCTTTGCTTGATTGCTTGCTTTCTTTTTATTTTGAGACACTATCTCTCAATTTAGTTCTGGTTCATTCTTACCTTTCTAAGTATTGGGACTAAGGTAAGTGATATTATAATGCCCATCCCTTAAATAGAAGTTATAACCTAATGAGTAATGGTAGTCAAAAAAGGTGTCATCCATCCATCCATCTATCTGCTGTCTGTCTATCTATTTTCTTTGTTTTTCAAGACAGAGTTTCTCTGTGTAGCCCTGGCTGTCCTGGAACTCACTCTGTAGATGAGGCTGGTCTCAAACACATAGAGATCTCTGGTTTCAAGTATTCAGAGTAAAGGCATGCTCCACCACCACCTGGCAGCTTTCCATTTTTTTATAACAAAGTAGCTGAGATAATCGATTTAAAAGAAAGAGACATTTACCTTAGCTATGGTTTTAGAAATTTTAGTCCACGATCATTCAACCTTGTTGCTTTGTGCCTCAAGAAGATAATACCTCATGGTGGGAGTGTATGGTAGAAGAGGCTGGCTCACTGACAGAAGCTAAAAACAAAGAGAGGGACTCACAGAGAATGAGGTCTCTCTATCTCCTGTAAGAGAACAACTCTAATGACTTTTTCCTGGGCCCTGCCTCCTAAAGGCTCCAGTTCCTTCCAATAGTGGTTTTGAGGGGCATTTCTAGCCTGAGCTGTAGCAATGAATAGGATACAATGTGGCAAATGTAGTATAGAGGACATGGTGCTGTTGTGGGGCAGAGCAGCCGGGGAGCCGATGGCTTGGAGAGTGGGCAGGGTGGGCTGTTCGGTATGAATTTAAAAAGATAGTCTAGCCAAATATGGTGGCACCTGCTTTAATTCCCGCATCCAGGAAGCTGAGGCAGGAGGATGGAGAGGTCTCCAGGCTGGCAGGCCATGCAAGATGACATTAAGTGATGCCCAGATAACATAGTATCTGGAAACAGAGGGAAAAGGTTACCATGAAACAAAAGGAACAGAGAATGATGGGGAGAAGGTACCTGGTCAACTCATTCTGAATGGAAACACAGCCACACTCACAGCCACACTCCCAGGCACACACAAATGCCCGGGTGCACACACATCCACAGGCACAGGTACAGACTTACGGACGCACGCAAGCACGCACATGCGCTGGCACACACTCACACCAGATGTTGAAGGACGAAAGATGCCTTATTTCTTCCCCAGTGTCTGTAGCAGCTGGAATAGTTTGCTCTCCCAGGGAAGCAGAGAGCCTACCTGGGTGAGGCCTGACACCCCTTCTTCTAACCCGCCCCCCCCCACTCCCCCCACCCCCCATCAGGTTCCAGGAAATCTAAATTCTCCCTTTGGTAAAAACATTACTGCACCTGCTGGCTGATTCCTGGAATTCATTAGAAACACTTTTCCTTTGGAAACTGGGAGATGGGAGTTTTAAAACAGTTATTGACTGGTTATGATATTAAACGAAAATCATTCAGTAAAGTATAATCGGTTAGTCAACAAGTGTACGTGATTACTGCCAGATCCTGTTTCTCTCTGAAGATGGAGCTCAGAGAAAGGACTGGGTGAGTTAAGAGGTGGGTAAAGAGCTAGGGAACAGGATACTCCACCAGGCTTCTAGGCGGGGACATCTACAAGGACGGGTTGTTTACCTTCCGTTGCTCCAAGGGAGGAATGTGTGTCCCACACATCTGTGCACTTGCCTGGCTTAGCGGGCGCTTTGCCATCTGGACATCTGATTCACATCAACTGTGTTTTTCATGAGTTTTCAACTTTTTTTTTTTTAAAAGCAAGGCTGACATCATTGTGAAGGAGCCTTTCTTTCTCAAAGGTTCCAACCAAGGTGTTGCTGGAATTGACATCAGAAAAGAGCTTCAGAAACAGCTGTGAGAGTGCCCTCTCCTCCAGGGGACAGGCTTGCTTGCTAGGGGTAAAAGAAATAAGGTACTTTCATCTGATAACAAACTTGACGATACATTATTAGAAATGAGGTTCTAAACTGGGCGTAGTGGCGCATGCCTTTAATCCCAGCACTTGGGAGGCAGAGGCAGGTGGATTTCTGAGTTTGAGGCCAGCTTGGTCTACAAAGCGAGTTCCAGGACAGCCAGGGCTATACAGAGAAACCCTGTCTTGAAAAATAAAAACAAAAACAAAAACAAAACAAACAAACAAACACAAACAAACAACCACAAACAAATAAAAAGAAATGAAGTTCTAGAATGCAGATGTGTATAGGATGAAGACAATTTAAAGTTAATTAATTAATAAAATTAAAACTGTAACAGTGTGATTTAAGCATCGTTTACCTTTGATTTTCTTTCTAATATTTTTTCCCCTGAAAATTAATGTATCATAGTTTACTTCAAATTGTTAGGTGACGGGCTGGTGAGATGGCTCAGCGGGTAAGAGCACCCGACTGCTCTTCCGAAGGTGATAAGTTCAAATCCCAGCAACCACATGGTGGCTCACAACCATCTGTAACGAGATCTGGCTCCCTCTTCTGGAGTGTCTGAGGACAGCTACAGTGTACTTACATATAATAAAATAAAATAAATCTTTTTTTTTTTTTCTGGTTTTTTGAGACAGGGTTTCTCTGTGTAGCCCTGGCTGTCCTGGATCTCACTTTGTAGACCAGGCTGGCCTCGAACTCAGAAATCCACCTGCCTCTGCCTCCCGAGTGCTGGGATCAAAGGTGTGCGCCACCACACCTGGCAATAAAATAAATCTTTTTTTTTTTTTTTTTTTTTTTTTGGTTTTTTGAGACAGGGTTTTTCTGTATAGCTCTGGCTGTCCTGGAACTCACTTTGTAGACCAGGCTGGCCTCGAACTCAGAAATCCACCTGTCTCTGCCTCCCGAGTGCTGGGATTAAAGGCATGCGCCACCACGCCCGGCTAAAATAAATCTTTAAAAAAAAAATAACCTGTCTAAAAAAAAAATTGTTAGGTGACATTTTTGGCGAACCATGTTTTTATTTTGTTCTGTAGTCAGGCAGGGTCTTGTTGTACATAGTTGGTCTGGTCTCAATCTTGTGATCCTCCTGCATCAGACTCCTCTGGAACATTGGGATTACAGATGTGTGCCATCACTCCTGATGAACCGTGTTTCTTAATTATAAAAGTATTCAATTAGTGTAGAAAATTTGGTTAAAAATTCAAACAAACAAACCAAATCAAGCAAAAAATTCTTTTTTGAGAATACAAGGTCTGTATTAGGGTTTACTAAAGGAGCAGAATTGATGGAATGAGTATATACATACATGTGTTTGCACACATGCACACAGATATTAATTAATTAATTTCAGAAAAGCCAAAAATATATTAACTCTTTAGTCCAGGAGTTTGGATGTCTCTGCAGTCCCAACCTGGTGCTAGAGTCCTAAAGGAATCCTAGAGAGCTGTCGGCTGTCAGTGTTGTAATCCTGAAGAAGCAGGCAATTACAGGGAAGGAATGTCTCAGTAACAGGATAGGTGAGGTTGCCAGTAAGAGTGAGGGTAAGAGGGCTGGTGAGATGGCTCAGCGGGTAAGGGCACCCAACTGCTCTTCCGAAGGTGATAAGTTCAAATCCCAGCATCCACATGGTGGCTCACAACCATCCGTAACGAGATCTGGCGCCCTCTTCTGGAGTGTCTGAAGACAGCTACAGTGTACTTACATATAATAAGTAAAATAAATCTTTAAAAAAAAAAAAAAAAGAGTGAGGGTAAGAAGGCAAAAAGGAAAAGCTTTGCTGAGTGTGGTGGCACATGCCCTTAGCAATCTTAATACTTTCTCAGTGGTAGTGGTGCACACCTTTAATCCCAGCACTTGGCATGTGGAGGCAGGCAGATGTCTGTGAGTCTGAGCCTAGCCTACTCTGTAGAGCCAGGGAGGGCTACACAGAGAGACTCTGTCTCAAACCAAACCAAACCAAAGCCAAAACTGAGATCTTCCTTCTTCTGAGTTCTTTTATTCTGGCTGCCATCACAAGATGTGGCTCAAATTTAGAGGAGATTTTCCCACCTCAAATAATCTGGTCAAGAAACTCCCTCACAGGAGTGCCTAGCATCTTGGATTTTAGTTGATTTCGGATGTAGTCATGTTGATAGTCAGGATGAGAAGATCTCTTGAGATCTTCTAGTGTGCTTTGTGGAATTCACTGTGTGTTTATAGATCACTTCTCGCTTTCCTGTGCTACATCCCTAACTGCGACATGTATCATACATGCTGCCATGGATGTTTGGAGTTTTAAGGGGGACAGTACTGGGTCACACCTGAAAGAAGCCATACCCAGGAGCTAGGCACCATCTTTGTGGGGTAGACTTGCCCTTGTCCGACAGATAATGAGTAGCTGCATCTAGGGTACAGCTTGTATACGCTGAGGGACCATCGTCAAGGCAACCAAGAGCCCTCAGGGGACAGCAAGCACCCAACATTTCTAAGAGGTGGTTGAGGTCAGAGGGAGTGTTAGATTCCACTTCTGGGGAGTAGGAAAAGCTAAGGTCAGACCATAACTGCTGGAAACTGCATATTATCTTCCTCTATAGCTGTGGTTACCTCAATGCTTGACAAACATATATATCAAACATATATATTAATTATGGTTTCCAAGGACATTTGGCTGCAAGTTTTGTTGTTGTTGTTTTGTTTTGTTTTTTTCTTTTGAGAAGGAAGGCATTTTGGGGAGGAGGGACCTCCTGAAAGACAAGACCATCCTACTTTGTTAGCAATTCTTTTGTTTCCTACACACTCATATACCTTTTCATTGAATTATTTGTGAAAATGTCCCAGAAGTATGCACATCTTCAACTGGCAGTATTGGGGTCCAGGAACGGCCTCACAAACTACACACACACACACACACACACACACACACACACACACACGAATCTCAGTCAGACAGGAATAGTCGATTGAGTATATGCCCCAAGGACTGGTTGACTAGGATCATGGTCCATATTCAGGAACTGAACCATGAATCTGAGTTAAGATCTTATAGAGTTTTAAGCCCAAATTCCACAAACATCTGTGCCAAGTTGTTCTACCAGTCAAGAGTTAGGGAATTTCCTTAGGAACAAGTCTTTGTTGTACACTTATCCTGTTTCCATTGGTTTGGGTATTCAACTGTGGTAGGGGACTTGCCTTGTCTAATATTTCTGTCTAACTTATCTACCAGGATGAGATTTCATCTTAAATTGCCAACCAGGATGTCAGTTACCCATTGTCTTAGTCAGGGTTTCTATTTCTGGACAAAACATCATGACTAAGAAGTAGTTGGGGAGGAAAGGGTTTATTCAGCTTATATTTCCACATTGCGGTTCATCACTGAAAGACGTCAGTACTGGAACTCAAGCAGGCCAGGGAGCAGGAGCTGATGCAGAGGCCATGAAGGGATGTTCTTTACTGGCTTGCTTCCCCTGGCTTGCTCAGCCTGATCTCTTATAGAACCCAAGACTGCCAGCCCAGAGATGGTCCCACCCACAAGGGTCCTTTCCCCCTTGTTCACTAATTGAGAAAATACCCCACAGCTGGATCTCGTGGGTACTTCCCCAACTGAAGCTCCTTTCTCTGTGATAACCCCAGCTGTGTCAAGTTGACACAAAACTAGCCAGTACAATTGACCCCTTGTCAATTTGACACACAAATACATCACTAGNACCTGCCTCTGCCTCCCGAGTGCTGGGATTAAAGGCATGCGCCACCATGCCCGGCTCCCAAGATCTTAAATAACTTTAAAAGTCCCACAGTTTTTACATATTAAAAGTTCAATCCTGCCGGGAGTGGTGGCACACACCTTTAATCCCAGCACTCGGGAGGCAGAGGCAGGTGGATTTCTGAGTTCGAGGCCAGCCTGGTCTACAAAGTGAGTTCCAGGACAGCCAGGGCTATACAGAGAAACCCTGTCTCGAAAAAAAAAAAGTTCAATTCTTTTAAAATATCCAATATCCTTTAAAATCCAAAGTCTTTTTACAATTAAAAGTCTCTTAACTGTGGGATCCACTAAAATATTTTCTTTCTTCAAGAGGGAAAAATATCAGGGCACAGTCACAATCAAAAGCAAAAATCAATCTCCAACCATCCAATGTCTGGGATCCAACTCATGATCTTCTGGGCTCCTCCAAGGGCTTGGGTCACTTCTACAGCCATACCCTTTATAGCACACACCTTGTCTTCTAGGCTCCAGCTGCCTGTACTTCACTGCTGCTGCTATTCTTGGTGGTCATCCCATGATACTGGCATCTCCAAAATGCTGCTGTCTTCCACTGTAACTAGGCTTCAACACTGGCTTCTCATAGGCTCTCTTCATGGTGCCAAGCCTCAACTCCTTTGCATGACCCCTTCAGTCCTGGGCCATCAATTGCAACTGAGGCTGCACTTTCACCAATGGCTTTCCATGGCCTCTCACAGTGCTTCCGTGGCCTCAGCTGCTCTGCATGACCCCTTCATGCCTTCAAAACCAGTACCACCTGGGTAACTCTTACACATTACCAAGTCCCGCTGCAGAAGGAGTACAACCTTGGTTATCTCTGGAACACAGCCTCTTTGTGCTTTCAAAAAAAACACTTCCCAGAAGATGTCACCTCAATGATGCTGGTCTCTTCTTAATCACCGCTATTTTCTTAGCTCCAGCTAACCAGCATCGATAGTCCCAGTAATGCAAAGGTTTTGCTTTAGTAGTTCTGGTATCTTGTTAATCACAGCTGATTCTTCAGCCCCAGCTAACCAGAAACACAGAATAATCAAACTCCAAAATAGCAATGGTCCTGAAAAAGAGTCTTTAATTTTCCCTCTGAAATTTCATAAGCCATGCCTCCATCTTCTACACTGTTCTCAACATTATCTTCCAAGCTCCTACACAACATCCGACAAAGCTCTTAACACAGAATGGATCTTCAAGCCCAAAGTTCCAAAGTCCTTCCACAGTCCTCCCCAAAACATGGTCAGTTTGTCACAGGAATACCCCACTATGCTGGTACCAATTTGTCTTAGTCAGGGTTTCTATTCCTGCACAAACATCATGACCAAGAAGCAAGTTGGGGAGGAAAGGGTTTACTTGGCTTATACTTCCATACAGCTGTTCATCACCTGCCTGCCTGCCTCCTGAGTGCTGGGATTAAAGGTGTGCACCACCATTGCCTGGCTATAAAGGAAAACACCATAAAAGCTTATAGTCAGGTGCAGGAAGTGCTGATGATTGGTTCGGGACCAAGTATATTGTGGGTAACTATACAAAACAGTACTACTGACTGCTATTGTGACTGGTTCCAAGGACACAGAACATAACAGAATATGGAATCAGTCTTGGCATTAGAAAGTTTTCTAGTAACAACAGAAACATATGAAAAAGTTTTCTTATAATGGTAGGCTAGCCAGGTAACAGTTACCTAACCCTTAACATTTTACTTAGGCCCTAACATTTTATTTAGGCCTTACTATTTTACCTTTTGCCTTAACAGGAAGCCGTTTAAGTAGATGCTTTCTGGGTAGCCCAGACTTGAACAATCCTCCTACGTCAGCCTCTCAGATGCTTAGATTATGAGTGTAAGCCACCACATCTGGCTTTGTCACTTTTTTTAAGGTTTAATAATGTCCTATTACATGTACATGCCTTATTTTGATGAACATTTGGGTTGTTACCTCTTTCTTTGGTCATAAATAAATTTCCTTTAAACATTGGTGTCCAAGTATATTTGAGTTTTCTGCTCTCAATTCTGTGGATATACACCTGCAAGGTAATTGCAGGATAATATAGTAGCTCCCTGCTGAGCTTTGAAACTGATATCAGCTTGACTGTTAAAGTAGAGTAGGGCTGGTGAGATGGCTCAGCAGGTAAGAGCACCCGACTGCTCTTCCGAAGGTGATGAGTTCAAATCCCAGCAACCACATGGTGACTTACAACCATCCGTAATGAGATCTGACGCCCTCCTCTGGTGCGTCTGAAGTCAGCTGTAGTGTTCTTATGAATAATAGTAAAATGAATCCTTGGACCGAAGAGAGCAGGGACTGAGCAAGTGGGACCAACTGGAGCGAGTGGGGCCCGACTGGAGTGAGCGGGGCAGACCAGAGCAAGCAGGGGTGACTGGAATGAGGAAAAAAAAAAGTAGAGTTTGTATCATATTTCTCTTTGAAACAGATTGTTATTGACTTTTTTTAATGTGTATGTGTGTGGGCCTGAGTGTGTGTACTCTGTATGCATGCATTACTTGCAGAGGCAGTAGAGGGAGGCAGAGCCCCTGGAAATGGAGTTAAAGATTGTTGTGAGCCACCTGATATGGGTGCTGGAAACCAAATCTGGGTCCTCTGCAAGAACAGCAGGTGCGGGGGCTGGTGAGATGGCTCAGCGGGTAAGAGCACCCGACTGCTCTTCCGAAGGTGATAAGTTCAAATCCCGGCATCCACATGGTGGCTCACAACCATCCGTAAGGAGATCTGGCACCCTCTTCTGGAGTGTCTGAAGACAGCTACAGTGTACTTACATATAATAAATAAAATAAATTTATTTAAAAAAAAAAAAAAAAAAAAATTTAATTAAAAAAAAAAAAAAAAAAAAAAAAGAACAGCAGGTGCTCCTAATCACTGAGCCATCTCTCCAGCAGCTTGTTACTGTATTTGTTAGATAATTTTATTCTATTATAGTCCCTTCCCTTTTCATCTCATGTCATTTGTATTTTTGAGAACCTAGATTGTCTCTAGAGTACGAGCCACGTTCTAAATTTTTGTTGCCAACTCACAGGACCATTTAATATATCTCTCCAAAGTTCATATCTTCTGTTGAAAGTTAAAGGATTTTGTGTGGATTCTGGTTTAAGCTATTTGAAAGGATTGCTCCATGGAAGTGTTCTGCTTTTCCCATTGGATCATGCCAAGGAGACATTAAATACACTTCTAAACATAAACTCACATCTTTGAGAAGGAACCCAAGTGTGTGGACAAAAAAAAAAAAAACCCTCTATTCCCTGGCATGTATTCTTGTAGTGGGTTGGCCTGATGCTACTTGTATTCTTATGCTAATTTGGGCCCCCCAAACTGGTTGCCCCAGAGACAGTGAGTCTCCAAGTAGACACTAGCTATGTGACCCTGCCCCCAGTTAATTATGATTGATAAATAAAGATGCTAACAGTTAATAACTGGGAAGAAGAGACATAGGTGGAGTTTAGGTTTCCTGGGCTTGGGAACAGGAGGAGAAGGATGTGCAGGAGTTGAGGAAGGAGAAGCCACTATGGGTTAAGGGTCAAGAGCATGTGGCCCTGAGGGCTGTCCAATTGGAGTTAAGAGTAGCCCAGATGGAACATAGTAAATAGTAAGAATAACTCGGGGTCATCGGTAGGAAAGAACGCTTGACAGCTTGGAGGGCAGGCAGCTGCCCAGCTCTTGTGCTGCTTAAGGCATATTGTAAATATAAAGGCTGTGAGTGTGTCTTTCATATGGGAACTCCACTTCCAAAGGTAGAATTAAAAACCTTGGGCTGGGATTTTTAAATATAAATACTATAGATTCTTAATTTGCCCATTAAATCTTGGATGGGAACTATCATTTCCACTTCATATAAGAAGAGACCATGGTGGGAGGGAGGCAATTTTAATCACCACACACTCAGTAGCCTTCAACCATTGCTTTTTCCTTCCTTCCTTCCTTCCTTCCTTCCTTCCTTCCTTCCTTCCTTCCTCCCTCCCTCCCTCCCTCCCTCCCTCCCTCCCTCCTCCCCCTCCCTCCCTCTCTCTCTCTCTTTTAAAAAAAAATTTTTTTAAAAAAATTTTTTTAAGATAGGGTTTCTCTACATAGCCCTGGCTGTCCTGGAACTCACTCTGTAGACCAGGCTGGCCTTGAACTCAGAAATTTGCCTGCCTCTGTCTCCCAAGTGCTAGAATTAAAGGCATGTGCCACCACACCTTCCTTTCTTTCTTTCTTTCTTTCTTTCTTTCTTTCTTTCTTTCTTTCTTTCTTTTCGTATATGGTCAACTGAGAATTTACACGCACATCTGACTCAGCCACCGATTCTCAGAGATCATGTCAGCCTGTCCGAGGGTCCACAGAGTCTATATCCGGTATCCGTATTACCCCGAGGAAGGATCTGCAGGAACTTGTTCAGTTCATGGTGTTTTCTACAAGTCTGAGTTATTTCATCACAGGTCTGAGAGATGCTACATGGTGTGGAGAATGGAGAACACAGTGTTTTCATCTGTGGCACAGCTCCATTAAGGGTTGCGTAACTAAGTAGAAGTTTAGAAAAATTGGCAACGGTTGAAAGTTGTGGCAACCGAATGTGTGGTGATCAAATATGAAGTCAACATCAAGTGCACAGAGAATTCGAGGCATTTCCAGCTGCCCTGTGTAGCCACTGCTTCACTGCAGGATTGATTCGAGCACATCCTGTGTGCACCCTTTGAACTGTGTGTGCTGTCATATACACAATGGCAGTGAGCACTGCCTTTGACACAGATGCTACTGTGCTATGAATTTGAGGGTTTTTTATTTTTGTTTTTTATTCTTTTGGTTTTTCGAGACAGGGTTTCTCTGTGTTGTCCTGACTGTCCTGCAACTCATTTTGAAGACCAGGCTGGCCTTGTACTCATAGAGATTGGCCTGCCTCTGCCTCCCGAGTGCTGGGATTAAAGGTGGGCCACCACCACCTGGTGTGTATATAGTTTCCTAATTGTATAGAAACACAATGGTTTAATTATGAAAAACATAAAATTTTTTATTATTTTCATACTGTCAATTTTAGAACAAGAGTAATAAATTAGTTTATCTTTGGATTGGATTGTATTAGAATGTACTATTTTTATAAATTGCTGTATGAACTGATGACCTGAATTTCAGAAAATAAAATCAGAACTGGGCAATGGTAGCACACACCTTTAATCCCAGCTCTCAGAATTTGCACCCAGTAATTCACCCAGTCCAAATGCCTTCAAGTGCATGGGTATTGGACTATGGCTAGAACATGGCAGCCCACAGTAGCCACACCCTCCTCACTCCCAGAAGTCATGGATGTCTAGTAGTTCCTCAGATAGGGGTGGAGCCTCGTATGTGGGTCTCCCATCCATGTTAGAATGTTGACTGCTGGTAACCATAGCTTCTGTGAGTTACTGAGAGTAATGACCACGTGATTGCATTACACAACACTTCTCACCTTCCTTCAGTCTTCACACTCTTTCTTCTTCCTCTTCCTTGTTGAGGTTTGAGCTATTGTTATTATATATTGTAATGCTGACTACTGGCCTCCAAGGCCTGGTTGCTTGCCTTCCAGGGACGAGAGAATCAGAGCATGCACTAAGTGATGCTCTGTGACCAGCTGAGTAAAGATGCTAATAGCCTGCAGCTAGGCAGAAGAGAGGTAGATGGGCTTTTGGTTCCTGGGCTTGGGGTCTGAGGCAGGAGACCACAAAGGAAGAGAGAGAGGGTAGAGGGAGGAGAAGACACCATGGAGTAGGTAGGTGAGCCATGAAAACATGGACAGTTGGAGTTAAGAGCTGCCCAGGCGAAACATGGCAAGTTATAACTTGGAGTTATTGATAGGGAAGTAAATACTAATATCTTAGAGGGTAGATTTCTGCCCAGCTCTGGTGTTTTAAAGGCTTATTATAGATACAAAAGTTGTGTATCTTTTATCTGAGAACTGAATGATCAAAAGTGGGGTAGAAACCCCCGATTGAGATGAAATATTTACTACAACACTTCTTCAATGTCCCCGAAACCTTGGAGAGGGTATTGATAAAGATCCATCTGGGGATGAATATTCAATAGTCATCTCTGCACTTTGAGTAGTATGAGTCTCTTCATCGACTGTTACAACTCTGTACAAGGTTGAGCACAACATTAATCTATTGATATGAACATAAATCTCTAGAAGGCAATTTTAAAACAAGTCCATTTAGAAAAACAGCATTAAATATCTAATAAAAGTTGAAAAAAAAAAAAAAGGAAAACAGCATTAGTAGGCTCTGTCCTCTGTAGCCATGTGATTTTTGACCATGTTTACAGTATCAAGCATGAGTTTCCTCCTGTGGAACAGACCTCAAATCAGATCATACCATTATGTACCAGCAGACACAACTTGCCCGAAGATCAGTTTTGTAGCACGTAGAGTGTACCTGTGAGTCCATTAGTGACTGGTCTTTCCAAGCCACCTGCATATCACCTTCCAGCACTATGAAAGCATCCAGGATGGCGGAAGCTTCCACAAAGAGGAAGTTCTAGCTTGGCTTCTGTATGTTCTGCAACCAAAGTGTGTTGTGTCTTTAGCAATAGGGTTTTGCCATCAAGTACAGCAGACAACCAAGAGAAATAGTAATACCTTGTGTCATTTTGGCAAATCAGGGGCCATTGGACCAATAACTTAAAGGAAGGTATCCAATGCCTGGCACCTGGTTTTCCTTTAATAACTCATGTCTTCTAGGTAAAACAGTTGTCCACCAAGCAGAGAACCTCTGCTCAAACTCCCTTTATTTGTCTGTCTGTCTGTCTGTCTGTCTGTCTATCCATCTATGCATCTATCTATGTATCTACATATGTATGTATGTATGTATCCATCTATCTATGCATGCATATATGTATGTATCTATCATCCATCTATCTATCTATCTATCTATCTATCTATCTATCTATCTATCTATCTATCTATCTAATCTATGTATCTATGCATCTATGTATCTATGCATCTATCTATGTATCTATGTATCTATCTATGTATCTATGTATGTATCTATGTATGTATCTATCTATGTACTATGTATCTATCTATGTATCTATCTATGTATCTATCTATGTATCTATGTATCTATGTATGTATCTATGTATGTATGTATGTATGTATGTATGTATGTATCTATCTATCTATCTATCTATCTATCTAATCTATGCATCTATGCATCCATGTATGTATGTATGTATCTATCTATCTATCCATCTATCTGTATCTAATGTATGTATGTATATATGCATGTATGTATGTATGTATGTATGTATGTATCTATCTATCTATCTATCTATCTATCTATCTATCTATCTTGGAGACAGGGTCTCAATAAGTAGCTTTGGTTGTCCTGGAATTTGCTTGCTCTGTGTACCAGGCTGGTCTTGAATGCATGGAGATCCTCCTGCCTCTGTCTCCTAAATGTTGGGATTAAAGGCATGTGCCACTACTCTTGGTCAAACTCCTTTTTAAAAAGCTAGACTTTGCCGGGCAGTGGTGGCGCACGCCTTTAATTCCAGCACTTGGGAGGCAGAGGCAGGTGGATTTCTGAGTTTGAGGCCAGCCTGGTCTACAGAGTGAGTTCCAGGACAGCCAGGGCTATACAGAGAAACCCTATCTCGAAAAACCAAAAAAAAAAAAAAAAAAAAAAAAAAAAAAAAAAAAAAAAAAAAAAAAAAAAAAAAAGCTAGACTTTGCTGGATGTGGTGGTGCACGCCTTTAATCCCAGCACTCGGGAGGCAGAGGCAGGCAGATTTCTGAGTTCAAGGCCAGCCTGGTCTACAAAGTGAGTTCCAGGATAGGGTTACACAGAGAAACCCTGTCTCAAAACAAAACAAACAAACAAACAAAAAAAGCTAGACTTTTAATTAGACTTCAAAGCATTGAGTTTCCATAGGACTTCTCCATACACCATGGTTTTAGTTATCCCTTCCCATTTCTGCTCCCAAAGCTTTAACTTCCAGGGTTCTGGATCTCTACTTTTATGTTACGTATGTTCTCCTCCATACTTATGATCTCTTTTCCTCTTCCCTTCATATGTGCTTTCGAGCTTCCTGCTGCTGCAGACACTATAAATTAAACACTGGAATGTAAACATCCTAAGCAAAGATCCACGTGTGAGAGGACAAACAGCTTTGCCTTTCTGGGCCTGGGTGACTTTCCCCAACGTAAGTGTTCCAGTTCTCTTGTGAATTTCACTTTCTTAGCTGGGCAGTGGTGGCAGAGGCCTTTAACCCCAGCAATTAGGGTGGGGGTTGAGGGCATGGGGGAGGCAAGCAGATATCTGTAAGTTCAAGGCCAGCCTGGTCTACAGAATGAGTTCCAGAATAGCCGGGGCTATACAAAGAAACCCTGTCTTGAAAAACCAAAGGGGGGAAAAAGATCACTTTCTTTATGCTTAAATAAAAGTCCACTATGTGTGTACCACGTTTCCATTATCTAGGTTGATTTTATGTCCCACCTGTGAGCATGAATGTGTAAGTGTCTCTGTAGGAGGGCATAAGGATCTTTGGGTAAATGCCCAGGAGTGATATAGCTAGGTTACATAGGAACCATAGTGGCTGCATCAATATGTGTTTCTACCAACAGTATTCATCTTTCTCCACACCACTGCCCCATTTTCTGTCATTGCTGAGATGGACTCCCCCCCCCCCCCCCGCAACCTCCCCATGAGTGTGGGTCCTCTCACCCAAGGAGTCACAACCTCACTGAGAGAGTAAAATAACATGAGTCCTTCTCAGTCCTCTAAGGCAAAGAACTTTATGTAATTATTGAGATGTCTGGTAAGAGCCAGGGCAGCAAAAATATTCAGAGCAAAAAAAAAAAAAAATTCAGAGCAACAGTTCTGAAAACTTGTACAAAGCTGGGCAGTGGTGACGCGTGCCTTTTCTTTTTTTATTTTTTTTTTAATTTTTTATTTTTTATTATATGTAAGTACACTGTAGCTGTCTTCAGACACTCCAGAAGAGGGCGCCAGATCTCGTTACGGATGGTTGTGAGCCACCATGTGGATGCTGGGATTTGAACTTATCACCTTCGGAAGAGCAGTCGGGTGCTCTTACCCACTGAGCCATCTCACCAGCCCGACGCGTGCCTTTAATCCCAGCACTTGGGAGGCAGAGGCAGGTGGATTTCTGAGTTCGAGGCCAGCCTGGTCTACAGAGTGAGTTCCAGGACAGCCAGGGCTATACAGAGAAACCCTGTCTGGAAAAACAAAAAACAAAACAAAACAAACAAAATAACCAAAGAAACCTTGTACAAATGGTTGTACAATTCCTAAATAAGTAACCATTGATGTTGACATTTGGAAATGCATAGGAGGTATTGTGAGAAGAATCTGTGAGAAGGGAGGTAAATGTCCTTTCAGTTATTTTGCAGTCTAGACTAAAGTAATATATGGCTTGGGCACTCAGGAGGATCATCACTTGCGTACGCACGTGCGCACACACACACACACACACACACACACACACACACACACACACCTTGGTAGAGTGAGCTGACTCCACTGCTGCTCTGGCTTCTCAGCAGTCCTGACATTGCTGAGCCTTCTGTCCCCTGCAGTCCACCCAAGTGGACCTGAGTCTGATATCCATCATCTAGGTTTGGCCCAGCAGACAGCCAGACTGTGCTGGCCACAGTGTGAGTGTGAAGCAGGTGTCTTTGCACCGAGACTCGACTGCCCTGGAGACCCCTTAGTTTTTTGTTTTCTCTCACAGCAGGGCTCACCCAATATGAACTGATCAATGGTCCCTTCATGAAGAAAAATTAAAATAGATGCAACTTCTAGTAGAGGAAAAATTGTAACTTGGAAATATAGAATTTTCAGTTAGTTCTTGGAATTCCTCTATTTTTGTAATTATTAGAAAGGCAAAGCGTAAATTTCAACTGTTAAATTATCTCAGGAGCATAAATGCTAGCATGGAAGCAATCGGGGCCTCCAACCAGGCTCCCTGATCCTCAAGGCCACTACATTTTTATACTTGACTTAAAAAGACTGCTTTTTCTCAATTCTTTTTCCCCCCCTTTCCCTTCTCCCTCTTGATCTGGCTCCCGCTCACTCATGACCTGCTTTTCTTTTCAATTCTCTTACATCCCAACAATAAGGAACAATTTGCATTCTTTGTTTCCACTTTAGACAATCATCGTCAATGACCTGATTGCAATGGAATGTCTTTACCACAAGAAAAGAAAGATTGACACTGCATGTCAATAGAATGTACACAAAGAACTTAAGCTGTTTAGATTTCTGGAGGTATTAGACATTCCATTATATGGATGACATTCTCCTTTCCTAATTATTTAGGGTATATTATTACTCAACAACAAATTGGCTGTAGTCCTCAGTGTAAAACTTTTCAAACAGTGCATCCTCTACTACAAAAAACAATAACAAACCAAACCAAAACAACTGGATCATGGTCAACTGGGCACATCCTTATCTGCCTATTACTTGCTAAAGATTTAGTTGCATTCTTTAATTTACTTTCTGGAGACTCTTGGTTAAAATCCGTAGGAAACGTAACACCCCAAGCAGGGCTTTATTAGTTTCTTGAATAAGGCTGTTGCTAAAATCATAGGTCATAGAGTTAATTTTTAAATTTCTTATCAATTACTTATTTTCCTCCTTATCTCATACAGGAATTATAATCAAGCAGGAAACAGTATTACAGAAATTTATGCATGTCAGAATTTTCTGCAGCAATCTGTAACTTCTTTTTTACAGGAAATTATGGACTTGATAATGACGGGAAAGACACATCTTAACTTACTGTTAAAGAGCCTGCCAAAGTTATTGTGCTATTTAATAAAATGCAGATTGATTACTTGTGTCACACTGCAAATAACTGGCATTAACACGCCATTTGGGATTTATAATCATTACCCTAAAGATCCTCTTTATGATTTTTATTTTAAGATACCTCATGGGTAGTAGCTAGAATTACATCTAAAATCCTATAGCATTTGCTTTTAATGCTTGCATCTGGCTCTTCAAGAAGACAAGGAGCTTATGTCTTATATGTAAACCCCACATGCTCCACAAAAAATACTGCATGCACCCCAGGTTGTGCAGCTAAACAGTGTGAACTTGTGGTATTCCATCTGCTTCTATTAGATGCTCCCCAACCAATGGATAGTGTAACTGACTGTATTCTCAAGCCGTTTCACTCCTAGAAACTGCAAGACCAACCCACCATTCATATTATTTCAGTCATTTCTCTCCCTTCAACGTCCATAAGACAAAATATCAACACCTTTTACAACTTATATTTGTGTCCATCCTAATTTTCCATGTCTGCTAACATCTGTTAATGCTCAAGACAGTGTTCTGGCCTCCTCCTCGCCCTAGTACTCTCCCCATCCCTCCCATCCCACCCCAAGGCACAATATTCTAACCTCACCTTCTCCTTCTTCCTTCACCTCACTGCCCTCTGCTGGCTGAAAAAATCCTCGAGGGTTAAAATCTAATGCCATTTGGTAGATATTACTAATAGCTCAGAATTTGGACCTTTAAAATATATTCATGTAACGGCTGATACTTTTTCTAATATGCTTGTCACTTCTTACAAGAGCAAGACAACCTAGGATATAAATCACTTACTAGACACCTCTCTCTCTCTCTTTTTTTTTTAGGGTTCCCTTTACAACTAAAACTGACAATAGTTACGCTTATACTAGCAAATGCTTTAAGAAAGTTTGTAATTTATGAAATATTAATCATGTTACTGGAATCCCTTACAATCCACAGGGTCAAATTATTGTGGAATGATACCATCAAATTCTTAAATGGCAACTTTTAAAAACCAAAAGGGGTGTATACACTGACCTAAATCCTCACATACTGTGCTACATTTAGCTATGCTTTTTTTTAATTTTTTGGTTGTTGCCCCAAAGCTTCTTTCCCTAAAGGAGATACAGCTTAAAGTAAAATGTTAAATAGAAAGCTCCAGAGACTAATCAATGAAAGAGACCAGATGTTTTTCTAACATCAGGGAAGGTTGTGCTTGTGTATTTCCAGAAAATGAATGACGTCCCAGCTGGCTCCCATTCTTGAGCATCTAACCAGGATGGCACCAGAGACCACCAGACAGATGAAGTGTCTAAAGATAGACAACAACCCATTGAGGGGCTACGTCAAGACTTTAGCTCACCAAATTGAGACATTGGGGAGACAACAAGGACACACTACTATTGACCCCCAAACGATACTTTTATGTTTACTAGTCAGGCTACATATTAGTTCTCAGCTTGTCAACCCAGATTCCAAATGCTTTTTGTCAGGAGTTATGCCTATAACAGGAGACAGTATGTTATTGTTTTGCTGTGCAAAGGACTGTCTTTATTCTAGTCCCAGAAGTGATTACTGGAATACAAAAAGAGGTTTAAAAAATGGTCTGTGTGACTAGTGAAACTACTAACATTACAGCAAAAATATTAGCAGAAGTTAATCAAGATATGGATGAATTGAGACCCATCACAGTTTTTTTTTTTAAATAGAGCTACTATAAATTATTTGTTGCTCAAGCACAATTCCCTGGCATGTGTTGCTTTAATGTGTTAGATTTCTACAATATTGCATATGGTCAAACTGATCTGAATAAAGAGAGAAAAACCTCTCAGGTGACTTTGAATGGCGAATGTGGTTAAGACAGCTTTCCTCTTTCTTTGGTCCTCTGGTAGCTAGTCTCAGTTCTGTGATACTTGCCTCTAATCGTGAGACTAACTATGCAGGCAATGCATTCAATCTTGACCTCTATTACAGCCACAATCTTCTTGTTAAAAAAAAAAAAAGCAAACAAACAGGGAGGGGAGATAAAAAAGGTAGGAGGCGCAGAAGGTCTCTTTGCTCACAGATAAACACTACAGGAATCTGGAACGTTAAGCACTCCAGATCGTTCCTTTCAGGGAAGGAATACAATACCTGTTTTCCACCCAGAAGGATGGGAGTGGATACGCTTTCTAGTCTGGTGACCTTTATACCGTGTGGTTAGAGACATTTCCGGTACCAGATCCTCCCCAGGCCCTTATCATAAGTTTGTTTTTTCTAGTCAATCTATAGGACCAATCTTTATAGACTTTACCAGTAGCTTCGCTGTAGTCACGTCTGATCTGTATTTGGCTTGCTTTGCTCCTCAAGGAAGTTTGTGCATGCTTTCTTTGTTATACATGTGGGGCCGTGTCAATTGTCACACATTTAGTTTTCACTAAACTTTGCTGTGCTTAAATATGTCTAAAATAGGGGGGCTGGCAAGATGGCTCAGAGGTTAAGAGCACTGACTGCTCTTCCGAAGGTCGTGAGTTCAAATCTCAGCAACCACATGGTGGCTCGCAACCATCTGTAACAAAATCTGATGTCCTCTTCTGGAGTATCTGAAGACAGCTACAGTGTACTACAGTGTATAATAAATAAATAAATAAATAAATAAATAAATAAATAAATCTTTAAAAAATATGTCTAAAATAAACTCCTTGGAGTTAGACTTCTGAAGTTTGACCCAACACTGGCTACAGAGCTGTGCTGAGCTGAACTGCATTCTTTCCTTCTGTGGCTTTCCTCTCTGCAGCCTGTTAAGGTTGCAGAGACCCCTGAACGATGCCCTGGAGCTGGAGTTACAGGTGAACTGCATAGCAGGTACCAGGGACTGAGCATCTCAGATCCTCTGGAAAAAACAGCAAGCACTCAGCCGTTTTTCCACATCTCCAGTGTCTTTCTGTCTGTTTACATGTCGTCTGCCTGAGATAGAGTTTCACCATGCAGCCCTGGCTGGCCTGGAATTCACTATTTAGACTAGGCTGGCCACGAGCTCAAAGAGATCTGTCTACCTTTGACTCTCTAGTGCTGGGACTAAAGGACCACACCAACATACTTGACATATTTTTGAAAGATTCATTCTGTTTATAACTATTTGTGTGCCTGTGTATCTGTGTGTGGGTAAGTCCATGTGAATGCTAGTGCCGGAGGAACCCAGAGGTGTTGGATCTCTGTAGCTGGAGTTACTGGAGGTTGCATGCCAGCTGATGTGAGTGTTGGGAATTCAAACTTGGGTCCTCTGCAGTAAGTGCTCTTAGCTGCTGCACCATCTGCAATCTCTCAAATGGAACACTTTCAAGTTACTAGCCGTTTGTATTTTGTCTTTTGGGAACTCTGTTTAGTTCTGTAGCTCATTTTTAGACTGGGTTGCTTTCTTTCTTTCTTTCTTTCTTTCTTTCTTTCTTTCTTTCTTTCTTTCTTTCTTTCTTTCTTTCGTTTTTCGAGACAGGGTTTCTCTGTATAGCCCTGGCTGTCCTGGAACTCACTCTGTAGACCAGGCTGGCCTCGAACTCATAAATCCACCTGCCTCTGCCTCCCGAGTGCTGGGATTAAAGACGTGCGCCACCACGCCCAGCCGGGCTGTTTTCTTTATGTTTAGCCTCTTGAATTCTTTCTAGATCTAGATCCGAATCCTCCAACAGGCATGTCTTCCATTCTGTAAGGTGCCTTTCCACTCAATTGACCATTGCTTTTCTCGTACAAAAGCTCCGTAATTTAATGATACCCCATGTGCTGACTACGCAATCAGACTCCTTTTCGGAACATCCTCCTATATTATAAAGTTATTATAAAGTATTATAAAGTTATTCCTACTTTTTCCTCCAGTAGTTTCAGGTGTGCGTTGGGGTACCTGTTCCTCTGAAAAGGGATGAGGGGTAAGTCCAATTTTATTTTTCTACATATGCCTTTTACCCAGCATCATTTATTTGTTGGTGATGCTGTCATTCTCCAATGTGTCTCTCTGGCATCTTTGTAAAAAATCAGGTGGCTATAATTGTGTGGCCTTGTATCCGACTCCTCTATTTTATCCTGCTGATCTGTGTGTATTTATACCAGCATCATGCTGTTGTTACTACAGCTCTGTAGTATTCCAAGCTTAGGGTCTCAAACCAGAAGCTCTAGGGCTGCTGCCGCCTTGTGGCGGCTTCACTAGCAACGAACTATCAACACACTTCCATAGGCCAGCCTCATTTTCCCCTGTGGGTCACAGGCACATAGCGCCCACTCAAGGACATTAGGCCTCATTGGCCTCAATACAGATAGAGATCTCAGCCCACATGGCAACTCTTTCGTGCTGGACAGCTCTGACTGCACTGTCTCCAGGTTGGCCCAGGCTATCCTATCCTCCTCTTTGGCCAGTGACTGCACCAGGAATCCTTGCTCAGGCTGTCAGAGCGGCTACGCACAAAGTACTTAGCGGTGGTGCTGCTATCTTTGGCTACCAGCCAGGCTGCAGGACCTGCACAGTGGGACCCTAGGATGCCAGGATGTTGGCACGGTTGAAGGGCACCCGAGTTGGGCAGGCAAAGGTACAGGACTTCTGTCTGACCCGGGGAGGGTGGGGAAGCAGATGCTGGGTATCAAGCATCAGGTGTTGCAGGTCCTGCGAGTTGCAGTGCATGCAGAAATGAAGTCAGGGAAACGGACAGGACTCCAGAGACACGAGTGGACACACTGGGACCACAGCAGCGTTGAGTTAGGGTGAGGAGGATGCATTCATATGTTTTTGAATTCCGTTTGCCAGAATTTTTGTGTCTATGTTCATCAGAAAAGCTGATCTGTAATCTCTCTCTCTCTCTCTCTCTCTCTCTCTCTGTGAAAGGAGTTTGATAATGTTTTTTTGTTTTTTTGTTTTTGTTTTGTTTTGTTTTGTTTTGTTTTTCGAGACAGGGTTTCTCTGCAGAGCCCTGGCTGTTCTGGAACTCACTTTGTAGACCAGGCTAGCCTCGAACTCAGAAATCCGCCTGCCTCTGCCTCCCGAGTGCTGGGATTAAAGGCGTGCGCCACCATGCCCAGCTATGTTTTGTTTTTTTGTTTTTTGTTTTTTAAAAAAGATTTTATTTATTATTATATGTAAGTACACTGTAGCTGTCTTTAGACACACCAGAAGAGGGCATCATATCTTACTACAAATAGTTGTGAGCTACCATGTGGTTGCTGGGATTTGAACTCAGGACCTTCAGAAGAGCAGTCAGTGCTCTTACCCGCTGAGCCATCTCTCCAGCCCCGAGTTTGATAATGTTAATGTTTTTACTTTTTTTATGTTGTAGAATAGAGAAGCATTGGTTTTAGCCTTTTTGTGTTTGTTTGTTTTGAGACAGGGTTTCTCTGTGTAGCCAAGGCTGTCTTGAAATTCATTTTGTAGACCAGGCTGGCCTTGAACTCATAGAGATCTGTCTGTCTCTGCCTCCTGAAGCCTGGGAATAAAGGCCTGTGCTACCACTGTCCAGAGGTTTTAGCTTGTATTTGAAGGTCTAGTAAAATTCATTAGTGAATTCATCTGGACCTAATTTTTTTTTTGATTGGGAGATTTTGTTTTGTTTTGTTTTATTTTTGTTTTTGTTTTTGTTTTTTGAGACAGGGTGTCTCTGTGTAGCCCTGGCTGTCCTGGAACTCACTTTGTAGACCAGGCTGGCCTCGAACTCAGAAATCTGCCTGCCTCTGCCTCCCAAGTGCTGGGATTAAAGGCGTGTGCCACCACGCCTGGCTTGATTGGGAGATTTTTAATTGCTACATCAATACCACTGGCCTTTTTTTTTTTAACCTGCAAAGATTTTATTTTTAATTATGTGTATATGTGCATATACATGGTGAGTGCAGGTGCTCTCTGAAGCCAGAAGAGGGCATTGGATCCCCTTGAGCTGGAATTATGTGGGCTGTGAATACTGGGAACTGAACTTGGGGTTCTCTCCAAGAGCAGTATGCACTCTTAACCATTGAGAATCTCTCCATTCCCTCAACATGACTCACAACTCTATAAATTCTTTTTATCATCTTGGGTCTTATGTAGCTGCTGCTTCTTCTTCTTCTTCTTCTTCTTTTTTTTTTTTTTTTTAGATTTTAGGTTTTCCAATTTAGTGGAAGACCTAATGGTTTTCTTTATAAATATTAATATGTACTTATTGTATTATCAGGGTTCTCTAGAGGAACAGAACTTAGAGAATGAGCAGATGTATACATACATACATACATACATACATACATACATACATATATCTATGTTGAACATTTATATATATGTATATTTTGCCTCTCTCTCTCTCTCTCTCTCTCTCTCTCTGAGACAGGTTTTCTTTTTGTAACCCTGGCTGTCCTGGAACTCACTCTGCAGATCAGACTGGTCTTGTATTGGAAAAGTTTCCCCTGCCTTTGCAGGGATTAAAGGCGTTTGCCACCACTGCCCAGGTGTTGAGCATTTCCTTAAGTGCTCTCATCCATTTACATTTCCTCTTTTGAGAATTCTAAATCTGTACCCCATTTTTAAATTGGGTGATTTGCTTTCTTCATGTTTATTTTTAAAGTTCTTTGTATATTTTGGATATTAGTCCTCTATTGATGCGTAGTTGGTAAAGATATTTTCCCATTCCGTAGCTTGTCACATTGTCCAAATGAGGGTGTTTTTGGCCTGCTTTTCAGTTTCATGAGGTTCCATTTGTTAATTGGTCTTAGTGCCTGTGCTGACAGTGTTCTGTTCAGAAAGTCTTTTCCCGTGTCAGTGAGTTAGTTCATGGTTATTCCCTACTTTCTCTTCTATCAGATATACTGTATCTGGTTTTATGTTTAAGTGTTTGATTCATCTAGACTTGAGTTTTGTGCACGGTAGTAAGTATGGATATATTTTGGATTATTATGCATGCATCTGTTCAGTCTGACTAGCACAATTTGTTGAAGATGCTCCCCCCCCCAGGGTGTATTTATGGCACCTCTATCAAAACCAGGTATCCATAGGTGTGTGGACTTATTTCTGGGTCTTCAGTTCTATTCTATTGAACAGTGCGTCTGTCTGGTGCCAATACCATGCTGTTTTTATTACTATAGCTCTGAAGTACAACCTGAAATCAGAGATGGAGATACCCATAGCAGTTCTTTTATCACTCGGGAATATTTTAGCATCCTCAGTTTTTTTGTGTTTTCATATGAAGCTGAAAATTGTCCTTTTTAAGTTCTGTAAAGAAGTGTGTTGGAATTTTGATTGGGGATTGCATTGAATCGGTAGATTGTTTTCAGTAGAATGGCCATTTTCATTATATTAACCCCACTGATCATGAGCGTGGGAGATGTTTCTATCTTCTGATGTCCTCTTCAATTTCTTTCTTCAGTGTCTTACAGTTTTTTTATTTGTTTGTTTTTGAGACAGGGTTTCTCTGTGTAGCCCTGGCTGTCCTGGAACTCTCTGTAGACCAGCCTGCCTCTGCCTCCTGAGTACAAGTCTTTCACTTGCTAGGCTAGAGTTTCCCCAGGATAGTTTATATTTCTTGAGGCTATTGTAAAAGATGCTTCTCCCTGATTTATTCCTCAGTCCTTTTGTGTATAGGAGGGCTGCTGATTTCTGTATATTAATTTTATATCCAGCCTCTTTGCTGATAGTATTTATTAGCTGTAGAAGTTCACTGGTAGAGTTTTTAGAGTTTTTTTTTT